>JBAIZL010000009.1:815512-926592 GCA_036971475.1 Prosapia bicincta
CCACTATTTCGGAGAGAAATGGGCGAATAAAGTGAAAGAAGTTTTATTTGAAAATGACCTTCATATGAGACCTTTGCACATTATTTCTGCCAATATGCATTCCGTGAAAAATATGCTGTATGCCAATAATGCACTTAAAAAGAAACAGCATCATGAGATCGACTATAAACTATATGAAGATATCTCCAATAAAAAAGAACTTCGGGACAAAGTTTTAAAATATGCTTTGGATGAAGGGATGATTCATATTGCTGATAAAAGCGGAAGTAATATAGATGTTCAGATTATAGACCTCAGCAAAACGGATCTGAAGAATACACCGTTTGCAGACAGTAAGTTTACAGGCGATGATGTGATCATGGTCTTCGATTATGCTTTCGGAGAGCAGGCTTTTGAGGTAATGGATGAGCTTTTAAGACCTTTTGAGCACAAAGGGGAAATCTATATGATGAAAGTGAAATCTGTTTCTATTATGGGTAAAGCGGGAATTCTTACAGGAGAAAAAGGAGATATTATGATTCCTACTTCTCATATTTTTGAAGGAACTGCGGATAACTACCCATTTGAGAATGCATTGAAGCTGGAAGATTTCAAAGATGATGAATTAAAAGCTTTTGAAGGTCCGATGATTACGGTTCTGGGAACTTCACTGCAAAACAGAGATATCTTATCCTACTTTATGAATACTTCCTGGAAAGCGATTGGGCTTGAAATGGAAGGAGCACATTATCAGAAAGCGATTCAGGTAGCTTCAAAGATCAGACACCATATTTCACCCGATCTTTTTGTAATGTATGCTTATTATGCATCGGATAACCCGCTGGAAACAGGAAGTACATTATCTTCAGGAGGCTTAGGTCTTACAGGAGTAAAGCCAACGTATCTGATTACTTTAAGAATCCTTGAGAAGATTTTAAGAAGTGGAAAGAAAGAAGCTTCGACTAAAAAATAATTGTAATTCAATTAGTATAATATCAACCTCAGATGTATTTTGCATTTGAGGTTTTTTGTTTTTGACAGATCCTTGTCAAGGTTTTAAACCTTGACAAGGATCTGTCGGAAAAAATTCTTACATTGTATATCTTGAAAAAACAAAAGATAGCGACTTATGAGTTCAGTATCACAATTATCAAAAAGATTCAGAGAAGTACTGCTTGATGGTCTCTGGATTGCCAATACAAATTTTAAAGATCAGCTTTCAGATGTGACCTGGGAACAGGCTGTGACAAAGATTGATTCTTTAAACACGATTGCAATGCTCACTTTTCACATTGATTATTACATTGCGGGTATTGTCAATGTTTTTGAAGGAGGAGATCTTGAAATAAAGGATAAATTCAGTTTTGATCTTCCTTCCATAGAATCTCTGGAACAATGGGAAGAGTTATTAAATAAACTATGGATAGATTCTGAAAAATTTGCAGAATTACTGGAACATATGCCTGATGCTAAACTTGATGAGTTTTTTGTAGATGAAAAATACGGAACCTACCGAAGAAATATCGATGGAATGATTGAGCACAGCTATTATCATCTGGGGCAAATTACTTTAATCAAAAAACTCTTGAAAAACCAGTAAAAAATACTTCTAAAAGAACTTCACTTTGTCAAAGTTGAAAACCTTGACAAGGTGAAGTTCAAATAAAGCCTTCAAAAAATTTAACAATTCTGATTAAAATTCATCTAAAACCATATTAAACAGAATAAAATCTCAATATAACTCCTATTTGAGGGTCTTGTTTAAATTACCTACCTTTAAAAAAAATAAAATTTTAAATGAGAAAATCGGCTGCAATCATTTTTGCGTTTATCATTTCACAATTTCAGGCTCAGCAAGGAGCTTATTATCAGCAGGCTGCGAAGTACAAGATGGATATTGATGTCAATGCTGAAAAATTTACCTATCAGGGAAAACAGACTTTAGAATACACCAACAATTCACCGGATGAGCTGAATGTAGTGTATTTCCATCTATATTGGAACGCCTTCAAACCTAATTCCATGATGGACCAAAGAGTGGCTTCCCAAGGCAAGAATGGTGACGGAAGGTTGCAGAAGGACGGTATTTCAAGGCTGGCTTCCATTCCAAAAGACCAGGAAGGAGCTCAGAATATCCACTGGATAAAACAAAATGGAAAAGATCTGAAATTTGAAGTTCAGGAAACCATTATGAAAGTTTATCTGGCAGAGCCTATTAAGCCAAACTCTACAACTACTTTTACGATGGACTGGGATTCTGTGATTCCTCAGCAGATCAGAAGAAGTGGTAGAAATAACAGGGAAGGAGTAGATATGACGATGACACAGTGGTATCCGAAAATTGCAGAGTACGATTACGATGGCTGGGCAACTTTTGACTATCTGGGAAGAGAATTCCACGCTCCATTCTCAGACTTTGATGTTACCATCAAAATCAATAAAGATTATGTTGTAGGAGCAGGAGGTATTCTTGAAAACCCAACAGAAGTAAAAGGCTATGATGCCAATGCTAAAATAAAAACCGAAAAAGATAAAAAAGCAACCTGGAGATGGACTGCGAAAAACATTCTTGATTTTGCTTGGAGTGCAGACAGAGATTATTCTGTAGAAAGCTTCAATGTTCCGGAAGGCCCCAAAGTATATTTGGTATATCAGAAAAATGATAAAACAAAAGCATGGGGCGAGTCACAGTCTTATATCACTAAATATTTCCAGATCATGAATGGTCACTTTGGGAAATATGTATATCCTACCTATGCATTTATTCAGGGAGGTGACGGTGGAATGGAATACGGAATGTGTACCATGATTTTAGGTGAAGCAAAAAGCGTTAAAGATTTAATGGGTTTAATGGCTCACGAAGGATCTCACTCATGGTATCAGCAGATGCTGGCTACCAATGAATCTGTACGTCCATGGATGGATGAAGGTTTTACAAGCTATGCGGAAGGATATACCATGTATCAGCTATTTCCTGAAGATCTGCCGAATCCTTTTGCGAAAACACTTGATGCTTACAGAAGCTTTATTAAAAAAGGAATCGAAGAGCCTGCAGTTTGGTTGGGGGATCACCATGATAACGGTACAGCTTATACCTATGCTTCTTATGTAAAAGGTGAATTATATTTGGTACAGCTTGGATACATTATGGGAGAACAGAACCTAGCAGAAACCCTGAAACAATATTATGATCAATGGAGCATGAAGCATCCTTCAGACAGGGATTTCCTTCACATTGCACAGAAAGTTTCCGGGATGGATCTGAAATGGTTCCATAATTATTGGATCAATACAACAAAGACGATTGATTATGGTATTAAGGATGTAAAATATGATGCGAAATCTACAACCATTACCTTAATCAACAATGGTCAGGTTCCAATGCCGATAGATTTTGGAGTGATGACAACGGATAAAAAAGTCGTTACTTATCAGATTCCGTTGAATATGACTCATACATGGAAGCAAAAGGATATTTATGGTGATCTTAAAACAGCGCCTTACTGGCCCTGGACCCAAAAAGAATATACGCTTACCATTCCTTATACCAAATCTCAGTTGTCTGTCTTGGGAATTGATTTCAGCCAGAGAATTGCAGATGTGAATATGGAAAATAATTTTGTAGAGGTGAAATAAAAATGAAATAGATTAAATATGAAAACCACAGAAACTCTGCGGTTTTCATATTTTACTTCCCCCATAACTTTTTCTCATGTTTAGCTTTTTCTTTATAAAGCTTTTTTGCAAAGGAGTTTAGTTCTTTGCTTTCATAGTAGGAGAGACACGTGGAAATTATGAAATATTTTCCCTTAATTGTATTTTCATCTTCAACATGTAAATAAACAGGAAGTAAATCATTTATTAGATTTTTGCCAAACTGTCTTGAATATTTTCTATTTTAGGATCATGATCATCGGAAGGACTAAATAAGTCCTTTTTAGCCATCAATTCGCCAATTTGAAGATTTAAATCATTACCGTAACCATGCTGGAGACATTTGTAAAATATACCATCCTTAAACTGCTTTATAAAGAATTGTTTATCTGCAGCTTTGTTAAGCTTTTCACTACTTCTATATTCAAAGCTATTCCTTTTATATGAGTTACAAGATAAAAGAAATACTAATTGAAAATATTTTTTCATATTTATATAATTAAGGTAATTGTTTAATGTAAAACCCAAATATCGATATATTCAATTGGGGCATCAAAAAAATGGCAACCATTAATACAAATCCCATTAGGCTACAAAATATCAGCGTGACCCGACGCCCAAGCTGGATTACTTGATACCAAAGAATAGATGCCTTTTATATACACAGTATTAGTAGGTGTAGATAGATTGTTATCAGTTAATAAAGTTGGTAAGTTGATTCCCTTTGGTCCAGCCTGAGCTGATGTGATATTGATGTGGTTTGAATTGCTGGGTTTTATTCCAAAAGTTTTCCGCATCCATGCATTGAGGTTTTTAGCCCCTAAAAAATAATATTTACCATCACCTCCTTTAAAGGTTTTTCCTTGAATATATGGAATAGTAACACCTGAATAATTAAGTGATAGTTTCTATCTTTTTAAAATTACTTTTTCTTTACCGTCTTTGTATTCTATAAGAAGAATGAGATCAAAAAAACCATCTTTTCGTTGTTTATATACTCTTTTGACAGAGTCCGGCTCATCATCATTAGTCTTTGTATAGTTTATAAATGTATTAGTAATTTTACCACTTTTCTTATCTAGCTCTATATTGCCTTCGCCTGTTACCTCTCTATCTTTAAATTTCAATAATGGATTAGGAGGTAATTTCTCATTCATAGTCTCAATATCCCGAGACTTTAGATGTGTCCTATATAATAAAAAACTGCCTATTGCTTGTTCTCTGCCTTTTAATCGAATATAATAATTGATCCCATATTCATCAATTTCATAAGAATAGAAATCTTTCAAATAAATCTCGTATTCATATTTGCCTATTTTAGTTTTATCAGGTTGGATAATTTCCTGTCCAGAAATAAAATTGGACAAAAGGGAAAACATAATTATTAAAGAAGATAATAGTTTCATATTATTAATTTTAAGGGGTAAATTCCCAAATTCTTATTGATTTAATTCCACCAGGAACATTATATGCATTTGCGCCACCAGGAATGTGTCCATTTTGTATTAAATCCACATGTCCAGTATATCCAGCTCCCCCTTGGGACGTTGGTTTATGATTATTATTTACAATAACATATATTCCCGTTTTGCCTTCCAAAAATTTTGCCACTTTATTAGGGTCGTTTGCATCTGATCCCTCTAGTTTATGTGTAGGGTTTCCAAATGTTTTCTGCATAAAATCCCCTGCTGTTTTTGCCTGTAAATAATAATACCATTGATTTCCATTCACAATAGCCCCTTTTCTACTTAATTCATTATTGGGAATATAATATCCTAATCTATTCATGGCTAAAGAGAATCTCACAGTACAAGCATTTCTATATGGACCTGTATCTTGACCATTTGTATTATATAGGTTTTCAAGCATACCCCCGACTTGTGGATAAACCTGTGATGCAGGTAACTGTTTATAATATCCAGGGTAACCAGGATAATCTTGTTTAGGGAAAGCATTTACAAAATTAGAATAATTGGGCATTTGTTTTATTTGATATTGCAAAGTATTTAAAACATCATCCAAATTATTTACATATTCTCCATCTTGTCCTTCTGAAGTACCCATAAACCAATTTTGAAATTGTGTCCAGCTTGTATTTGGATTTTGTATAAAGAAATTAACAGCCCAATTGCTAAACTGCATGTTATTGTTTATTGTGTAATGATCAAGTAAAGGCAAGGCAATATTCAAATTGTTCTTTAGCCAATCCTGTTGATTTAATGTAAAGCTTTTGATAAAATCACTAAGTCTATAATAAATAACATCAGGATTTTGTGTATTGGGATGTGTATAAAAGAAATCAATAATAGCGCTTACCAAATCAGTGGCCAGATAATCATTGTAAAAACAGCTTATAACTCCTTGTTGAAGATTGTAAGATAGAGATAAGAATTTTTGATAAGTTTCTGCACTTACATTATTTTTAATAGCATTTTTAACATCTTCCATTGTAATAGGATTACCTGATCCGCCTCCATAATTAATGTCAAATTCTCCCGGTGCAGATTGGTCACAACTATTTACCCAATATGAAACTGCCATAGAATGATGACATCCTGCACAACATGCCCCGCCGTTTCTTGAGCAATCAGGACCATGCCCTGCTGAGCATTGAAACCAATCTATATTTCCAAATTGATATGAAGAACTGCAGCCTTTTGATGCTTCACCATCCTGTAGCTTATATAATGATGTTTTTTTCCAACCATATAATTTATTAGGATTTGGAGTATGTTCTACCTTTATGATAAAATACTTCCATTCTCCTGATTTTGTTCTATAATATAGCATATTATAAACTATATTTTTATTCGTTTCATTTTTTTTCTTCAAAAGCAGAGAAAATTTTGTAATATTGGCTTCTTCTGTTCTTTTTAAAATATAGGAGGTGTCAATATCAAATTCGTTCAATGAAATATTCTTTCCGCTTTTTGAATTGAGTAGATCATTTTTATTGTTTCGTGTGATTTTGAGAAATTCTCTAAAAGTAATTTTGTTGTTTTGGCTGTGAAAAGCAGATGCTTCATCTGTTTTTTCTTCGTTAGTAAGTTCTGTTCTACAGTTAAATAGCAGAAATACAGATGTTAAAAGCATAAGTAGGTTAAGTTTTTTCATTTGTGTTGAATTAATATTTTTACAAGTATAGAATTTTTTCGTTGATCAGTAATGTACTTTTTCGGAAAAATTATTACTTTTACGAAAATTATTTTTACTATTATGGAAAAGATTATCAAAAAAATAGCAGAAATCCGTTCCAGGAAAGGCTTTTCTTTTGAGAATATGGCTCATGATCTTGACTTGAGCACTTCAGCTTACAGAAAAATAGAAACGGGAGAAACTAAACTTACAGTGGAAAGATTGGTTGAAATCTCAAGAATATTGGAAACTCCTTTAGATGAGTTTTTAGAAACAAATTCCCAAAAAAATTTTAACCAAGAAATAAAAGAGCAATCGACAGGTTATCAAGGAGTAGATAATCGGGTTTACCATGAGAATTCTGAAATGTCTCAAAAGCTTATTGCTATTTATGAACAACAAATTAAAGAGTTGAAAGCAGAAATTGAACAACTGAAAAGCAAATAAATGAATTCAATCGTAATCAACGTAGGAAACAGCAATATCAGATTTGGTCTTTTCAATGGTGATAATTGTGATATTTCATGGGTGATCAATACAAAACCTTACAGAACGGCAGATGAACTTTATGTACAGATGCTGATGCTCTATCAGACCTATAAAATTGATCCACAGGAAATTGATAAGGTAATTATCGGATCTGTAGTACCTCAGCTCACCAAAGTAATGAGCTCCGGAATCAAAAAGATTCACGGGACTACTCCTGTAATTGTTGATAGATCAACCCCTTCAGGCGTTCAGGCAAAATCTAAACAGATGGGAACAGATATCTATGCCAACCTTGTAGCAGCACACAATTTGTATCCAAACAGAAAGAAAATTGTCATTGATTTCGGAACCGCACTTACCGCAAGTTGTGTAACGGAAACGGGGGAGACTCTAGGTGTGATTATTGCTCCGGGAATTGTTACCTCACTGAATTCATTGATCAATCAGACTGCACAGCTTCCGGACATTGAACTGAAAAAACCGAAATCTGTTTTGGGACTGGATACGGTAACCTGTATGCAAAGCGGAATGGTGTATGGTTTCCTGGGAATGGTGGAAGGTTTTATCAACCGTATCAATGAAGAAGTGAACGATGACTGCTTTGTAGTGGCAACAGGTGGTGTTTCTCATATCTACAAACCTCTTACAGATAAGATTCATGTGATGGACAGACTTCATACATTGAAAGGTCTTTATTTCCTGGGGAAAGATTTATAATGAAAGATTAAGACTAATTTCAGCTTAAATTATACCCTAACCCTCAATTCTAATTTTAATACAATGAAAAAATTTCCTGTCATAGAAACGGAAAGACTTATTCTTTCACAACTGGAAGAAAAAGATGTTCCTTTTATTGTTGAATATCTTCAGCATAGGATTTTTTCTGATCTTACCTCTAATATTCCTTATCCTTATGTTGAAAATGATGCCAGATCATGGCTGAAAATGTCAAAAGAAGCTTTTGATAATCAAACAGGATATACTTTTGCCATCCGAAATAAAGAAGGACATATCATGGGCGCTATCGGGCTGCATGACAGGGATGATGATAAAGCAGAGCTGGGATACTGGATAGGAATTCCTTACTGGAATAAAGGACTGGTGACCGAAGCTGCAAAAGCAATTGTAGATTTTGGGTTTAAAAAAATGGGGTTCAATAAAATTTTTGCGACACATTTTCTTCACAATCCGGCTTCCGGAAGAATTATGGAGAAAATAAGAATGGAACAGGAGGCTGTTCTGAAACAGGAAATAAAGAAAGACGGAGAATACTTTGATATCGTGAGATATTCTATTTTTAAAGACTGATCTCAAGTAATATCAATAATTACTAATTCTATAAAACAAAAGCCAGAGAATATCATATTCTCTGGCTTTTTATCTACTATTATTTTATGAACTATTTTAAAGTCCGCCAAGACATGCGTCGCATTCTTTTAATGGATATACCCAAACTCCACTATCATCCTGGAAGGGGAAATTTTTGCATCCTACTTTTCTTGCGCCGTTGTCATCAATATAAAAACATTGATCCGGACGGATACCTCCATTAATTTTTGCAGTTTCTTTTCTTGTTAATTTTTTCATGGCATTTTATATTAGTTGTAGTCAAATATAACTAATTATTTAATTCATTGAATATATTTTACTGAATTTTATAATTTAATGAAGAAATATGCTTTAACAAAGGTTTATCTTTTACTTTTAAAAAAATCTTTAACAATAGAAGAGCATTCGGCTTCCATGATGCCTGTAATAATTTCTGTTTTCGGGTGCAGAGAAAGATGTTTATTGATAAAACCTCTTTGTTCATCCCGCGCACCAATCACTACTTTTGAGATCTGTGACCAGGAAAGTGCACCTGAGCACATTACGCAGGGTTCCATCGTTACATAAAGAGTACAGTCTTTTAAGTATTTCCCTCCAAGGAAGTTTGCCGCTGAAGTGATGGCCTGCATTTCTGCATGAGCGGTAACATCATTTAGTGTCTCAGTAAGATTGTGGGCTCTTGCAATAATCCGGTTATTGGAAACCACAACACATCCAATAGGAACCTCATCTTTTTCCAAAGCGATTTCTGCTTCCTGCAGGGCCATTTTCATGTAGTATTCGTCTGTAAACATTTAGTCGTTTATCGTTAAGGTCAAAGGAAGTTTAAAACGGTAGGTTGTAGGATCACCTTTTATCATTGCCGGAGAAAATTTTTCTGCCAGAGAATATAATGCAATTTCTGCCTGCCTGTTGAAAGTGAAATTATCACCCTGTGCGTGAACATTGCTGACGGTGCCATCTTTTTCTACAATAAAATCAACGTCTGTTTTTATCATTTTTTCTACGGAATAGACGCCATCAACGTACAGAAGATTGGCAACTTCCTGTCTCAAAGAATTAAGTCCTCCAGGATAATCTGCAATCTTTTCTGCGTCTGAAAATTTTTCAGTTGAGGTTAATTTAGGATTTTTGAGGGTTTGGAGGTCTTCCAGGTTTCTTACTTTTAATAAGGCTCCAATCAGGGCATTGTTTTCAATACTGTCCATTTTTTTCATAAAAAAGAGAAAATCTCCTTTTATTGCCACCTTTTTATCCGTATTGGATTCAGCATCAAACTTTTTTTTGAATTCTTTATTCAGCATATTTCTGTGCTGGTTGTAATAGCTCTTTACAAGCCGGAATTCTTCTTTCTGTTGTGCCAGAAAAAAGGTGGAGATAAAGCAGCTGATGCCAACAAATAAAGTTTTCAATAAGGGTATATTTATGTAAATATAACAAAAATATGAAATATATTTTTTATGATCAGCTTTCAAGATAACGGTTCAAAGATTCCTGCAAATGATTACGGATATCATCAACTAAACCTTTAGGTTCCAGAACGGTAACTTCTTTTCCATAAGAAAGAATTTCCTGCATAAAGTCATAAGTAGGGTGAAGGAAGAACTCAAAGTAAATTTCTTCCGGAGTTTCCTTGGTTTCTTTCTGTGATTGGTGAAGAGGGAAGCTTCTGATATATTCTCCCTGATGGCGGCTGCATTTTAATACAATATTCTGCGGTTTCTGTTCCGTCAGATTCATGACTCCGAATGCATTTTTAAAATGCTCTCTGAAATTATATTTGTACTTCTCCCTAAACTGATTTTTAGCTACATCAAGATAGTTGATTCTGTCAAGCCCGAAGGATTTTAAAACTTTATCTTTTGTATCAATAGCAATCAGATACCATCGGTCCTTGGATTCTTTTAAGGCTAAAGGATGAACTTTTCTGGAGGTCATCAGTTTGTTTTTGTAATTATAGTGTTCAAAGCTTACAACCCTTTTATTTCGGATGGCAAAGAACAGGTCATAAAAATGTTCCACACCGGTTGGCTTACGGCTTTCAAAAAAGATAAAATCTGAAAAATCAGGGTGAAGATTCAGAGCGTTGCTTACCTGAAAAGACTCCAGCAGTTTTTGGTTATATTCATCCACTTCCATGATCGGGCGGCTCTCAATATAATATCGGTTGTCACCTTTTTTCTTGTTGTGAATAGAAAGATTGAAAAGATCGGAAATTTCCCGGATATCCCTTTGCAGGGTACGGATAGAGTAGCTCTTTATTCCTGCATCCTGGAATTCAAAAGAGTTTAAAAGATAGTTCTCCAGCTGGGAATAGGTAGCCGGAGAACTTTCTAATCTTTTTATAATTAAGGCATATCTTGTCAGATAAAAATCTTTCTTCATTTCTCTATTTTTAGGGTGCAGCAGAACTGCGTTTCAGGGTAAAGTTTTATAAGACAAATATATGCGGTTAATGCGACAAAACGTGTCGTGTTTTATTTTTTGTTGGAAAATTTATGGGATAATATTCTTAAGAATACTCAGGTTGGAATACTCCCGATATTTATATTAATGGTTATTAGTTTTTGAACTTTAAAATTATGTATTGATATGATATTGATTAGTACATTCTGTTGTTATAAAAATCAACAGCATATTTACCCATCGAATAAAATGTATTTACGTAGGTTTCTATACTTCTTGTAATGACATTATTGTTAAAGGATGTTGGATCTGTTGGATTGTAATAATCACTCTGATCAGTCTCCATTGTCATTGCTACTACCTGCTGATTCCCCATCCAGGCCTGAGACATCGGAGAGCTGCCATCAATATCTGAAAAAGCAAGCAGATCTTTATCCGCTAAATAACTATATCGTTTTCTTATTTCAGCATCTAATCTGTCACATAATGAATAGATGGCATTCTGAACAGCATTAAATGATGATGCAAACCAGACAGCCCGATAATCAATATTTACTCCTGATCCAAAATTATGACAGTCAATAAATAATACAGTGTCTGTTTTAATAGCATTGAAAGTATCCCTTACCAATTGTGATTCTTTTTCGCTAAATGGTGCAGTTCCTTTATAGGATTGTGAGCCAGCGCCACCGTCTGCGTATTCTGTCCAGCGATAATCAAAATTTCTGTTAATATCCACGCCGTTATGATTCCATCTTACCGATTCTGTGCCACTCACATTTCCAACATTCAACGCATATGGATTAACCAAAGGAATCAATGTCCAGTCATAGTTAGTACGTAAAGCATCTATCATCTCATCCTTATTAGGATTTTCAAGCAACAGTTTAAAAAATAAATAGGTTGTGTAAACACTTAGCTTTTCGCCTCCATGTGTACCAGCACATACGAATATACGAGGCTTTCTGCGCCTTTGTGTTGGTGGCGTTTTTCTATTAAATGAAATATCAATCCGCAAAATATCATAAGATGTTGGTCCTTCTGTCTGGCCTATGACTGTTTTAGTGACATTATTTGAGAAGGGTGCTATTACACGATCATACATTGGATAAAGAACATCTGATGTAAGAGTTAAAGGATTGAAGGCAGGATAAGCCGGAGCACTCCAATATTTAATTCCGAAATTGTCGACTGCAAATTTATTCATTTGCCGTATGTCCTTTTGGGATACGGGAATTCCGTTTACAGAATAATTTTTCAGGCCGGTGACATAAAAAGTAGTGAAAGCACCACTATACCGGTAAGTAAATAAAACCAAGTGGTTTAACATAGGAGCAGATGTCTGGCTTTGAACAATGATTGTATTGTTTGTTTTATTATACAATACAACACCGGCCGTTATAACAGAAGGCAAATCTATACCCGCAGTTGAAATGGGCAGGCTAATTCTTCCCACAGTTGTGTTTCCTGTGTCAATGATAGCTCCCCCGGAAATTATGATTTTCCGATTAGCTAAATCAAAATTGATGTCGGTATCATTGGTATTTAGGATGGCAACCTGTTCGTTGATCGTATAAATCGTAGATGGCAGAGGCTTGCTTTTTTTACTTTCATTTAATAACTGATCATACTTACTGGCACTGATATTCTTTAGAATATATGTGAAATCAAGACGGTCCTGCTCGGTAACGATGTCTGTTGGAGTATTCTTTTCAAAAACTATTCTCACCTGATTAGAGGTCAAATTATCTACTGAAAAGTCATTGGTTGTAACATTCTGGTTAGCAAATATTCCATCCTTATAGAAAACAACACGGGATATTTTATATCCTGATTTCTGACTAATCAAATATTTACCTGAAACTACCGGAATTAAAGCTGTTCTTATCCCTGTATCAGAGGTAGAATTGAATCCATTATTTACTGCTATCCTACCAATTTCTGTAGGGACATTTTCTCCTAAATTAATTTCTAAATTATTGTATTCTGATATGACTTTTATAGAAGCCTTTGCATTTTCTACAATATCATTAAATGTAACTGACTTAGATGAGTGGCAGTTAATCTTAATTGCATTTAATTCTGACTGAATAACTGTTTGCGTTTTGTCAATATGATGTAGGGAAACTTTCCATTTCTTTGCTGTTGCAGGGATGGTTGGCGTAAATGCTTTTGCGTTTATATCCTGTTTTGAAATAAAAACATTCATATCGGAATAATAGAAAATAGTTTGCAATAACATATCACCCATAAGTTCAATTTGGTTGGCATAGATGATATCTAAAAAAGAATCTGTTCTTCCTCTTATAGTTGATCCTGTGGGAAATCCGACAGACCCGGAAATTGCCAGCGCTCCAACTTCCAGGGTTGGATTTATATAATCATTGAAACTGCTGTTTTGTTGTATAATTTTATCACTGTTTTGAATTTGGTTTAATGGAATCAAATCGTTTTTGTGCCAGTAAGAATCCTGCCATTCCCAGAATTCTTCCTGTACTGGTATATCTCCGTTTTCAAAATATTTTTTTAATTCTTCTTTTGTTTTCATAATAAAAATTTGGTGATTTTTGTATTAAATTGGTTAAGTTAGAGAGGCTCAGTTTTTTTTAACTGACTATGTTTCAGGCTTTAGATTTTCAGACATAGTCGTGGCTATTCAGTATGTTATGAATGCTGAATTCATAGAGCTTTTTATTTTTGCTTTGTTTATGCTACCAAAAGTAGCTTGGGAAAACGACAAAACTTGACGTGTTTTATTTTTTTTTGTGAAAAAAGTTTATGAAGGTAGGAGACTTAAAGTTGTAAATCTAGTAAGGTTATTTTGTTCATCAAATATTAAAGAAAGTCTTAGTGATTGTTCTAATATTCCTGGAATTTAGAGGAATGTAAAAAAAGTTCTCCAGCTATGAATAGTAGCTGGAGAACATACGGTAAGCATAAATACTTTATTTATAATTCAGTTTAACAAAGAAATTAAAGAAACTTGTCAATACTATTTTTTTTAATTACACCTTTTTCTCTCATTTCGTACACGATATCACCTTGAAAATCGAAAAAATAATCTTCTTTAGGAAATATGTCATTAGTGATTTTATGAATAATCTCATTGAGCATTGTCTTCCAGTATTGCGGCTCTGCATCTTTTTGTAAAAGATCGAAAGATATTTGAGAAGAATTTGTCAAATCAATATCTAAATAATCATCTTGAAATTTTCCTCCTTCATAGCCATGTTGATTTGAATATAAATTTGAGACCAATAATATATTATTTTTATACTCATTGATAAGTTGAGTAAGTTCTTTTTTTTGTTCTAAATTTTTTCGGAACTTTAAATGATATGTAATTGACATGATTTTTTTTTTAAAGTTTTAAATAGTTAATATCTCCTTGCTTATCTACTTCTGCAATACCATATAATTTCCCATCTATAGGAAATGGATCATTTGGATATTTATTAGTTATTAGATAGAATTTTTGTAAATTTTCGAAAGGGACCTTAACAATTTCATCTAATTCTTCTCTGCATTATCAAAAGCTTCTTTCTTGTCTTGCTGACTGCTCTTCTAATTTCTTAGAAAAATCATCTGATTGCTTTCTTAGCGATTCATAATATCCATCCAAGTATTTTTGATACTCTAAATCTTTTTCGGCTGTAGTTACTGCTTTTTTTAATACAGAAGCCTCTCAAAGTTAAAAACAAGCTCATTTAAAAGATTTTCAAAAGCCTCTCCCAATGCATCAGTAAGTGTGAAGCCAACACCATCCCTCGCGATCATCATTACTAAAGAAACTAAATCTATAAGTCATGCGACAAATTCTAAACATCCATTCCAAAGACCAACTAAAAAAGCATTGAGATTATAAATCTCATTCAGTATTTCTCCTTCTGTTAAAACCTCGTCAAATTTTTTTTCAGTCAATATATCTTTAACAGCTTTATAATTGTATAAAGTTAGGATTAGAGTTTTTTAAGGGAGGTTAATTTCAAGTTTAACATTTTCAGACATAGTCATGACTATCCAGTATGTTGGGAATGTTGAATTCAGAGAAACTTAAAAGAAAGTTCTCCAGCTGTGAATGGTTGGAGAACTTTTTAATCTTTTCATGATTAAGGCATATTTTGTCAAATAAAATCTTTCTTTATTTGTATGTTGCAGCAGTGCTGCGTTTATGGTAAAGCTTTATGAGACAGATATATGCGGTAATACAACAAAATGTGTGATGTTTTAATATTGTAGATAAGTTTTGTTATATAAAATTTATTGGAAGTGTGTTAAAAATTCTTCCTTACAAAATTTTTAAAATCAAAATTTTGATGTTTAAAATATTTATCTTCATCAACAACAGTGTATTTATTATTTTTATCTTTTATAGCATAAACAAACCTTGGTTTGTCATCTCCTAAAAAAGAGGTCATGTGAAGAGGAACACCACTATCTAAAAAGTATATAAAAAAAGATTTATATTCATTATCATATTTTTCTTTACTATTCATACTAAAATGCCATCCATCATGTTCATAATATCCATCATTGCTTAATGAATATAGTTTTACTTTATCTTTTGTTGCTGAAGCCGTCTGCAAATTATAAGCTTCTTTAAAGACATCATCAACTAATTTTAATCCTATTTGTATGATTTGTTCTTTTGTCGGTTTCATATTTTTAATAATGTATATTTAATTTTTTTAACTCATTTTTTAAATTCCATTCTCTAGCAAGATAGTCTTTATCTAATTGTTCACTTATATTCGATATTTATTATTGATATTATTAAGCTCTATATCAATACTCTTTTACCCATTCTTTAGAACATTAATCCCAATTGCCCTCAATAAGATTTTCAATATCTTTTAAAATAACTATCCAATTAAATAGACACTACCTTTTAAATTTTTATAAATCATATAATGATCAGGCCAATATTCATCACTCGCAACAAATAATAGTACAAATTTTATTGTGAGAATAATAAAACCAGCAGTATCTTTACTGCTGGTTTACTAAAGAGTTATACGTCTTTTGTTTTATTATTGTAAAATGTAATGATTATTTATAATCAAATCTGTCTTCATCAGGATACCAATAACGGTCTAAGCTAAGTGTTAGTGTCCCATTTTCATAGTTTTGTAGATAATTTTCCAGGCTATTTGCAGTACCAAAACCAACCACTCTGCCAGATTTTTTTTCTACTAAAAAAGGTGCGTTACCCACTAATGATTTATTGAAATTTCCTGATAGAAGATATTCTTTAGAGTCATAAGAGTATACATTACCGTATGGCTTTTTAATGATTTTATCTATGACTACCTCGATATCATCACCTCCCTCACCTAATTTCTTTAAAAATCGTTGTGCTATGTGTAGCATTTCTTTGTCTGTTAACATATTTTTATACTACCTTACGATTAAATACTTGAATTTAATTTTAAATCTTTACAAATGTTAGTGATGATTTTTCTGACCTGATCTTGTGAACATTTCACGGTTGTTGATTGTAAAATTTAATAATTATTTGTAATCAAATCTGTCTTCGTGAGGATACCAATAAAGGTCTAAACTTGGAGTCATTGTTCCATTTTCATAAGATTTTATATTATCCTCTAAAGTACCAAGAGAGCCAAAACTTACGACTCTTCCAGTTTCTTTTTCTACTATAAAAGGACCAGAACCAACTAGAGATGCAGTAGGGTCTCCTGTTAATATATGTTTTTTAGAATTGAAAAAATAAATATTACCATATGGTTTGTTTAATGTGGCATTAGGAATAATCATTGGCTCAATATTCTTTGCTACTATTCTTCTTATAAAAAGTTCTGCTATTCTGAGCATTTCTTTGTCTGTTAACATAATTTATTATTTTTAATCGTTTACTATTATATAACTAAAACCTCCACCTTCTTTAGAAGTATATCTTTTATTATATTTACTTCCAATAAATTCAGCAAATTTATCAGTGTTTTTAAAAATAGCATCTTCTCCTGTTTGTCCATCAAATAAATACAATTCATTATTCTTTTTTATTCCTACAAAATAATGCCCCTCTATTGATTGTCCTATTTTTATTCCCTTTTTGTTTACATAAGTTTGTATCTTTGTAACACCATATATAACAACTATTTGTCCTTCTTCTAATATCTCTTTCATTCTAGGAAGTGTTGCAGGAATAAAATTACCCTTTTTAAATTTCGTAGCTACATCTGTTATATCTTGCATTGCTGATGCCTCAGCTCTAATTATTTTTCCTGTTTTAAAAAAATCGACTAAAACTTTTGCTGTATTACCACAATTCGTTCTGCTAATTTGAATTATTTCATTATTTAGTGATATATGATTGAGTAATGGTAATATTTCATTAACATTTTTAAAAGGATTTTCAATTGTTTTATTTAAAAACTTTTTCTCTAACTCTTCAAAAGCTTTAACTTCTTTCTCATTTGTAGTTGCCACTTTTGAATATCCTCCACTGCCTCCTTCATGTTTCATTTGCTCTAAAGCCTCGTCTATTTCACTAGCTTCATCAGCATTCTTTGCAGATTTTCTGATATCATCTTCATGCTCCAGAATTTCTTTTGCACTTTTTCTCAATCCATTATGAATTGCTACAGAAAGTTCGCCAGATAAAGATAATAATTCCAGCCAAAATAAATACTCAGATAGTGATTTGCCCCATGAGGCATCTCTTGCTCCGGAAAGTTTCAGTAATGTATTGACTGTACCACTGGTAATTTCTACTACGGCAGCTGTTGCTGCTACGGCCTTTCTTACATTCGCTACAGCTTTTCCAGCTTTACTTACAAAACTAAGCTTTTCTGCTTTTGCTGCAAATTTTGCCAGATATCTGAATTTTCCAATGTTTCCTACTCCGGAAACGGTAGTTAAAATATCTGCGGCATATTCTGCGCTTGTAATGACGTTACTCCAAAACTGTTTGTCAACGAATGGCTTTCAGCATAAAGGCTGGGATAACAGAATCCAGCTTCATTTCTGTTTTCCTGACTTTCAAATCCTTAAGATAGATAGGATAAAAAGGATGATACCAGAACTGATCTATAATAGGAACCTGCGTAGGCACTAGATTATCAGTCTTCAGACCTGGCCTCATTTCAATTTCTGTTTTTCCCGTATCATATAAAGTTTTTATCAGCCTTCCTTTTTGCTGATGGGCCTCAAAAGACATAGTTACATTACTGAAATAAAAACCGAAAGCTTTTTGAGAAGAATATGGCAGGAATAAAAGTCCGTCAGTAGTTGCAAATTCAGGATTTTTTCTGTATCAGGGTATATAAACCTTGACTTTTTCCATGTCTGGCTGATCAGTTTTGCAAATTCCAGAAAATTTTCTCCATTGATCCTGTCATAAATAAATTCAAACTTGGAAATATTTTTGTCTCCGTCCTTTATCGTCTCAAGGAACCAATTCATGAGTTTTACTTCCTGTCCTTCTTTTTGTAGGATAATTTTTATGAGTTTTATAAAATGTTTTCTTCCGCGAGATCTTTTTTATTTGTAAGGCTATCCCTTCTTACAGCCATTTCCATAAGTGTCCATAGGAAGTCTTCATTAAACATTACAGCTACAGATTCCGGTAAATAAAACAGCGTTTTCATGGCATCATAGTAAGCAAGGGTACTTTTACTTTTAATGCTGTCTTCTATTTATGTATAACCTGGTCATAAACTGATCTCTGAAAGAATCTCTCTGGGGATTGCTGCTATCTCCTTTTTCTAAGGAGAACCCTTCACTAAACAGGGTTTGGTCTAAAAAAGTAAGTATCCCACCGATACTTGTAAATTTAATATAATGGAGCACTCGTCATCATATAGGAAGAACTTAGGTCTGTATCCTTTTTCATAATATCTGTATTTTAGTATGAAATTCTTTAGCCCATATTCTATCTGAAGAAAGGGAATCAAAGTCATTCTGCCTTCTTTTTCATATTTCAGAACCAGAACTTTTTTTTTCCGGATTGTTCCATAAGTATTGTTCAATCCTCAACAATATTTTATAATTTTTCCAAAAGTTGTCACATGATCAGTATAATCATAAGTATATGTGTTATTTTCCAGATCTTTCAGATATTTCCCATTGGGGTCATAGTATATATTGTCTGGAAAAATGGTTACAGCCTTTAAACTTTCAGAATAAATGACCACCAGATTTTTAATGGTATCATAAATGTATGACTTGTCCCGAATTCTAAGGGAAATTCTATAAGTGATTCATCATCAGGTATAGTTTCAGTAGTTTCCTCTAAAAGATTGAAATACTTTCCAGAAATGGTTTTTACATAATATTTATTATTTCCACTGGTTTTCAGCAGATAAATAGCTTCAGCATTATGGCTATTCAGAATACTAAAAATTCGCTTATATTTATTAAAATCTGTTTCAAAAATATTTTTATTGACATTATAGGCAACACCATCATCCAATGCTGTTAAAAGAATTTCAGTGGGAGGTAGTGCATTTTTTGCCGCTTCTTCAGATCTTCGATAGAGTCTGAGAAATTCAATTATTTGTTCAAAATCAGCCATTATTTTTTTGTTTTAGAATTTATGGGTGATAATTCATTTTCCGGAAAAATCATTGTAAGCTTATTGTTGTAATAATGCTTCTGAATTGTTTCTTCATCCAATACAAGAAGATCCAGGTAATAATCTGTATCAAGGAGCGCGTGGGCATTTTTAAGTTTACATCTAGCCTGTACTAAAACATCCCAGTCTTTTCCTTCCAGCGTGTCCCATTCGTCAAATGGTATCCTGCCTCTGCTTCGAAAAGGAATATCTTTTCTACAGCAGTAATATCATCAATCTTGTCCTTTAAGGCTGTGAGGATATAAGGCAGCACTTTATCGTGCTGCCAGATAGCCTCGAGTTTTACTCGGCTCATGGTTTTTGTTTTTAGATTAAATGAGGAATCTTGATAGAGAAAGCTTTTCAGCGTATTCTTGGGCCTCAACCAGCTTATCGTCTTTGTCAAAAAGTCGGTTGGATGAACCGGTAAAGAAATCATCAGCAAATTTCAGCAAATTAATTCCATCCGTTGTAAAGGCTAATGTGTCTGACATTTCTGAATAAGGAGGTTTGACAAATTTGAAATTTTTGATTTTGTCTATATCCACTCGGATGGTAACTCCATTCTCGGTATTGGCAAAAGCTTCAATACCGTCTATTCCTGAAAGTCCGGAAGCCAAAGCTCCATAAACTTTCACTAGGGAATCTGTTTTTGCCCATGTTGCGTCTCTTACAACCTCAATAGTCTGTCCCATGCATTCGTATTTTCTAGGAAACTCGCCTGCTTGATCAAGGTCTCCAATGGTATTATACGAGCCTGTACTATCTAATTCTTTCAGAGAGAATTGGATCTGTTTTATGCTGGATTTGTTTCCCATCAAAGAATTATCTTTCACGAAGTTACTTTCTGTGATTACATCGCCCGGCACTTCAAATTCATTCGGATCTTCAGTACTAAATGGTAAAGCATGCTCTACTTTTAAGCCGATACTTTCTGCCTGAAGAATATTTAATGGAGTTGGAAGTCTGGTAATCCAGGCTTTTCCTTGTTTTATGCCTTTAGGCTGTTTCATTTCATCTACAATCGATAGATAAAGAGAATCTCCAATGACAGGAACTTCGCCTCCATTCCAGATTTTACCTGTTGCCATGTAGAACTGAACGGCATCTTCAAATCCCGGACGTACCGTAGCAACAACTCTTGCCATACCACTTTGCAGGAATGCTCTGAATAATGGATCTACATCTTCAGCCTGGTAAAGATTAGTCCATTCTGTTTTATTAGCCCAATAGTAAGGATACAGATAATAAGAAAGGTTTTCCCATTCAAATGCCTGTTCCATAAACTTAAGGAAGGCAGTATATTTATCAAGTTTTGATGACAGATCTGTTTCATAATCTGTAAAGGTACTTCCGGTAGTTAGCCCTGCCATACCATAGCCATGGGTAGAATTGGTTGATCTGTTGATCATATAAGAGATACAGTTTTTACGAAGTACCGTATTCTCGATCTGACGATAGAATCCTGGATTGGATCCTTTAATCTGGATACCGGTAGCTTTTTCTTCCGCTATTTTCTGTTCGTAAACTGCCAAAGCCTTTTCATAGCTGTCAATAATGGCTTTGAATGTTTTCTGAAGCCATGCATTTCTTGCTTCTGGAGTAAGCTCTAAGTTCAGTTTCAGAGTACCTTGCATAATTGGGCTTTCTCCTGTAGCAAAACTAAATTCCAGTTTATTTTTGATATTCAGGGTTGTTGTTGTTCCACTTACTTGTGTACTGTTAGGTGAAGAAATCCAGTAAGTACCTTGTCCTCCAATAGTCATGAAAGCCTGGTGAGCACCTTTAAAGCTATGTGGATAGGTTTGGAAAGTATAATCAACAGTTTTTAATAAATAACCTTCAGGAACTTCAACTTCTCCATTTCCGTTTACAATCTGAACCTTGTCATCATCTTTTCCTCCGAAGTTTCCATCGCGTCCACTGAATGATTTACTTATAGCAAAGGATTCTGCAGGTCTCTCATCAATTTCGGCATTGTATTTACTTATCCAATATTTTAATGCTGCTTCGTTACCTAAAGATGAATAGTTTTCTAATGGCAGATAGCTTGCTTTTCTTGGGTCTTCAGGTTTTACAAGATCGCTCTTCGTTGCTGAATTATCTAATGTCATTCCCAACGTATGTAATTTAGCAGGTTGAGGAATCATAAATTCGAACATCAGACGCTTGCCATAATTATAGATCTGGTTTTTCATAAGTTTGTCAACCCAACGGAAAACACCTACAACATGCTTATCTCCTTTGGTATTATCAAAGCCGTGTTTGTTATTCTCTTCAAATTCTTCAATAATCTTTTCAATTCTTTCTTCATGAACTTTTGTGACTACTCTGTCTAATGCTCTTGCTGTAATATCCTGAGCTTGGGTAAGCGCTTGTCTTGTACTTTCTTCTTTGGAAGAATGAGTGGCATACCCACCGGCAATTCCTGTACTTATTGTTGCACCCATTGCGCCTGTTCCAGTTTTCCAGGTGGCATCAAAATGTGCCTGTACATTGGCATCTCTGGATTCCTGCATCATTTTGGCAATCTCAGTCTGCATTTCAAATCTGGTTGCTGTAGTGGTGTCCGTAAGTTTTTCTCTTTCAGTATCTGAAGATGTAGTAGTGGTGTTTTCGCTTCTTCTTAGCCTTCTTGTTGCCTTTTCACGGTACTCACGGGCCATTACGTTTTCTATATGAGCCACTTCCCCTTCTACATATGCATGGGTAGTCTGTTCTACTTTAAGATAGTCAGCAATACCAATTTGCTTAAATCCAAATCCGGAAGGGATATAAGAATCATCAGGTTCCTGAACAGGATCTTTAATTTCATTTACAAACTCAAAAGATGAGGTGTAGCAGGATTTCATCGAAATAATTCTTGGGAAGAAAGTCGTTACCTTACCATTGGTAAAGTTGATTTTAACATCCATTGTAAAGTTCTCTGTTTGAGAAATGTATACACCGTCTGTTGTTGCGCTTCCTAATAATTTACTTAAGAAAATCTTATTACCAACACGGCTTTTTTCAAAATAAGTACCGGAAATAGGTCCTGCATTGGTATAGAAAGTATAGCTCATACTTGCTACATTCCAGGAAGCATCAGGAACATCGATAGATAAGTCCAGACATGTATTTCTTAAAATATGCCTTGGACATAACTGATAGGTAAAAGGAATAGTTTCTACTCTTGAGACAGGAAGAATAACTCCACCAATGCTTGTATAGCTTTCAGAATTATCCATGATATTATCCAGAATAACTTTATTGGTTCTCTCTGTAGCGTTAGAGATAATGTCTTTTAATTCATTGAACGTATTTCTTCCTGCCAGCAAACTATCAATTAGTGATGAGTTATCAATTCTTTCTTTATCTGTCTCTGAAAAATCATACTCTAAAAGAGATAATATCGTATCAATACTATCGGGTTTCAACCCATTTACAAGAGTTCTTGCATCTACTTCAGGACGGAACGAGAACTCAAATTTCGGAAGCTTCGGATAAGGAATCTCTTCTGGTCTGCTACAAGGATCTTCTGGATCATAAGGAAGTTCTGGTTTTCTGATCTCACAATATCTTTTTCTTGCTTCTTCTACACGGGCATAATATTCGTCAAGAATAGATTGGTTGGATTCGTTATGTTTTTCTTCACTGATTTTATATTCCCGACTATATTCTTTTTTATAACTGTTTTCAATAAGAGACATCTCTTTGGTTAGCACTTCATATCTCTTAAGAAGAGCCTGCCCCTCCTGGATATTTTGCTGCTTTTCCATATAAGAGGAAGGTGATGTAACTTCTCCCGATTCTTGCTCCTCCATTTTTGCAGCAATACCAATAGGGCTGGCATCCGGAGTATCCAGCATCAGTTCTCTGGGAATTACAACTCTTGCGGATAATAAATCTTTGTATTCATCTTCGCCTGGAACTGAATTTTCAGGGAGAAGTGTATGAGCCGCTAATAAAACCTGCATTAACCCTTCTTTAACATAAAAGTCTTTATGAGTAGCAATCTGATAAATTAGATTGTTCCATAAGTTGATAAGATCAGGAAATGCGTAAGAAGAGGATAGTTTTACCTGATTCTTTTTCCCATTAAATTGATTATAAGAACAAGTGTTTTTATTTTTTGCAAGCCAAAGTGCGTAATCGTACACAATACCATAGGTTTGTTTCAATGCATCCATATCAGCAATAATACTGGCACTTTGGGTAAAAAAAGCAGCTCTTTCTTTTAGCAATTCCTGCTTAGGCCTTGTTCCTGAGGCTACAGGTACATAAAATGTATTATCACTTTTTAAAGAATCCGGAATTGTAATGAATTTTTTACTTTGTTTATCTTCATCGGGTAATTGCGGGCTTCTTAAGCTTACGAATCTAAAAAGTGTTTGTGATGGATTGCTGGTGTTCATAGTGTTTGTTTGTTTATAATTAATAATTCCTTCTCCTATTAAGGATTTTCCGACGGTAAGTGCGGATTTTGTTGATGTATTGTTTGTTGGCATTTTCGTTTATTTTTTTGTGTACTCAAGAGTTAGCGTAAATGAGTTGATACGGGAATAGTCATAATCAGGTACGTTCAATAGTTCTATGATAGCCATTTCTCTTTCGATGGTGATGTAGGCTTTTGTTCGCCATTGGTTACCTGCAAATGCGGTTTTAAGATCATACCATTCTGTAAACATTTCGTTGGAGATAATAGTTTCGAGGTCCGGGAATTCAGCCTTCAGATCAATTTCACCTGTTCTTGGAATCTGATCCAGATATAAGGTTTTCTTGTAAACAGGCTTTCCGTTGATCCATTTTCCACCTGTCAGCTCTTCTTTAGTACTGTAGGAATGCTGTTTGTCTGCATACTGTTTCTGGATATAATCATTTTCCTGGGCATTGTCTCCGAAATAAGTTTTAGAACTTAATCCCCGGGAATTTATCGTTTCATGTTCTATAAATACCGGTTCATCAGGATTTGAGCTTACAAAAATTCCTTTTATTGTTCCTCCATTGGCTTGTCGTAAAGCAGCACCTGTGTCATTTAGCATCAAATGCGAACCATGACCAAACGCGAAAACCCCATTTTCTTTACTTACATCAACACTTGCAGCATTCGTCCCATCTAAGTCACCAGAAAACATCATTACAGATTCAGGAAATAAACCAAGGGCACTTTTTACGCTGTCAGGTTCGTTGATTCTATAAAGAAGTCTTTCTGTTGAATCTTCATTTGTGAATTGAATATTACCGGTTACAGCAGTTCCAGAGGTTCCTGTCAATGGGACAAAATCAGTAAAATCTGATAAGTTTTTATATCCAAATACATTACCGGCATTCAGAACAGCTACTTTTGTATAAGTGTTGTCAGCGAGAGGAGTTCTTCTTGCAGAAACAACAGCGTCAAAATCAAGTGTTCTTGCGGCAAAGTCACCACCAATTAGAGGCGTAACAAAATCATGACGCCTTGCTACCGGATTTGATTCAATAACCAGCTTGTTAAATGTTGAACCTCCCAGTGGGGCATTACAGCCAATGACAACGTTGTTGTCTCCCCAAACACCCATAGCATGAGTAGTCGAGGCTGCGTTATATCCGATGAAAGTATTGGAGCCCCAGGCACCTGAAGTAGTAACTTTTCCATGAGTCTGACCGGCATAAGCACCAAGGAATGTATTTTGAACTCCATGAGTAAGCCAGTATCCGGCCCCAACTCCTAAAGCAGTATTATATTTTCCATCGATATTTTTAACACCTGCTTCATCTCCAACATAAGTACATGAGAGAGCAGATGTTGAGTTTTTACCAGCTTCAGTTCCTATCATTACATTATAGTTTCCGGTAGTTAAAAGAGAGCCGCTATTTACCCCAATAAGAGTATTCCAATCTCCTGTTGTTAAATTTGCACCTGCAAAACCTCCTATAGCAATATCGCTTAGCCCGGTTGTTAGCTTTGGCAGAGTATTGTATCCGATTCCGATTCCATATGTTCCGGTATGGTCTGTATTCATATTTCCGAACCATAAAGAATAAGTTGTAGGACTGAAATTTATTTCACCTGCTCTGCCTTCGCCTGGTTGGAAAATAATAGGTTTAGTTGTTCCGTTACCTCTGTCGATAACATTTTGTAAATTATCATTCCCGCTAAAGGACGGTTTATCAGAAAGATCATTATAGCTGCCTGTTACAGCCACTTTTTTCAGGGTAACTTTTTCCTGTCCTTCCTGAGACAATGTTACACTTCCATCAGAATTGGTGGTTGGAATGATACTGAATTCTGAAAGATTAATGTGAAAGGCTGAACCATCATTCTGGGTAATTGTAATAATATTTTGAGAGGCATCATATACTGCATTCTCAATACTGATATCACGGGTTATCAAACTGCTTAAATCTACCGATTTACTTTGCTGAACACCATTCTCACCTGTATAAAACACAGTTAAGGTATTTCCGGTCAATTGTGGAGACTGAATAGTTGTTTGTGTTTCAATTTTATCTTTCCAGAGCTGTGCATTTTGAGGACTTAAATTAGAAGCACTTATATCTGCTTTTTGAGATAGGTCATAGTCTAATTTATCTGCTGGAATTTTTTCATCTTTATGCCAATAAGATTCCTGCCACTCCCAGAATTCTTCCTGTACTGGAATATCTCCGTTTTCGAAATATTTTTTTAATTCTTCTTTTGTTTTCATAAAACGTTGTGTGATTTGTTAGTTAATAAATTGATTGTCGTGTCCTGTCTTCGGGAAACAGATTCACTTTTTATACTATATTTTCAGACATAGTTCTGGCTGTCCAGCATTTTGTGAATGGTGAATCAAAGATGTTGAGAATGTTTAATGAGATTGCTGTGCGCGTATTATAGAGATTTCAAAAATAGTGTTGGACAGCGTCAGAACTTTGTCGTGTTTTATTTTTTATTTAAAGAGTATCTTCTTCAAGTACTGTTTCTTCAAAATCTTCTCTGAAGAAGTTTTCAATGTCATTGAGGTAGTTTTCATAATCTATCTCAGTCTTTTCAATGTCACTCCATTCTATAGTATAGAGGTTTTCGTCGAAGAGTATGTTGGTATTAAGATTGGGAGTTTCCATGTTTTGTGTTGTTGGGTGTTGGTTATATTTTGAACATATTTCAGGCTGTTCAGCATGAGTGCATGTTGAATTCAAGGGCGTTTAAAAATTTTTATAGATTGTTGTTTTGTGTTTTTTTGATACTCCAAAGGTAGTGGGGCAAAACGACAAAACTTGACGTGTTAAAAAAATATTTTCTAATTTTAAATATAATCTTTAGAGCTTATATTAGTCAGTTATAAGGTCCAAAGCTTATATTTTATTTTTGATGAGTTTTTGAACAATCTGGTTTAAGATTTCTCTGTTGTCATCAATATAGCTCAATCCGGCCTGTATCAGATTCTCGATATTGGATCTTCTTACATTATCCATTGCGGGAGAGGCGTTTTTCAGTGAAGGATTCAGGCGGTAATAGTTTTTCTGATTTCTCAAACCCAGTGTCTGAAACATCTGCTCTAACTGATAGTCTACCGTTTCTGCATTGGCAGACATTAAAATATCAATAATCGGGCTTACCCAGCCAATTTTTCCGGCTTTTTCCAGTTTTTTAAAAGGATAAGGTCTGGATTCAATTCCTGTTCCGATAGAGACAATAATCATATCATTTACACTCGGATGGTTGGCTTTCTGATGATTTTTTAAAACCTCTGCAAAAGGAATTTTTCTGGCTTCTGCATAAGCACAAAGAGCAGGATTATTCGCAAACATTCCTCCATCAATCAGACTGAAGATCTGTCCATACATGGATTTGATCTGTACCGGACTAAAATACGTTGGTGCGGCCGAAGTCGCCCTGCAAATATCTTTTACATAAAAGTTATCTGTGCTGAGGTTGGCTTTCCATGAGTTGAAAAGCTTTGCTCTTCTGTTTTCAATATCATAACTTGTTATTAAACATGGTTTTATTAATTCCTTTAATTCTAAATTTCCAAAAAAGTCATTTAAATTCCTTTCAAGAGATTCCTGTGGAATTTTTTCATTCAATAATCCGAATGGATTAACCAGTTTTTCCCAAAAGGAGACCTGGAAGATATCGCCGCCCTTTTCCGCATATAATTCTAATCCTTTCTGAATAGAATATTTTGCTTTTCGGGTTTCGTCGGGACATAGAATAATAGAAGCAATCAGACCTCCGGTACTGCTGCCTGCCACCAGATCAAAATAATCCCCAAGCTTTGCCGTGGGTTTATCATAATACTGGAGCTGTTCTTCTATGTAGCGTAGAATAATGCAGGTGATGATTCCCCTTATTCCGCCCCCGTCCAAAGAAAGAATGGTTGTCTTTTTCATGTTATTTTTTTCATTTTTTTAAAGAAACATTTGGCAGCTTTAGACAAGTAAAACCAATAGATTTTCGAAAAAATGTCTATTGGTTTCAGCTTATTATAAAGATTGCTTTTGGTGTTTTCTTATAAAGCAAAGATAGATGGGGGAAGCGACAGAACTTGTCGTATTATAAATGATTTAATTAATTTTTTTAAAATATAGAGCTTTAAATCAATGGGTTGTTTTTTTTAATTTGATTAAATGAAAACTAAAAAACAACATAGTTCTGCTTATCTCTCGGCATCTTCAAGAGTGTCCTCCAGCTGGTTTTTACAGGACCTTTTTTAGAAGGAATACTCTTTTTTTCAAAGTGGGGAAGATCCTTGAATGTTTTCCAGTTTCCACCCCAGTCCCAGCCATGGCGGGCAAAGATCTTTACGCACTCATACCAATCGGCAACCTTGTCATTATCCCAGTCTTTTGCTGTATCCCAACTTGCTGTTTTTCCGTCGACTATCAGGCAAATATCTACAGCAAGACCATAATTGTGGATGCTTTGTCCTGCCTTGGCATTGGTCACCTTTTTTCCTGAAGTAATTCTTCCGATCGCATACAGCTTTTCCTGTTCCTCAAAAGATCTTAGTCCCTGAGTGATTCGTATCCTGGCTCTTCCGGTAAGGGCTTCATCACATTCTTGTATGATTTGCTTCACTTCATCTCTTACCATCGGGTGAAGTTTCTGAATTCGTTCTAAGGTTACTTTATCCATATTTCTTATTTTGTATGATAACAAAAGTACAGAACAGAAGCGACGGAACTTGACGTGTTTTATCAGAAATTCGGTTAAAATTTCAGAACATTCATTCTCAGGGAATAAACATGCAGAACAGGAAAAAAAATTGCTTTAAATTTTTAAAAACCAAATAGAAGTAGTAAATATGACAGATAAAAACACAATATCAAATGCATACCATCTTACCTTTTTTACTTGCCATGATAGCCGCCATTGTGCTGCTGAATATGTGGGCGGCAAAACTAAAAATTGCTTATCCTATTTTGCTTGTCGTATTTGGGCTTCTTGTCAGTTTTGTGCCTGGTCTTCCGGTGGTAAAAATTAATCCGGATCTCATTTTCTTTATTTTTTTACCGCCTCTGCTGTTTGAAGCAGCCTGGTCTATCTCTTTTAAAGAAATGAAAAGATGGTGGCGTATTATTGGAAGCTTTGCTTTTTTAGTGGTCTTTTTCACCGCATTTGCCGTTGCCATGACAGCTAATTACTTTATCCCCGGATTTACTATTGCACTCGGATTTCTGCTGGGAGGAATTGTATCTCCGCCTGACGCGGTAAGTACAGGAGCCATCATGAAGTTTGTAAAAATACCCTCTACAACATCTGCTATTTTGGAAGGAGAAAGCCTGCTGAATGATGCTTCCTCACTGATTATATTCCGCTTTGCTTTAATTGCCGTAGGGACCGGTCAGTTTGTATGGCAGGAAGCTTCGTTGAATTTTTTATGGATGATAATAGGAGGGGCAGGAATCGGGTTGGTATTAGCATGGCTTTTTGTACAGGCTCACAGGAAACTTCCTACAGATGCCTCTTCAGATATTGCATTAACACTTATTGAGCCTTATCTGATGTATTGGATTGCAGAGCAGTTCCATGCTTCCGGAGTCCTGGCTGTAGTCTGTGGAGGGTTATATATGTCAGGCAAACGGATGATATTCTTAAATAGTACCAGCCGTATAAGAGGCTATAGTGTATGGGAGAGTTTTGTTTTCATTCTGAATGGTATTGTATTCTTAATTATCGGACTTGAGCTTCCTGAAATTGTTGGCGGTCTCAGGTCCGAAGGTATTTCTTTGAAAATAGCCATTCAATATGGGATATTGGTGACCGGTATTCTGATTGCTGCCAGAATCATAAGTTCCTATGCTGCAATGCTTGCCACTTTGATTTTCAGGCCAAGTGTTGCACCCCGTGCTTCTTCCGGGAGAAGACGTCTGCTGATGCCCCTTATGCTTGGATGGACGGGTATGAGAGGTGTTGTCTCATTGGCAGCTGCACTGGCAATTCCAATTAATCTTGAAAACGGACTTCCTTTTCCCAACAGAAATCTTATTCTGTTCATTACTTTTGTTGTAATCCTGCTTACATTACTTGTTCAGGGGCTCACATTGCCATACTTTATAAAATATGGTCATGTATTTGATGACTTTACAGATGAAGAGAAAGATAAACAGGCCAGGGAAGAAATAAAGCACAAGCTGAAACAGCACATTTATCATTTTCTTAAAAATAAACATGAAAGTGAACTGAACAGCCATGCTGGATTAGAAAGAATGCTGAGGCACTGGGAAGAAAAAATACAGGCCAATGAAACTGAATGGATGAATGAAAAAACAAAAGATGTCTTTTTTGAAATGCTGGAAAGCCAGAGGAAATTTCTTTTAGAACTCAATAAAGATATTTCCGTGAATGAAGAAATTATCCGCCATCAGCTTTATCAGATTGACCTTGAGGAAGAGCGTTTGAGAATGATTTGATTTGTATCACGATAATGTTTTTGAATCCAAAATTAAAGCACTAATGCGACAAAATGTGTCGTATTTAATAATTTTATTTATTTGTTTCTCAGACTGTTAAATATGATGTTAATTATAGACTAAAAGATTATTTTATTCTTTAAAAACTATAATTTTGTACAGATATTTACAATACAATTGTCATGTATGCTCTGGTAGATTGTAACAATTTTTTTGTTTCCTGTGAAAGGACATTGGATCCTGATCTTGAAGGCAGACCCGTTGTGGTTCTTTCCAACAACGATGGGTGTGTTGTATCCAGAAGTAAAGAAGCAAAAGACCTGGGAATTCCTATGGCAGCTCCGGCATTCAAGTACAGGGAGCTTTTTCAGCAGTATGATGTGAAAAGTTTTTCTGCAAAATTTGAACTGTATAACTATAAAAGCCAACAGGTTATCAATATTGCCAAATCCTATGTTCTTGATCATGAAGTCTACAGTATTGATGAGCTTTTCCTTGATTTAACAGGATTTAAATACATCGATATTTATGAATATTGCTTTAAAATCAAAAAAGAGATTGATGAGAAAGAAAATATTCCTGTAAGTATAGGAATTGCTCCTACTAAGACTTTATGCAAAGTTGCGAATAGAATTGTAAAAGATTTTCCGGATAATTTTAATGGAGTGTATATTCTGGATACCCCTGAAAAAATTGAAAAGGCATTGAAATGGCTTAATATCGGTGACGTTTGGGGAATCGGAAGAAGGCTGGCTGTCAAAATGAATGACAATGGTGTTTATAAAGCCTGGGATCTTCTTCAGAAACCTGAAATATGGGTTCGGAAGATTATGGGAATTCATGGAGTAAGGATGATCAATGAACTGAAAGGTATTCGTCAGCTGGAACTGGATACTCCTTCTCCTAAAAAATCTATAGCTGTTACCCGAAGCTTTATGCAGATGCTTACGAAAAAAGAAGAAGTAAGAGAAAGGGTAGAAACTTTTGGAATGTACTGTTCAGAGAGATTAAGAAAGCAGAATACCTGTTGTAAAATGATCACTGTTTTTGTACAGACCAACCGTTTTAGAAAAGATCTTCCTGAATACAGAAATGCAATGACCCGGATTCTTTCCAATCCTACCAACTCATCAATCTTAATAGGAAGAGTGGTTAATGAGCTTTTTGAAGCCATTTACAGAGACGGGTTTCATTATAAAAGAGCTGGAGTGATGGTGAACGACTTTGTGCCTGAAGACCAGAGACAAATCAGTCTTTTTGAAGAAGATATACAAAACCAGCACCTTCCCGTAATGAAAGCTATGGATGCCATGAATAGGAAATATGGTAAAGATAAAGTTCGCCTTGGAAGCATGAGTGGTGAAAATACCTTCGGACGTGCAAAGCTGTCTCCGGAATATGAGGCTTTCCTGAAAAAAAATACATTACCGGAAGCTAATTTCAGGTTTCATTAGAATTATTTTCTTTCATATTTCCAGTTTCTTCCCTTACCTTCGGCTATCCATTCCAGAGACTGTTCCATTCTTTTATTTCTGGTGGTTTCTGTTTTGGCTTCCGTAATCCAGGAAATATATTCCTTTCTGAAGGACGGGGAAGCTTTTTCAAAAATTTCCAGCGTCTCAGGCCGGGCATCCAGGGCTGACTGAAAATAGTCAGGAACTTCCATTTCTGTCTTAGAAGCTGGCGCCTTCTTCATAGTGACACCCATATCCGTAAGTTCCATAGCTTCTTTAATGGCTTTTTGAAGCTGAGGTTTGGAGGGAAGATCTTTCACTGCTGTTATTTTTCCTAAGCTGAACATTGAATTCTTCTCAATATTCTGAGTCATCTCCTGCATGGTTTTCATTTCCTTTTCCAGCCAGAATCCAAAAGTACAGTGTTGCTTGAAGGAAGCCATAGCACACAGGTTTTTTCCTTTATAAATAAAATGAGGCAAACTCCATTTCATGGTTTCTTCAGCATCAGGGCAGAATTCATGAACCGTTTCACGGATATAAAGCAGGATGGGCTTAGCAAAATCCTGTGATTTTTCAATATAGGTATCTATTTTCGGGCTGTATTTTTCCATCTTGTTTATTGGAATAATTGTACAATTTCGTTTACAAAGAATTTTACCTGATCAGGTCTTCCTCTGTCGTTTTTAGGATTATTGGAGTAGCTTCCGGTTTTTACAATAACGATATTGTGCTCCGGAACCATAATGATATACTGTCCCTGTAATCCCAGGAAATAATAATGTTTGATAGGGTTGTCATGATTGATCCAAAGCCCCATTCCATAAATGTTATCAGACTTTTCTGTTGGAGTTCTCATCTGTTCAATAAAATCAGCGTTGAGAATCTGCTGATCTCCGGCTTTTCCATCATTCAGAAAAAGCTGCCCGAGTTTAGCAAAATCTCTTGAATTGGAATGAATGCAGCAATACGCTTTCTCCAGACCATAATCGTCTGTGCTCCATTTCGCATTCTGCTCCATTCCTAAAGGAATCCAGAATTTTTCTGATAAATAGCTCGCCAGAGGTTGATTCAAAGCCTTTCGTAGGGCAAAGCCAAGAAGTTGTGTAGTGCCGCTTTGGTATTCAAATCTTGTTCCCGGTTCTTCTTTAAATTTTCTTGAGAATACAGCTTTTACAAGGCTTTTTCCATAATAAGCTTTGGCATTGGGTAAAAACGGATTATTATAATTTTCATCCCAGTCCAGCCCGGATTCCATTTGTGCCAGGTTTTTAAGGGTTACCTGATTTCCGAATGTTTTACTTTTAAATTCCGGATAAAAATCAGATAACTTTTCATCAATACCAGAGATAATGCCTTCTTCCAATGCTTTTCCCAGCAACATGACAGTCACTGCTTTTGCCATCGAAAAAGAATTAGTCTGTGAAAGCTGATTATACCCTTCCCAATATTGCTCATGAAGAATTTTTCCATTCTTTATTACGACAAAAGCAGCTGTTCTGGAGTGTTTTAAATTGTCAACTAAATGTTTAGGTAAATCCTTTTTGTTGTAATCCGGATCTTCTTCCCAGAGTATGGGCTCTTCTGTAGCAATGGGATTGCTTGGGAAAAGGTTTCCGTCATCAATATATGCACTTGATTTTCCTTTAAGATAGGTTTTGGAAATACCATTAAATAAATAATCATATCCCAGAAAATAAGCGGCTGCCGCACCAGCTACCGCTCCGCCTATCATGTACTTTAGTATTCTCATTTTTTCATGAATGGGTCTCTAACAAATTTAGAATAATTTGGCTATAAAAATTAAAATGAATCATCAAATAAGTTATTTTTGTTCTTATTGATGAAAACTATGACCAGAAAACTTATTGTATTGGGGTACTTCTTATTTTCAATCATGGGAATGGCCCAGATTTATAAACCGATAGACACTGCAGATTATATACAGAGGAAAGCTTTTTTAAAGAGTTTTGAAGGAAATAATGAAGCTACTGTAAAGAAATTAAAATCTCAGTATTCCGGGAAAACAGGCTCAGAATTATCCAAAATCTATAAAGAATTCGGAACAGACTTTCAAAAGCAGGTAAAGAATAAGGATTTTATCTTTAAATCTGAATTTGAAACCAGTATACAATCTATGATTCAGCGTCTTAAAAAGAACAATCCTACCATTCCTCAGGATTTGAAAATTCTGGTTGCAAAAGACAATACTCCCAATGCTTATTGCCTTGCTGACGGAACTTTTGTAATCAATATGGGGCTTTACAGCTGGCTCAATAATGAGGAACAGATTGCGGCGGTGATTTCCCATGAACTGGGGCATAAAATAGAGGAACATTCCCTGAAAACCTTTTTAAAAATTATTGAGCAGGATAAATTGGATAAAGTATTGGTTGAGAATATAAAATCTACTACCACAAGCCGAAGTCAGAGCCAGAATCAGAAAGCTTTTGATATCTTTAAAAATACAGTGTATAAAAAAGGGGTTGAAAAAAGACAAAGTGAAATGCAGGCAGATTCTTTGGGGTACGTGATTTTTAAAAACAGTGATTTTAAGAAAGCAGAATTTGTAAATGCGCTTCAAAGATTGCAGGATTTTGATACTATTTCACCACGGGAACTGAAGATGGAAACGTATAAAAAGCTTTTTAATCTTCCAAAGCAGGCGTTTAACGAAAAATGGATGAAGAAGGAAGACTTTTCACTGTACAATTATAATTTCTACAAAGAAAAACTGAATAAAGATTCCCTCGCATCACATCCTGAAGTGTCCAGAAGAATTGAGATGCTAAAAAAAACATTTACAGAACTTAAAATTCCAATTGCTCCGGAAAAACCGTCGGACCTGTTTGTAACATTAAAGAAAACAGCAAGAATGGAAATTTTACCCAACTATTTCCACTCAGAAGATTATGGACAGGGGATTTATGCAGCCATGCAGTTTCTGCAGGATGAAGAGGAAGAAAAATATTATAAAAGCTGGCTGGGAAGATGCTTTTCCAAAATATATGAAGCAAGAAAAAACTATAATCTGAACCGGTATCTGGATAGAATTGAACCTAAAAACCAAAGTGAAAGCTATCAGCAGTTCCTGAACTTTATGTGGAACCTAAGTCTTGATGAAATAAAGAATATTGCAGACTATTATCAGGCGAATGAAACCATAGCAAAGGCAAACTGATTTATTATCAATGATTGAAATATCAATAGAGACGGGCTTTAGCCCGTTGTAAAATAATAAAAAATTCCACTGGCTTTAGCCAAAACGTAAAAGAACCCTGATATTTCATCAGGGTTCTTTTTTATATTAGTAATTTAATTTCTCCAAACGGATTTTATTAAATTTTTCTTTTTCGTTATACTCTCTAAGAAGAATATAGCCCTCTTTTCCTACATAAGGTGTTACCGCATAATTGTCTTTTTCAGAAATAGGAATGATCTCCTGTTTGAATTTTCCGTCAATAATGGTATTGATGAATAAATTCCATCTTTTTTGCTTTGTTACTTCATCTTTCTGATAGTCTCGGTAGAAAAATACCACATCTTTTCCTCCATTGAGGTATTGTGAAAACAGGTAATCACTGTTTACCCATTTTGATTTTTCTTTTTCAAAGACCTGTACATTTTTCACTTTGAAATCTTTGTCTGTGTAGATGTAAACAAGGTCTGTAGTTTTGGGAGCGTTATACTGTCCTGCAGGTTTATATTTTTCAGACAGGATTCCTACACTTCCGTCATTCATAAAATACATGTCTTTGGTCTGAAGCATATACCCGTTTTCTACCATTCCGTTTTTATTCACTTTTGGAAGGAAAGCTGAAATATTCGGCTCATAATTGATTGTTTTAGTATCTGCAGTAAAGTTTTTCTTGTCCACCATCATTCTTGCAAACCCTACTGATTCGGAATCATCATAGTTTCTTCCCAGCAAAACTACTTTATCATCAAAATTTTTGTCATTATCAAGCTTTCTGTAATTGGAGTAGAAGGATTCAATATTGTCTATGGTATCATCAGATAGCCCGGTTACCGGCTTGTTGGAAGTTTCTTTTCCTGTTTTCATATCAAGAACAAGAAGACTGAATGTTTTCTGTTTTTCATTCACTTTCTTCATGATGCAGTACATGTAGTTTTCATCTCTTTCAAGAACAGATAAGGTGGAATAAATTTTCTTGCTTCCGTCAGTATTGTATTTATATCTCCAAACCTCTTTCTTGTTTTCATCAAATTTCATGAGGCTGTTGTTATTTTCATACTTTCCGTAATCTTTATATTCCACGGCAAAGTAACCACCTTCTTTTAGTTCACCTACAGCAGAGACGTAGTTATACCCTTTATCTTTTTTCTCATCACGATTTTCCTTACGCTGTTCTTTCCAGCTCTTCGGTTCGTTGATTTCTTTGAAAGTACCGTTTTCCAGATAGTCATAATATATTTTTCTGGTAATAGAGTTTGTCTTAGGATCAATCACCATAGAAACCGGAGTAAATACTTCTCTACTTTTTACCAGGGAATAATCCATCATTGACGGTTTTAAAATAATCTGCCCTTTAAAATCAACATATCCTAAGTAAGATGCAGCAGTGATATCACCTTCAAACTCTTTATTGGCAACAGGGTTGAGGTTTTTGTCCAGGATTACATATTCAAATTTTTTGGTCTTATCACCGGATTTTCCGTAAGAATATAGAGAAACATAGCCGTAAAGGTTGTCTTTATCATCGAATAGAGCATTCATTCCTACGTGATCCCCAGCGGCAAGTGTTGTCAGATCCTGGGTTTGGGAAAAAGCAAATGTCTGGATCAGCCCAAACACTATCAGTGTTATTTTTTTCATGGTTACAATTTGAGGGATAAAAATAATAAATTAACTCATATGTTGATAAAAATGAAAAAGCCCTGTTTTCAGGGCTTTTAAATTATAATTGAGAAAGTAAATTTCTGAAGTTCGTTTTTTCATCGATGATTCGTCTCAACTCTGAAACAGGAACTCTTTCCTGCTGCATCGTATCTCTGTCTCTGATGGTTACTGTATGATCCGTTAAAGAGTCGTGGTCAATAGTGATACAGTATGGAGTACCAATGGCATCCTGTCTTCTGTAACGCTTTCCGATAGCATCCTTTTCTTCGTAGAACAGATTGAAATCATATTTCAGATCGTTAAAGATTTTTTCTGCATACTCCGCTAAACCATCTTTCTTCATCAAAGGAAGAATAGCTGCTTTGATTGGAGCAATAGCCGGAGGTAAAGATAGAACTGTTCTTTCTGAACCGTCTTCCAATACTTCGTCTTTTAAACAGTGAGAGAATATAGAAAGGAATAATCTGTCTAAACCTACTGAAGTTTCCACCACATAAGGAACATAATTTTCGTTTCTTTCAGGATCGAAGAACTGAAGCTTTCTTCCAGAGAATTCTTCGTGCGCCTTTAAGTCGAAATCTGTTCTTGAGTGAATACCTTCCAGTTCTTTAAACCCGAATGGGAAGTTAAACTCAATATCAGCAGCAGCATTCGCATAGTGAGCCAATTTCTCATGATCATGGAATCTGTAGTTATCATTTCCCAGACCTAAAGCTAAGTGCCAGTTCAGACGTTTTTGTTTCCATTTCTCGTAGAACTCAAGCTCTGTTCCCGGAGCAACGAAGAACTGCATTTCCATCTGTTCAAATTCACGCATTCTGAAAATAAACTGTCTTGCAACAATCTCATTTCTGAATGCCTTACCAATCTGCGCAATACCGAAAGGAAGTTTATGACGTGAAGTTTTTTGTACGTTTAAGAAGTTAACGAAAATACCCTGAGCGGTTTCCGGTCTAAGGTAAAGATCCATTGCACTGTCTGCAGAAGCTCCCAGCTTTGTTCCGAACATCAGGTTGAACTGTCTTACTTCCGTCCAGTTTTTAGAACCGGTATCAGGATCTGCAATTTCAAGTTCTTCAATCAAAGCTTTTACATCAGCAAGATCTTCATTTTCCAGAGATTTTGCCAGTCTTGAAAGAATAGCCTCCCTCTTTGCTCTGTATTCCAGAATTTTTGGATTTGTGGCAACAAATTGATCTTTATCGAAAGCATCCCCGAATCTTTTCGCCGCTTTTTCAATTTCTTTATTCTCTTTATCTTCAATTTTAGCGCAGTAGTCTTCCACCAAAACGTCAGCTCTGAAGCGTTTCTTAGAATCTTTATTATCAATCAATGGATCGTTGAAAGCATCTACGTGGCCTGATGCCTTCCATGTTGTCGGGTGCATCAAAATCGCCGAATCAATACCCACAATATTTTCGTTAAGCTGTACCATAGCTTTCCACCAGTATTGTTTGATATTATTTTTAAGTTCGGCTCCGTTCTGTCCATAATCATACACAGCGGATAAACCATCATAGATCTCACTTGATGGGAAAATAAAACCATATTCTTTAGCGTGAGAAATCACTTTCTTGAAAACATCTTCTTGCTTTGCCATAATTTTTTTACGTCTGAAATGCAAAAATAGCAATTTGGATCCAAAATCATGAGATTCAATAAAAAAAGCAGTTAATAAACAGACAAATATTTACAATTTAATTTTTCAGGAGCCGGGAACCTGCTTTTCACTATATCTTTTGCTTTGCAAAAGGATGCCGTTACAATCAGGGCTAGATCAATCGAAAATTTCTACTTTTGTACCATGTTAGAAATTCTTTATCAAGATGAGCACCTTATTGCAATCAATAAACCTAGTGGATTATTGGTTCATAAATCCTTCTACGCAGGAGAAGCCGACACCTATGCTATCCAGGAGTTGAAGAAACAGATTGGACAGAAAGTGTTTCCTGTGCATCGGTTAGACCGGAAAACCTCAGGTGTTCTGCTGTTTACTTTAGATAAAGATACGCTTAGAACGATGAGCGAACAGTTTGCATCACGTGAAGTGGAGAAAAAATATCTGGCAATTCTTCGTGGTTGGGCTAAAGAAGAAGAAACCATCGATTACGACCTGGTTAATGAAAATGAAGTCAAGCAAAATGCTGTTACGTATTATCGTCGTTTGCAGACTTCGGAAATAGATTTACCTTTTTTAAAACATGAGACTTCGAGATATTGTTTGGTAGAAGCCATTCCTGAAACGGGAAGGTTTCATCAGCTGAGAAAGCATTTTAAACATATTCTGCATCCTATTTTAGGCTGTCGTAAGCATGGCTGCAATAAGCAAAATAAATTGTGGCTTCAGACATTTGACATCAACAAAATGACGCTCCATGCCCATCAATTGATTTTTAATCATCCCATTTCTAATGAAAGAATTACAGTAAATGCCACTATAGATGAAGACTTCAAAAGAGTAGGGGGCATCCTGAATTTTGACCTGAATGCGTACTCTTAATTAAGATTTGAAATATATCCCATTCTATTTAGCGCAATGTTCGCAAATCTTAACTAACATGGTTTTTATTCCGGTCGAAAAGGCACTTCGTCCAGCAAAGACTGGTGCGCGCACTTCACTAAGTGAAACGCCCTTGCGAACAAAATTGTTTTTAGGTTGTGTTATATTTCTTTGCGATCGTAGCGTTAAAATATTTTGCTCATCCGTAGCATACACAGATTGTTTCCAGCTTATAGATGTTATATATCAGACATTTTGATAAAATATCATAGGTTAATTGAGCATTAATTTTAAAATGAGTAATTTTGTAAAACTTTTTTTCAATGTACAAATCGCTCATTCGTCCGATTCTTTTCAAATTTGATCCTGAAGATGTTCATCACTTTACATTTTCAATGCTTAAGAATTTTGGATTCCTCACAAAATTATTTTTGCCAAAACCTGTTGAAGACAAACGTCTGGAAAGAGAAGTTTTCGGATTGAAATTTAAAAATCCCGTAGGATTGGCTGCCGGTTTCGATAAAAATGCAGTTTTGTTCAACGAATTGGGAGACTTAGGTTTCGGATTTGTAGAAATCGGAACGGTAACCCCAAGAGCACAGGCAGGAAATCCAAGAAAAAGATTGTTCCGTTTGATAGAAGATGGCGGAATTATCAACAGAATGGGATTCAATAATGAAGGTCTTGAAGCGGCTATTGAAAAACTGAAATCCAACAAAGGAAAAATAATCATCGGTGGAAACATCGGAAAAAATACAGATACAAGCCCGGAAAACTATACCCAGGATTATCTGGACTGTTTTGAAGGTCTTCACCCTCACGTAGACTACTTTGTACTGAATGTAAGCTGTCCCAACGTTGGAAGTCACGCCAAACTTGAAGATGTAGAATATCTCAGAGAGCTGATTACAGAAGTGAAGAAGATCAACCAGTCAAAATCTGTACAGAAACCTATACTCCTGAAAATTGCACCGGATCTTAATAATAATCAATTAGACGAAATTATTGATCTGATCGCAGAAACAAAGATTGATGGTATTGTAGTTTCCAATACTTCTGTCAACAGAGAAGGTCTGAAAACCTCTCCGGAAGTTTTAGAACAGATAGGAAATGGAGGTTTGAGCGGAAAGCCTATCCGTGAAAGAAGTACAAAAATGATCAAATATCTTTCCGATAAAAGCAACAGAGCATTCCCAATCATTGGAGTAGGAGGAATACATTCTGCAAAAGATGCAATGGAGAAATTAGATGCGGGAGCCAGCCTGGTCCAGCTGTATACAGGATTTATTTATGAAGGGCCGGAACTGATCAACGAAATCAATAAGGAACTTCTGAAAAGAGCAAGCAGATTACCAAGATAAAATAAAAGAGAGTTTACACAACTCTCTTTTTTATTTTGACTTTATAATGGAAGCTTTTTTTATATCTACAGTAAATGTATAGGCGGGAGAAGAGAAAGATTTGCTTACTTTATATTGTATCGTTTCTTTATCCTTTGATTTTGTTTTCGTAGTATCATAAATGTTTTCCCAGCAGCTTTCAGTCAGGAATTCCTCGTAGTTTTTATAATTCCAGTCTTTTGTAAAATAAAGAACTCTGTAACCTTTTTCACCATCACTTGCCCCACATTGTCCGCAGGCGTTAAAATTTGAAGTCTGCTCAAAATACAGAAGGACCCTGTTCCCGTTTTCCCCTGAAGAGTAGGAAACAAGTTCATTTCCTCCGGCTTTATTAATGAAGTCGAATGTATTGATCTTTTTATTATTGGGCAGGAAGAGATAATTGTTGAGGCGGTAAATCATTGCATTACCTGTAAATAGTTGTATAGGCTGAGTTTTTTTGCCAAGCGAAAAAATCCCGGTAATCGGGTTGTTTTTCATGCTGATATTTTCCAATATAATAGATTCCAGAGGAGCTAACTTCTGTGCTATTTCATTCGTTTTTTCTACTTTTTGCAGTGATGTTATCTGATCTTTTAAAATCCTGGAGTTTTGCTTCTGTTTAGTTCCGAAATTATATAATGACAGATCACCATAATAATCATATATTCCGGTGAGCGGGATTTTCTTTTTGTATTTATCATAATAATACCATCCGTCAACGTAATGCTGATACTGATCACAATCTACGATGCCTGTGTAGTTGAGTTGCATGGTAATAGGTATTCCTCCAATCTCTCCGGTGAAAATCTGTGAAGAATCAGTTACTTTCTTTAATTCAACTTTTTGACTGAGAAAAAGTGTGAGACTTAAAGAAAATAATAAAGAAAATATTTTTTTCATGGTTGGCTGTCGTTAGTTTTTTAGAGGAAGAAATGGGCGATGGTATAGATAATAAGCCCTACCAGCCCGCCGACCAGCGTTCCGTTGACACGGATAAACTGCAGATCTTTTCCCACTTCCAGTTCCAGTTTTTCACTAAGCTCTTTTCCCTGCCAGTTTCCAACGGTTGTACTGATGAGGTTTCCGAATTGATGGGTGTTTTTCAGAATATATTTATAGGCCGTTACCCGAACCCAATGATCTATTTTGTTCTGAAGGTTTTCATCCGTCTTTAAGTTCTGTGCAAATTCATTCAGGTTTTTAGAAAGATAGTTTTTCAAAGCGGAATGTTCCTCCTGAAGCTCTTTCATCAGCGTTTTTTTGATAGAAACCCAGATGTCGTTGGAATATTCATCCAGTTTGTCATTTTTCAGAAGTCCGTTTTTGATGGTTTTAAATTCCTCATCCCATTTCGGGTCTTCTTTCAAATCCATAGAAAACTCATGGATCTTCTGAGTAATCAACCCTCTTACTTCATGTTGCGGATCTTCTTCTATTTCTTTAAAAAAATCAGAAAGTCCGTCAGCAATTTTATCGGCAATTTTATTATCTACAAACGAAGGAATGAATGTGTAACTGCCTTTTTTTACACGGTCTTTGATCATTTCATCGTTCTCTATGATATATTCTTTGATCTGTTTAGAAAGATTGGTAATGATTCTCTGATGGTCATTTTTTTCAAGAATATAACCGATTCCGTTTCCTACTACTTTATTCAGCTTGATATCATCCGTCATTTCAGACACCCTTTTGCTGATAAACTGGCTTACCGTTGAATCATCAAGCTTATTAAGAATGTCAAGAACGATATCTGAAAGGTTTTTAATCAAAATATCCTGGCTCTTTTCCTTACCCAGCCATTCACCGACAAAATTGGAAACTTTAAGTTTTTGGATATAAGGGCGTATATTCTGGGGAGAAAGAAAGTTACCTACTACAAAACTCCCAAGGTTGTCTCCCAATCTCTGTTTACTGTTTTCAATCAGGTTGGTATGGGGAATCGGAAGCCCGAGAGGATGGCGGAATAATGCGGTTACAGCAAACCAGTCAGCCAGGGCCCCAACCATAGCAGCTTCGGAAAAAGCACGAACATAGCCGATCCAATGAGAGGTATTAGACTTCTGTAAAATAGTGGTAACAATGAAAATAACAGCCATCAGAATGAATAATCCTGTGGCAAATGCTTTATATTTTCTCAGTTGTTTTCTTTTTGCTTCGTCATTCATATTCTCAAATTTACTAAATTTGGTTATGAAACCGTTTAATCTTAATAAAAGCTTTTACACCTCAAAACTTTTGTGGTTAAAGAATGAAATTTACGATGAAATTTTTAGTTTCAATCACCCTATTATTTTTTCTGCAGGCATGTACACAGAAATACGAACCTATTAAAACCTCCTCTATGGAAAATACAGAAGCAAAAAACAATCCATACTATTCCAGAACAGATACTACAAAACTTAATGTTTCCAATGATGAATGGAAAAAAATCCTCGCGCCAGACTTGTATGCAATCGCCAGAGAAGCGGCAACAGAAAGAGCTTTTACCGGGAAATATAATGAGTTTGACGAGATCGGAGAATATTATTGCGCGGTGTGCGGAAATCACCTGTTTCGTTCTACCTCCAAATTTTCCAGCAGCTGTGGCTGGCCAAGTTTCTTTGAAGCGGATAAAGAAGGAGTTTATTATGTGAGAGATCAGTCTTATGGAATGGATAGAGTAGAGGTTCTTTGCAAAAGATGTGACTCCCATCTTGGACATGTTTTCGATGATGGCCCGAAGCCTACAGGACTGCGTTACTGTATGAATTCTGTGAGCCTGGAATTTGTGGTGGATGATCAAAAATAAGACTTTTAATTCACAGAATCAGGACGTTAAAGTTTCTTAAATAGCGTTAAACTTTTTAGAGTTATAACCCCCTGGTAATTATGTTTTTATAATTTTGCCCCACTAATTTGGATTTACATATTATTGAATGAAAGGATTTTATAGCGTATTAGGCCTTGTTTACATGGTGACGACTTCATTCTACATTTCTCCAAGAATGGCGGTGAAAAGTGAGAATGTCAATACAACGAAAACAGAAAAAGTAGCTGAAACGAAATCTGAGAAGAGCACAACAGCTGTATCTTCATCAGAAGCACTATACCAATCAATTGCATTTGATCCTGAACATGAATTGAATTATGAAGCGTTCTCAAAAGCATTGACTGGGTATGAAAATTTAAAAAAAGCAGGATTGCTTACCCAAGACTCGCATTTATTAACTATCTGCGATTTTTCTATGTCTTCTAACACAAAAAGACTTTGGATCATTGACCTGGAAGACAAAAAAGTTCTGTTCAACTCATTGGTAGCACACGGAAAAAATACAGGCGAAGAATTTGCGACGAATTTTTCTAACAGGGAAAGTTCGTTACAGAGCAGTTTAGGATTTTATATTACAGATGCAACCTATCAGGGTGATAACGGATATTCTCTGAAGCTATTGGGAATGGATAAAGGGTTTAATGATGCGGCTTACAGAAGAGCAATTGTATTACATGGTGCTGATTATGTAAGCGATGCATTTGCAGCCATGCACAAAAGAATTGGAAGAAGCTGGGGATGTCCCGCGGTTCCAAGAGAACTGACACAATCTATCATTAATACGATTAAAGGTAAAAACTGTCTGTTCATCTATTATCCCGATCAGAATTATCTTTCTTCCTCAGAATGGTTGAAAGCATAAAAATAAAAAGCAGTCAGTTTTTTGACTGCTTTTTTATTTTTTTGAGGGAAATGTTACAATAAATACACTTCCTTTTGACACTTCAGAATCGATCGTCAATTTGCCTTCGTGGATTTCTACAATCCTTTTTACAATGGAAAGACCGATACCGTTTCCTTTTTCGAAATTCTTATTGGAACCCCGGTAAAACAAATCAAAAATTTTCAAAAGATCCTTTTCTGAAATACCAATCCCATGATCAATAAAACGGATTTTTATATGGTCCGAGTTGGTCTCTATTTCAATATGGCAGCTTTTGTCTGCTGAATATTTACAGGCATTTTCTATCAGGTTAGAAAAAGCAACCTGCAGCAGGTAAGGATTACCATGAAAATCATAATTGTTTTCATCATCATCTGACGCATTACCCATATAATTGATCCCTATTTTATAACCGGCATTTTTCTGCAGCAATGCAAGCTTGGCTTCTGCTAAAATCTCATCCAGACGCAGATTGGTAAAACTGATCTGTGATACATCATAGCTGGCTCTGGCGAAATCCAACAAAGCAGAAGAAAGCTCCGAAGCATCATTGGCATCCTGCAGGGCATTGTCAATAGAAAGCTTATAGTCATCCAACGTCACATTCAATTCCTTGGCAAGCTCCAGCTCTGCAATTAAGGTGGAAAGAGGAGTCCGGAATTCATGAGAAATGGTGGTGACAAATTGTTTGTGATTATTAAAAGATTTTTCCAGCCTGTTGAAGGTAGAATTAAACGTTTCAGTCAGTTCATAAATCTCATCTTTTGCTTTGGGAATATCCAGCCGTTTATTCAGATTATGCTCCGAAATATCGCGGATCTGGAGGATAATATCCTTTAAGGGCTTAAGGGTATAGTATGAAAAAAGAAATCCTATAATAAAAATGATGACAATAGAACTGATATAAATGATGATAATATCTTTTTTAAACTCAGAAATATGGGCTTTTCCTGTGACGTCTACTGCACTTCCAATGATATAATATTTTTCTCCGTTTGATTGAAACTGAATGGCAATATACTGACGGTCACCCTGCTGCCAGAATATTCTGTTTTTATTGGATCTGATAATTTTATCCAGATATTTTTCATTGCTTTTGAGAGGAGGAACATCCGTGAAAGTAAGTTCTTTTTTACTGTTATAAACACTTATGTCTGCCTCATTCAGCAACTTTTGGTTACGCTGGTGAAGCTCACGGATTTTTTCATCACTGATTCTGACATCGAAGATAAATTCTGACCTCCAGATCACCTTATATCCTAAACGGTCGTTAAACTCATCCTCCCTGTTCTTTTCAGATACAAAATAGAGAACATAAGCAAACAAAAATAAAATGCCTGCAGTAAGGATAGAATAAATGAGTGCTGTTCTGGTTGCTATTTTCATAATTGTGAAGCGAAAATAAATCCTACTCCGGGTTTGGTATGAATCAGTTTATGATCAAAATTTTTATCAATCTTTTTCCGTAAATAAGCAATGTAGACATCAATATAATTGGTTCCGGTGTCAAAATGATTTCCCCATACATTTTCTGCAATCTCTTCACGGGTAAGGATTCTTTCAGCATTGTTTACCAGAAATACCAGGAGTTTAAATTCTTTGGGAGTGAGTTCTATTTCCGTTCTGTTTCTGAAAACTCTGTTGAACTTTTTATCAATCTTCAGATCATGATATTCCAGATCGGTCAGATATGCTTCTTTATTTTTGGCTGATCTTCTTTGCAGAATGGCTTTGATTCTTACGTAAAGTTCCCTGATTTCAAAAGGTTTTACCATATAATCATCTGCTCCGGCGTCAAATCCTTCAATTTTTTCATCAATCGTGCCCAGAGCGGTGAGCATAATGATGGGAAGATCAGGGTATTTCTCTTTGATCAGTTTGCATAGATCAATACCGCTCATTTTTGGCAGCATAATATCTGTAATCGCCAGATCGAAAGATATTTTATTCAGCAGGACAATAGCATCTTCTGCATCTTCCGAAATATAAACCTGATATTCCTGGCTCTCCAGTCCTCTTTTCAAAAGACTTGAAACACGCGAATTATCTTCTACAATTAAAATTTTCATAAAGAAATACTATGGGATATATACCTTGGTTTTCAAATGTTTTTTGATTTTAAAAGCTTGATTTTCATCTGCCCCCAAAGCACATTACAAAGGTATTTCATATTTTCCTTTTATCAGAAAACATTAACCCTTTTAATAGTTTTCTATGAGGTTTCTAATAGATTTCTAATACCTGTCCAGACATTCCCGATCTAATTTTGTCCCGTTGAAATCAACAAAAAGATAAGAATAGAAAAATATGAAGACTACCTCTTTCAAAACTGCAATTGCTTTGTTTTCCTTAGTGGGACTCATGGGAAAATTAGAAGCTCAGAAAAAAAATGACTTTAATAACCCTGGATTGACCCATTATTTCAATGAAGAACACTCACGATATATTTCTCTTAGCGGATATGCAGAATTGTGGGCCAGATATACACAGCTTAACCCCGGAAGCCTTGTCAATAATGAGGCAAAATCGGATTTGTCTGACCTGTCTCTTCGAAGAGTTCGTGTAAAAATGACTTATAAACCCACCGAAAAGCTGATGTTTGTTTTGCAAGGAGGAACCACCAATGTGAATGTAAATGCTAAAGGAAGTAATTACTTTGACCTTCTGGATGCTTATGCTGAATATGCTTTTAATGATAAGATTGCTTTTGGTGCAGGACGTTCCACATGGCGCGGTCTTTCAAGATTTACCACAGGACCTTTGAATACGTTGTTATACGATCTACCAGCTTATGCAACATCCAATGCAGGGACTACAGATTATACAGTAAGAGAACTGAGTGCCTATATTAAAGGACAGCTTGGAAGATTTGACTACCGATTGGTGGTGGCCGATCCTTATACCATGGCAACTTCAGATCCGAAACTGAATGTAGCTTCATTCAGTAAAAATTCTCCGGGAAAAGACTTCTCCGGGTATTTCAGATATGCTTTTTTAGATAAAGAGAATATTTCTACACCTTTTAATTCCGGAACCTATGTAGGAAAAAAGAATGTGCTGAGCCTGGGAGCTGGTTTTGATTACATTCACAATGCATTATGGCATCTGGATGCAGGCAAAAATACAGTGAATGATGATATGAAGAGCTTTGCGGTAGATTTATTTTATGATGCACCGCTGAACAAAGAAAAAGGAACGTCAATAAGCGCATATGGAATGGCGATGCACAACGACTATGGACCCAATTATATCCGGTATGTAGGAGTCAATAATCCTGCAACTTCTGTAGATGTTACACAAGCAAGTCTGAATGGAGCAGGAAATGCAATGCCTGTTATCGGAACCGGAAATACTTATTATGTGCAATTGGGAGGAACGCTTCCATATCTTGATAAAGAAAAGAAAAACCTGCAGCTCCAGCCTGCTGTAGGAATGCAGCTATCTGATCTGAAAGGACTTCATGACAATGCAGTGATTTATGATGCCGGAATCTCCCTGCTGATGAACGGAATGTCTTCCCGGTTAACCTTTGACGCCCAGAACAGACCTGTTTATACTAATGATCCTTCAAACAATGCTGTAGTTTCTGACCGGAAATGGCAGTTTGTCCTTAAATACAGAATAGACTTTAATTAAAATAAATGACAATGGAAAGAAGAAAATTTTTATTCCGCTCAGTCCAGGCCTCTGCCTTGCTGCTGGTTTCAGGAAATATGTTTGCCTCTGCTTTACCCATGTTTAACCCTATAAAAAAGAAAAAGATGTACTTCCATTATTTGTTGTTCTGGCTTAGAAAAGATCTTTCGGAGTCTGAAGTAAAAGAATTTGAAAATTTTTTTGAAGGTCTTAAAAAGCTTCCTTATCAGAAAAATCTCCGTTATGGAAAGCCTGCCGCTTCCACCCCGAGAAGTGTTTTAGACAACACATTTACTTATAATGCTTCTATGGAATTCGATACTCTGGAGGAGCTTGAAGCGTATGGAAAGCTTCCCGAACATCTGGCTTTGGTTCAGAAATATAAACCCTTTTTTGAAAGAATGCTGGTTTACGATACTGTTTATAATTAAAAATAAAAAATTAAATTTATAATGAAAAACATCATGAAAGGCTTAAGCCTTGTTTTAGTAGTAAGTACTGTAGGATTTATGAATGCACAACACAAAAACCATAAAAATGTAAGTGTCACTGCGGAAACCTCCACTGAGTTTATTCCTGCCATAAGACTAATCAACCATCCTGATGGATCATGTGCTTTTGAGAAAGGAAAAATACCTACTCTTAAACACATGAATACCACTACATTCTGGATGAGCAATAAAACGGAAGAGTGGGAAAAAAATGCACATCCGGCGCCCAGAAGACAATACGTGATTACCATCAAAGGAAATATAAGATTTAAAGTAACAGATGGTTCCACTTTTATAATTAAACCTGGTGTGGTTCTTCTGGCTGAAGACCTTAAAGGAACCGGTCACAGCTGGGATATGGTGAAAAGCAAGGAGTGGGAAAGACTTTATATTCCGATTGCTGAAAATGCCGAGGACTTTTTTATTCCTGATGCTCAATAGTTACAAGTCAATCTCTTTATAAGGAGTATATAATTCGTTATGTTTGAAGCAGTCAGTTTTGACTGCTTTTTTCTTTTGAAGAATTATTGTAGAAATTCTTTAATAATAGTTCTTGCTTCTTCAATGCTATTGCTGATTCGGGCAATTATTTTTCCGTTTTCATCGATGATGAAATGAAGAGGATAGCTTGTAGCATTCACTTTTTTTTGGAAGTCTTTGTTTACATCAAAGAAATTAATCCAATCCGCATTATTTTTCTTTAAAATATTCCTGGCAATCTCCATTCTATTGGGCTTTTGCTCGTCTGTAATTGTAATGAAGTTTACATTTTGACCTTTATATTCATGATACAGATTCACAATTTCAGGCATACCTTTTATGCAAGGGGCACAAGTCGTTGACCAATAATCAATAAAGGTTAATTTGTATTTCTTAAAGTCTTCCGAGGTCAGTTTATTCCCCTTGTCAAAATAAATATCAGGTATTTTTTGTCCGATGGAGGTAGATTGTTCTGCTTTTAAACGGGCTTCAACACCTTTGTATAATGTATTTTGCTTAAATTTTGCGGAAAATAAATTTAAGTTTTTCAAGTAGGCAGGATGGTAATCGTTAAGAGTATAATCATTCACAATTTCCCATAATGCAACATACGAATTGGGATTTTTTCTGATGTATTCTCCTAAAAACTCTTGTTTTTTGTCTATATTGATCAAGCTATCACCTTGATAGGGATTTTTTGATTTTATATAAAACGGTTTCAATGATTTTTGTAAAATCTTATATTCTCTGTTGGTAGGGGAGTCTATATTAAGTTCTACATTATTAAAGTCTTTGGGTAAATCAATTTTATATTTTCCTCCTTCTAAGAAAAATACTTTTGTACTATAACCTGCTTTACCGTTCTTTCCCATATAACCAAACGCTACTGGTTGAGGATATTCTGTAAAACCACTGGCAATATTTTTCTTTTGAATCTTAAAATAATAAATAGAATGTTTCATCCTGATCTTTTTTCCAAAATCAGAAATGTTGTTGTTGGTTTGTATTTTGAATGTATAAAGCTCTCCAAACCCGTTTCTGGTGGCTGGAGCTCCTAACATAAGGCTATCATTAATGTATGAATCTGAACTGAGAAAAATTTCAAAATTATTCTGAGAATAAAGAAAATTCGAAATAAGAATTAATAATGCATAGAAAAGTTTCTTCATAAAATATTTTGTAGGGGGAACTAACTTACAAAAACTTTTCATACATAAAAAATCCCTGAGCTTTAAAAACACAGGGACTGTCAATATTTTTATTAAAGATCTTCCGGTATTTTTCCTCTTGGTTAGGAAGAATCTGTTTTAAAAATTAAGAAAATTTCTTGAAAACAACAGTTGCATTGTGTCCTCCGAATCCAAAGGCATTACTCAACGCAAAATTGATGTTTTTTTCTTTTGCTTCTCCGAAAACGATATTGATATCCTGCGGAATATTCTCATCAATGCTGTGAAGATTGATTGTTGGAGGAATAATTCCATTTTGAATGGCTTTAATAGAAAGAATGGCCTCTACAGCTCCCGCAGCTCCTAACAGGTGGCCTGTCATGGATTTTGTGGCACTGATATCCAGGTTTTTGCTTCCTTTAAATAATTTATTAATTCCATTGAGCTCAACAAGATCTCCAAGAGGAGTAGATGTAGCATGAGGATTAATATAATCAATATCATCTGTGTTGATTCCAGCTTCATGAAGTGCTAGTTGCATAGCTTTAATTGCGCCCACTCCATCCGGATGAGGTGCCGTCATATGATAAGCATCAGCTGTCATGGCTGCTCCTACCAATTCCGCATATATTTTTGCTCCTCTTGCTTTAGCGTGTTCATACTCTTCAAGAATCAATGTTCCTGAACCTTCACCCATTACAAAACCGTCTCTCTCTGCATCGTAAGGACGACTGGCTGTCGCGAAATCATCATTTCTTGTAGACATGGCTTTCATAATGGAAAATCCACCGATAGAGGCAGGAGAAATAGCAGCTTCAGAACCACCGCTTACAATGACTTTTGCTTTTCCAAGACGGATATAGTTGAAAGCATCCATCAACGCCGTATTTCCAGTTGCACATGCAGAAACTGTAGTATAATTAATTCCCTGCAAGCCATATTTCATAGAAATCATTCCTGATGCCATATTGGCGATGAATTTTGGAACAAAGAAAGGATTGAATCTTGGCGTTCCATCACCGGCTGCAAAATTCATAACCTCGCTTTCGAAAGTCCACATTCCACCTTGTCCGGTTCCCCAGATGACACCCACGTCAAATGGATCCATATTTTCCAGTTCAAGTCCGGAATCTTTCAGTGCCTCCGCTGTAGAGTACATAGCATATTGTGAGAATAGATCACTTCTTTTGATTTCGTTGTGTGTTAAATGGAGTTTTGGATCAAAATTTTTAACCTCACAAGCAAAATGTACTTTAAATTTTTCCGTATCGAAATGGGTAATCTGATTTGCTCCACTCACTCCATTGATACTGTTTTGCCAAAATTCTTCGACATTATTTCCCAAAGGCGTCACCGCGCCAAGACCTGTAATGACAACTCTCTTCATACTTAGTTATTGATTTTGAATAAATTCGAGGTTCCTCTTGCGATTAATCGTGTTTTATCTGCATTCCATATTTCGCATTGTGCATTTACGAATTGCTTACCTCTTTTAATGATTTTAGTTTCAGCTACAATATTATCATTTTCTTTTGCAGTTGAAAAATAATCTATCACATTATTTATAGTGGTAATGAAAGAATTTTCATTTAAAGAAAACATGGTGGCGCCAATAATATCATCAACAATAGCAGCGGTAACGCCGCCGTGAAGATTTCCTATAGGATTCAGCCACTCCGGTCTTACCGTATATTGAAATTCCAGTTGGCCTTCTTTAACGGAAAGAACAATTGGGTTCAGCCATTTCATAAAAGGAGATGGTGACTGTTCAAATTCTTTTCCGATGAATTGCTGTAATTGTGCTAATCTATCCATACTTTCAATTTTTATTTTTCTAAAATCATGGTTATTCCCTGTCCACGCGCTGCACAAATGGATATAAAGCCTTTTCCACTGCCTTTTTCGTGAAGCAATTTTGCCAGCGTTGCGATAATTCTTCCTCCCGTTGCGGCAAAAGGATGGGCAGCAGCAAGGCTTCCGCCTTTTACATTCAGCTTACTCCTGTCGATCTTCCCAAGTGCCTTTTCCAATCCGAATTTTTTAGCAAGGTCATCGTTTTCCCAGATTTTTATGGTGGCTAAAACCTGTGCAGCAAAAGCTTCATGGATTTCGTAGTAATCAAAATCTGAGAGATTCATATTGGCTTTTTTCAGCATTCTCTCAGCTGCAAAAACTGGTGCTAAAAGTAAATCTTGTTTATTTTCAACATATTCTATCCCTGCCAATTCTGAAAAGGTGATATAAGCTAAAACAGGAAGATTGTTGGCTTTTGCCCATTCTTCACTGGCCAGCAAAACGGCTGAAGCTCCATCCGTAAACGGTGTGGAATTTCCTGCTGTTAAAGTTCCGTTTTGCTTATCAAAAGCAGGTTTCAGCTGTGATAATTTTTCAATACTGCTGTCACGGCGCATGTTATTATCTTTATCCAGGCCAAAAGCGGGAGTGATCATATCATTAAAGAAGCCTTCATCATAAGCTTTTGCCATATTCTGATGACTTTTTAAAGCTAATTCATCCTGTTCCTTTCTTGAGATATTGTAATATTTTGCAGTGATTTCTGTGTGTTCGCCCATTACAAGGCCCGTTTTAGGTTCCTGTCCTTTATAAGGAATGGGCATCCAGTCTTTTAGTTTCGGGCTTAACAGTTGTTTTAATTTTCCGAATGCTGATTTTTCTTTATTCGCCTTTAACAAAGCTTTTCTTAATCGAGGCGAAGATTCAAACGGAATATTGCTCATTGCTTCTACGCCACAAGCAATACCACAGTCTATCTGGCCAAGAGCAATTTTATTTCCAATGTAAATGGCCGCCTCAATTCCTGTATCGCACGCCTGCTGAAGATCACATGCAGGAGTTGCAGGATCAAGAGTGGTATTCATTACGGTTTCCCTGATGAGGTTGCTTTCAGAAATATGTTTGATAACAGCACCTCCGGCGACTTCTCCGAGCCTTTTCCCTTTAAGGTGATAATGTTCTATCAATCCATTCAGAGATGCGAGCAGCAAATCCTGGTTTCCCTGTTCTGAATAAGCGGTATTCATTCTGGCGAAAGGAATTCTGTTGTATCCTATGATAGCCACTTTTTTTGTTTCCATGTTGTATAATTTATGATGGAAGAATATTGAGTTCATGATCAATCATGTGGGCAATTTTGTCTAAAGCATGGTTTAGAAAACTTTGATCACCCATTGTTTTTGAAAGCAGGATTCCGCCTTCAATAAGCATAATAAATAAGGAGGCATATTGCTCAGCATTGATTTTTTTATCAATTTCCCCATTCTTTTGTCCCTCCAGAATAGTGGCTGATATTTTGACCATCCATTGTTCAAAGGATCTTTTAACCTGAGTTTTTAAAGCCGGGAAAGAATCATCTGCTTCTGTTGCGGCATTCATTATTGGACATCCGCCATTGGAAAATACAAACTTCCAGTTTTTTCTGTAAAACGCTACAAAAGCATGAAGCTTATCCACAGATTTAGGATATTCTTCACCAAAAGAACGGCTGAGGGTTCTGCTTAATAGTCCGGCATTGTATTTATAGACTTCAATCGCTACTTCATCTTTGTTTTCAAAATTTCCGTAAATACTTCCTTTCGTCAGTCCGGTTGCCTGCGTAATGTCGGACAGCGATGTGGAAATGTAACCCTTTGTATTAAAAAGAGTTGCTGTTTTCTCGATGATGTGCTGTTTTGTTTTTTCTGCCTTCGACATTATTAATGATTATATATGCAAATATACAAAAATATACCATTCGGTATATTTTATTTAAAGATTTACCTCACACAGATATTAGAAGGGGAAGTTTTGGCTAAAGCCAATAGGATTGTTTTTAAAATAAAAAACGGGCTTTAGCCCGTTTCTATTGATATAAATGCTTTGAATTTTAATTTTCCAAAGTAGCATTCAATGTAATTTCAAAGTTGAATGCTGCACTTACCGGACATCCTTCTTCAGCAATTTTAGCAAATTTCTGGAATTCTTCTTCTGAGATTCCCGGAACTTTTGCTGTTAAAGTCAACTCGGATTTTGTAATCTTTCCAATATTAGGGTCAAGAGTGATTACAGAAGTTGTTTTTAACTCTTCAGGGTTGTATCCTGCCTGTGAAAGCTCTGCATCTAGTTTCATCGTGAAACATCCGGCATGAGCTGCTGCCAGTAATTCCTCAGGGTTAGTCCCTACACCATCCGCGAAACGGCTGTTGAAAGAATATTGAGTTTGATTTAAAGTTGTACTTTGAGTAGTTAAGTGTCCTTTTCCTTCTTTGATGGTACCGTTCCAAACGGCTGTTGCGTTACGTCTCATAATGTTTGTTTTTTTATTTTTAATATTGTTTGATTTTGATGATACAAAGATATGTCTGCTGAATAGCATATTCAATAGATAAAAAGATTTAAATATTGTACTTTTTTCCCGAGGAGTAGTTTTTCTTAAAATTAGCAGGCGTATTTCCTGTTTTGTTGGTAAAAAGACGGTTGAAATAGGCGGGATCTTCATAGCCCAGATCATAAGCAATTTCTTTTACAGGTTTATCTGTATAAAATAGTAACCTTTTTGCTTCTAATAAAATTCTGTTGATGATCAACTGATTGGGAGAATCCAGATTTAAATTTTTAAACTTATGCGTTAAGGTTTTCGGGGCAATGTGAAGCAGGTCTGCATAATCTGCAACATTATGTTTTTCTCTGAAATGAATTTCCAGATGTCTGCTGAAGTCTCTGAAAATATCCAGTTCATTACCTGGTATTCTGAGGGTATCATTATCTAAATTCTGTTTTTTCCATTTTCGGGTAGCCCGGATGATGATCTGTTTTACGTAGGTTCTGATCATTTCTTCGGCAGAGGAATCTTTCCATTCAAGTTCATCTTTAATATTCTGAAAGAGGTCTTTTATAAGAGTGGTTTCGGAAGGGTCAAGTTCTACAAAGGGAATTTCAAATACATTATGAAAAAGAAGCCCATCACAAGCCACTTCTTTATCATGGATTTGGATGCAATAAAAATCTCGGTTGTAGAAAAGAAGAACAGATTCATCTTTTCCTTTTTGGATGCTTAGATGCTGGTTAGTCAGGAAAAAAAGTGAAGGTTTCTTTGTCTTATAATGATTAAAGTCTACCGTAAGTTCGTATCCTGAAGGAATGAAAAATACTTTGATATCAGTTCTGAAGTTATTTCCATTGAAGTTCTCCAGATTTTCTCCTGAAAATATTTCCAATCCGAGTCTTTTATAGTGATCTTCAAAAACAAGCTGTTGCGGCATACTTTAACTTTAGTTTAAAGATACAAAAAAGCATGATTTAAGCTGTATTAAATTATTGAAACCCAAATTTCTGATGTCTGACATATAAAATTGGAATAAAATAAATCGGAAATATGTTTTTACATTAATATTATTTTATCATTTTTACAAAGATTTGTGCTGCAATCTATATTATTAACCTTTTTTTCCAAACTGCCTGTATGAGCGAATTAGAAAATATTCTGAGAGAAATAACTCCACTATCTCCTGAGGATAGTTTTCTCGTGTTTGACAGGATCAAAGCGTCATTCGACTTTCCGTATCACTATCATCCGGAAATTGAAATCAACTTTATCTACAAAGGGAAAGGTTATCGCAGAATGGTAGGAGATCACACCGGAGAAATCGGGAATATAGAACTGGTATTGGTAGGACCAAATTTACCACATTGTTGGGCGAATTACAGATGCAAAAACAGGAAAACCCACGAAATTACGATACAATTTAATCAGGATTTCTTTCAACAGTCACTGATGGAGAAAAATATTCTGAAACCCATCAACAATCTGATGAAAGACTCTATCAGAGGGATTCTTTTTTCTTCCGAAACTGCTGAAAAACTAAAAGATTCGTTTCTCAATCTGTCCAAGATGAACAGTTTTGAATCTTTTATAGAAATTATGAAGATTCTGAATGAACTGGCAGTTGCTGAAAATAAAACGCTTTTGTCATCATACAGTATTGAGCTTGAGACTTTTGCTGACAATGACAAGATGAAGGTTATCCACGATTTTGTTCATAAAAATTTTGAAAATAAGATCACGCTGGATAAAGTGGCTTCTATGGTAAATATGAGCAATGTAACATTCAACAGATTCATTAAAAAAAGAACAGGGAAGACTTTCATTAATTATCTTAATGAAATAAGAATCAGCTATGCCGCACGCTGGCTGATGGAAAAAAACCTTACTGTTTTTGAAATTGCTTTTGAAGCAGGCTTTAATAATATTGCCAATTTCAATAAAGTATTTAAGTCAATCAAAAAGACAACTCCAACTGAATTTAAGGAACAATTTAAAGGCGTGAAAAAAATTGAATAATACGCTTTTGAAATTCACTTTTTTCTGTGCAATCAATTCAAAATAAAATAAAATCCGGGTATCCACATCCGGATTATTTTTTGTTAAAAATGACGATAAATCCTCTTTTTTTGATTGTTTTTTATGTGGTGTATTTTGCTGATATATAGTGCTTTAATTGCTTTAAAATAAAATTGCTGAAAAAATAATATCGTTTTATGATAAAATAGTATTATATCAGACTGGTTACAAAATTTAGATTTGTGAATGTGAATTAAATCTTAACAAAACTTTAAATAATTTAATACATAAACGGCAAAGTTTTGCTGAAAAAACAATAATTTTTTTTGTATTGAAAAATAAAGCAATGTATTTGATTCTCAATTAAATCTAACGAATCTAAACCTTATGAGAAAAGCAGTTATACCTGTTCTGTTCGTTTTTTCACTTTCTGCGAATGCACAGGAGAAAAAATCGGCCGACACTACGAAGACAAACAGTATTGAGGAGGTCGTAGTCACCTCTTTGGGGATAAAAAGGCAGGCTCGCTCTTTGACGTATTCCAGCCAGCAGATTGGTGGGGATGAGCTTACAGAAGTGAAAACGCCCAATCTATTAAATTCGATCAATGGAAAAGTTTCCAACGTACAGATCAACAGAACCAATGGTGTAGGTAGCTCCGTAAGGGTGATCATGAGAGGGAATAAATCTGTATCAAACAGCCAGCCATTGTATGTAGTGGATGGAATTCCAATTATCAATGGAACAGGAAAATCTACAGATATAAGTCAATATGCTAATATGCCGGATCCTGGTGATGTATTGAGCTCTATCAATCCGGATGATATAGAAAGTATTAACTTCCTTAAAGGGGCGTCAGCATCCGCATTATATGGTTCCGCAGGTGGAAACGGAGCTATTCTGATTACTACAAGAAAAGGGAAAATAGGGAAGAGCTCTATCGCTTATAGCACAAGTTTAACAGCAGAAAGAGCTTATAGTCTACCAAAATTGCAGCATAGTTATTTATCTTATGATCCATCTGATCCTACTCAATCTCCAGGAAATAATATTGAGAGCTGGGGGGCAAAAGGTGCTTCAAAAGACTATCTTAAAGATTTTCTTCAAACCGGAACAACATGGGTAAACAGCCTTTCTTTCCAGTCAGGAAACGAAAAATCAACCAACTATTTTTCCATTGGAAATACTACCAATAAAGGGGTGATCCCAATGTCTTATTTTGATCAGTATAATGTCTCTTTTAGAAACTCAAGTAAGTTTCTGGATGATAAACTGACATTGGATGCTAACTTCATTGGCTCCCTGCAGGACAGCAAAAACAGACAAACGCCGGGAGCTTCTTTTTCTCCTTTAACAAGTTTGTACTGGCTTCCAAGGGGAGTAGATTTTGATCAATATGGAGCAGATAACTATTCTTTCATAGATAAAAAAAGACTTTTGCCAGCTCAGAACTGGTGGGAAGTAAAACCGGACGGAAGCTTCAAAGGAAATCCGGAAACGCAAAACCCATATTGGATTTTAAACAGAAACCCAGTTACTGTTAAAAATAAAAATGCATACAGCGCTGTTTCATTATCTTATCAGATCAATCCATGGTTGACTGCACGGGTAAGAGGAAACTATAGCTGGAATAGTTCAGACAGCCAGCGTGATATTTCTGCTTACTCAGCGCCTTCTTTATTGGCTGTGCAACAAGGAATTAATGGAAGAATGCTTAAAAATGTCTATGAAAATTCATCTACCTACGGTGACGTTTTGTTGATTGGTAGTCCAAAATTAAGCGAATCAATTTCTTTAGACTTTACCGTTGGAGGAAGTGTGAATACGACAAGCAATAAAGTAACGCAAATTGATAATGCTTATCTGTCCATTCCTAATTTGTTTGCAATAAACAACCTGCAATGGAATGTAGACCGAAGCCCCGGTGATGGATATCATAATATCTACTGGAATTTGAAAAAACAGGTGCGATCGGTTTTTGCCAGTGCTTCAGTAGGATATAAGAATATGTTTTATGTAGATATGACCTTTAGAAATGACTGGGATTCTACTTTAGCATTAACAGGAAGAAGCGGATTTGATTATGAGTCTGTAGGAGCTAATGCAATCTTATCATCTATCTTTAAACTTCCGGAAGTGATCAATTTCTGGAAAGTAAGAGGGTCTTATGCAACTGTTGGTTTAGGATTGCCAGCCAATATTTCTAATGCGATGGTAGCCTATTATAATGCATATTCTTATGGAGTAGATGCGGGAAGTATTGTATATCCAAAAAGTTCATTCGTAACCAGCCGACCAGATCTTATTCCACGCCCGGAACTTAATAAAACTTTTGAGGCAGGAACTGAGCTAAGAATGTTTAGCAACAGATTAAATTTTGATCTTACCTATTATAACTCTAATGCCAGCAATCAATTGCTGGAGACTACTATAGGCTCTAACTTTGGAGGGATTCCATCAGGGTCATATTATATTAATGCAGGTAAAATACGCAATACAGGTTTTGAAGCCTCTTTGTCATATAAAGTTTTTGGTACAGAAAAGTTTGGCTGGACAACTACAGTGAATGCTTCAGCGAACAAAAATACAATTGTTGAATTATTTCCATCAGGTTTATCTATACCCGAAAACCAGCTTTTCTCATTAACTGGAGGAGGAGATTTTACAAAACTGAGACTGGGAGGATCTTTTGGAGACCTTTATGGGGTTAAATTCAAAAGAGATGATCAGGGACGTATTTTAGTAGATGAAAATGGAGTTCCATTAGCTACTACAGGTGATCCTCAATATTTGGGTAATCCAAACCCTAAGTTTATTCTAGGTTTTAATAACTCTTTTAATATTGGTAAACTGGGAATTTCCTTCCTTATCGATGGTAAATTCGGAGGTAAAGTATTGTCTCTTACAGAAAAAGCAAATGATTTATATGGAGTAAGCCAGACGACTGCTGATGCAAGAGATGCTGGTGGAGTATCCATTCCGAATGCGGTATATGCTCCTGGGACACCTTTAGCAGGGCAGGCTTATAACGGAGTTACTGATGCAAAGGCATATTATAAGAGAACTGGTGGTGCCGGTGGTATGGGAACAGGAATTGACGAAGCTTATATGTACAGTGCAACAACTGTACGTCTACGTCAGGCATCTATTTCATATAGCTTTGATATTCAATCAAAATATATGAGAAATGCAACGGTAAGCTTAGTAGGAACCAATTTATTCTTCTTTTACAAAAAAGCACCGTTTGATCCGGAGCAGGTATCAGGAAATACACCTGGTGGGGTAGGAGTTGATTCATTTGGACTTCCGGTTACCCGATCAATAGGACTATCATTAAAGGCTAACTTCTAATTTAACGAAAATGAAATTCAATAATATTAAAACACTGGTATTGGGTGCAGCAGTCTTAATGGCTGCTTCCGGATGCAGTGATCTAGATCAGTATAACCAGGAAAAGCTGGGGAATCCTGAAAACATGTACGCAGATTATAACGCGGTTGTTAATCCTTTAAAATCTCTTCAAAGAGGTCTTCAGTCAGATTATCAGCTGTATCCCAATCTAAGTGCAGATATGTTTAGTGGTATGTTCAGTACGGCAACTCAGTTTAATGGAGGGAAGAACAATACAACTTATTTTATGATGGATGGATGGAATAACAGGATTATTGCCAGACAACAGGATATTTTCAACTATTCTATCATCATCGATAATGCTGCTAAAAATTTCTATCCTGGAATAGACTTTACAGGGACATTTGCTGTTAAAAAGATTTTAAAGGTAATCACTGCAGCAAGAGTATCAGATAATCACGGTCCGGTAGTATACAGTAAATATGAAACACCCAATGCAAATGGGGTAACTGATTTTGATTCTCAGCAGCAAGCCTATCAAAATTTTATCAATGATCTTACTGTAGCTATTACGGACTTACAAAAAGTTCAGAATATGCCTGCTACAGGAAATGAAGGTGACAAAGCTGCATTAAAAAGAGCTGACCTTGTGTACGGCGGAAATATGGCTCAGTGGGCAAAACTTGCCAACTCACTAAAACTGAGATTAGCGATGAGAATGAGTTATGCTGATCCGGCGAAATCTAAACAATATGCTGAAGAGGCATTAGCTTCATCTGCAGGATTGATCACTGACAATGCAGATAACGCTTTAATCAGTGTAGGACAATCAGAATTAAGCTTTATCATTTATTCTTGGGGAGACTGTTTGATCGGAGCACCTTTGATGGCTTATATGAACGGATATAATGACCCAAGACTTCCGGCATATGCGATTCCTGCATCTGACCCAAGCTTACAAGGGAAATACATAGGAATACGTCAGGGAATTGATTTATTAAATGGTAAGTCAACTTATGGAGGATTTTCACAACCACAGGCAAAATCTGCCAACGGAGATTACTTTTCCGGTACTGATGGTAAAATGAAATTATTCACCGCTGCAGAAACATGGTTCCTGAAAGCTGAAGCTGCTTTGAGAGGATATGCAGGCGCTGGAGATATTCAAACCAACTATACAACAGGAGTTCAGCAATCTTTCGGAGAATGGGGGAAAAGTGCGAATGTTGCCGCTTACCTTGCCGATAATACTTCTACTGAAGCACCTTACCTTGATCCGAAAAATGCAGACAATAACGTACTTGTTGGAAACCCTCAGTTAAGTACCATCACGATTGCATGGAATAACGGAGATACCAACGAAAGAAAATTAGAAAGAATTATTACCCAGAAATGGCTTTCTCTTTATCCGAACGGACCAGAAGCATGGGCTGAGCAAAGAAGAACAGGATATCCGGTTCTTTTCAAAGTAAGAAAAAATGACAGTGGCGGAGCGATCAGTACAGAAGCAATGATCAGAAGAATTCCTTTCACTATTGATACCAAAACTTCACTTTATAATTACCAGCAGGCGGCACAAATGCTTAACGGACCTGATACCGGAGGCACTAAGCTATGGTGGGATAAGAAATAAAAAAATATTCAGAATCACTCATCAGTAAAGAGACATCTCAAGATCAGATTTTATTTGATACATTCATTGAGGCGGGAGAATAAAGTAGAATCTCCAAAAAATTTATAGTTTCGTTTTTTTTAGCCTGAATGAATTCTTGAGATGTTCTCTTTTATTTAGAATCTTATTTTCAAATATGGGAAAAAACAACTCCGGAACCCGTCGGATCCAGCCAATTCTTTGGATTTCAACATTATATTTTGCAATGGGTGTTCCCTTTGTGACCATTAATGCGGTTTCAGGAATCATGTATAAAGATATGGGTGTTTCAGATTCACAGATTACATTCTGGACAGCACTTATCCTTTTCTCCTGGACATTAAAACCACTTTGGAGTCCGTTCCTGGAGATCTATAAAACAAAAAAATTCTTTGTTGTTTTTACTCAGTTTGCCATAGGAATTCTCTTTGCATTAGTAGCTTTAAGTCTGCCGATGCATGATTTTTTCAAGTACAGTATTGCGCTTTTTGCAGTAATAGCATTTTGTGGAGCTACCCATGATGTGGTAGCAGACGGAACATATATTGGCTTTCTTACTAATAAAGAGCAGGCAAAATATATCGGCTGGCAGGGCGCCTTTTACAATCTCGCGAAGATTATCAGCAGCGGCGCACTCGTTTATTTTGCAGGTGTTTTAGAAAAAACAAAAGGAGTTACCCATGCCTGGATGATCATTATGGTGATCTATGCACTGCTGTTTTTTCTATTAGCTGTTTATCACTATTTCATTCTGCCGAAAGAAAACAAAGAAGAACATAAAGAAGAGAAAAATGCCGGAAATGTTCGTAAAGAATTATTGGAAGTGATTACCTCTTTCTTTACCAAAAAGAAGATTCTGTGGTGTATACTCTTCATTATTCTGTATCGTTTTGCCGAAGGATTTGCAATCAAAATAGCGCCTTTATTTTTTAAAGCTCCAAGAACTTCAGGAGGATTGGGACTATCGACCTCCGATATCGGGCTTATTTATGGAACATACGGTTCCGCGGCATTTATTTTAGGTTCTGTACTGGCAGGATATTTTATCTCAGCCCGCGGACTGAAAAGATCTTTGATATGGCTATGCTGTGCATTCAATATTCCATTTGTGGTATATGCATTACTGGCTTATTATCAGCCATCAGATCTTTTACCTGTAGGAATTGCAGTGGTAGTGGAGTATTTCGGATATGGATTTGGTTTTGTAGGGTTGATGCTCTACATGATGCAGCAGATTGCTCCCGGAAAACACAAAACCGCCCATTATGCATTTGCAACAGGAATTATGAACCTCGGTGTGATGATTCCCGGAATGTTCAGCGGAATGATCAGTGACTGGATTGGATACAAAATGTTCTTTATCTGGGTCCTGATTGCTACGATTCCTGCTTTTTTAGTCACCTTATTCGTTCCTTTTCCTTACCCGGAAAATCAGAAAGAACAACAAATCAACTCATAATAATTAAAAATAAAAAGTAAAAAATACTTTATGACAGCTCAATCAGTAATGATCCCCTGGCAGGATCGCCCGGAAGATTGCAATGATATCATGTGGAGGTTTTCCGAAAACCCGATCATTAACAGATATGCGATACCAACATCCAACAGTATATTCAACAGTGCAGTAATCCCCTTTGAGGATGGATTTGCAGGAGTCTTCCGTTGTGACAACAAGGCCGTACAGATGAATATTTTTGCTGGTTTCAGTAAAGATGGAATCAATTGGGATATCAATCATGACCCTATTGAAATGCAGGCAGGAAATACAGACATGATTGAATCCGATTACAAATATGATCCACGTGTCACTTTTATAGAAGACCGTTACTGGATCACATGGTGTAACGGATACAATGGTCCTACCATCGGAATTGGGTATACTTTTGATTTTAAAGAATTTTTTCAGTGCGAAAATGCCTTTCTTCCATTCAACAGAAACGGAGTTTTGTTCCCTGAGAAAATCAATGGTAAATATGCGATGTTGAGCCGTCCTAGTGATAACGGACATACTCCTTTCGGAGATATTTATATCAGCTATAGTCCTGATATGAAGTACTGGGGAGAACACCGCTGCGTGATGAAAGTAACCCCTTTTGAAGACAGTGCATGGCAGTGTACAAAGATCGGGGGAGGGCCTGTTCCTATCAAAACAGAAGAAGGATGGCTGCTTTTCTATCATGGCGTGATCAATACCTGTAGAGGGTTCAGATATTCAATGGGAGCAGCTTTGCTTGATCTTGAAGATCCTACAAAAGTATTGTACAGAACGAAGCCTTATCTGTTGGCTCCGGTTGAATTGTATGAACTGACAGGAGATGTACCGAATGTGGTTTTCCCTTGTGCAGCATTGACGGAAGGAGATAAAGTAACAGTATATTACGGTGCTGCTGATACCGTAGTTGCGATTGCCTTTGGATATATCTCAGAAATTATTGATTTTATGAAAAAGAATTCAATCTAATTAGTAATATAAAGTTTTTAGGAAATAGGTTAATCATCTTAATTTTCCCTTTTTTTGGGAATTTTATAATGGTTTTCCTATTTTTAAACCAACTTTTAAACAAAAAAATCTCCGATACCTCTCTTATCATGAAAAAAGAACTGCTTATCTGCTTTTTTACAACCCTGATTTCTGTAGCGAATGCCCAGCAAAATAAAAATGATGTTTTATCCTGGGTAGACCCTTTCATAGGAACAGGAGGTCATGGACATACCTTTCCAGGGGCAACTACGCCATTTGGAATGATACAGCTGAGTCCGGATCAGAATACGAAAAGCGGCGACTGGGATTGGTGTTCCGGATACCACTACAGCAGTAAAACGATCATGGGATTCAGTCATAACCATCTTAGTGGAACGGGTTGGGCAGACCTTGGAGATATTCTGGTAATGCCAACGGTAGGACAAGTAAAAATGGTTCCGGGATCAGAAGATCAACCGGAAACTGGTTACCGTTCAAAATTTACACACGATAAAGAAGTGGCATCTCCGGGATATTATTCCGTAATGTTGGACAGCTATGGAATTAAAGCTGAGCTGACCGCTTCCCCAAGAGTAGGATTTCATAAATATACTTTCCCGAAAAGTGATGAATCTAACATCATTATTGATCCTACCAATAAAATCTTCGGAAATATCTACCATACTTTAGTGAGTGTGGAAGGCAATAATAAAATCAAAGGGTACTGCTACAGCAATGGCTGGGGAGGTAAACGGTTTGCTTACTTCGTGATGGAGTTTTCCAAACCGTTTAAGTCTTACGGCGTGTATGCTGACGGAAAAATCAAAAATGATGAAAAAATTGCCCTTGCCAAAGATGCTAAAGCATTCGTAAGATTCTCCACAGAAGACCAGGAAAGCATTGAAGTAAAAGTATCTTTATCTCCGGTGAGTACAGAAAACGCACAGGAAAATTTCGATACCGAAGCAACAAATATTGATTTTGCAAAAGCGAAAGAAACAGCTCAAAAAACCTGGAGAGACCTTATCGGAAGATTCCAGGTGACAGGAGGAACAGACAGTCAGAGAAAAATTTTCTACACAGGCGTTTACCATACCTTTATTGCTCCCAACCTTTATATGGATGTGAATGGAGATTATGTTGCCGCTCAGGAAAATATGAATACCAAATGGTTCACCAATTACAGTACCTATTCATACTGGGACGGATTCAGAGCAACGCACCCGCTTTTGACCATTATGGATCAGAAACATACAAAAGAATTTGCCAATTCCTTAATCAGCAGATATACAGACCGTAAAGATCATATGCCCATCTGGGAACTTTGCGGATATGATAACTTCTGTATGTTAGGCTATCATAGTGCTTCAGTAATTTGGGATGCCATTTCCAAAGGAGTTCCGGGTATTGATGGAGAAAAAGCATTTGCAGCAATGAAAGATGCTTCTTTAACAGACAAAATGAGCAGCAGTGACGGAGGCGGAGGTCTTAATGATTATATCAAGTTAGGCTATACACCATCAGAAAACGGTGCTTCAGTTTCTGCAACATTAGAATATTCATATGATGACTGGTGTATCCAGCAGCTTGCAGAAAAATTAGGGAAAAAAGAGGAAGCAGAAGTGTATAAAAAACGTTCTATGAACTTCCTGAATACCTTCAATAAAGAAAATAATCACTTCTGGCCAAGACAAAAAGACGGGAAATTCTTAGCGGATTTCAAGCTTAATAATTGGAAAAAACTCCAGCCACACTGGGTTTCCGGAAATATCTGGGCCTATGATTTCTTTGTTCCGCATCAGATTGATGAAATGATGAATCTGTATGGAGGGAAAAAAGGATTTGAAGAAAAACTGGATAAGACCTTTACAGAAGCGCTTCATATGGAAGGAGAACAGCATGTAGATATCTCAGGATTTATCGGATCTTTAGGATTTGGAGATGAACCTGGACATCATGTTCCATACCTGTACAACTATGCAGGAAGTCCTTACAAGACTCAGAAAATGGTAAAATTTATCCGTGACAATATGTATGCGGCAAAACCGGACGGAATAGTAAATAACGAAGATTGCGGTCAAATGTCTGCCTGGTATATTTTCTCTTCATTAGGATTCTATCCTGTGACACCAGGAAAGCCAGTTTATGCTATCGGAGCTCCACAATTTCCGAAAGCTTCATTAAAACTAGAGAATGGAAAAACTTTTACCGTGATCGCTGACAAGATATCCGACAAGAATATCTACGTTCAGAAAATGTTCCTGAACGGAAAAGAATATAAAAGCTGGGAGTTGAATCACAGTGATATCATGAACGGTGGCGAACTAAGATTCGTAATGGGAAGCAAACCGGCAAAATAAAACTCATAAAATAAACGAAACAAAAGTATCAATGGAAAGGAGAAATTTTATTAAAACAAGTGCACTGGCAGGAGCCGGATTGCTGTTTACTCAAAATGTTTTTGCTAAAAATTTAGTGCTGGATGATTTTCCTGTTGTCCGTGTCCCTAAAGAGAAAAGACATTTTACCAGCGAATCCGTAGAAAATGCTATCGCTGCTTTTAAAAAGAAAGTTAAAAACAAAGAACTCGGCTGGCTCTTTGAAAACAGCTTCCCGAATACATTAGATACTACCGTTTTCTATAGTGAAACCAATGGAACGCCGGATACTTACGTCATCACAGGAGATATTGATGCGATGTGGCTTCGTGACAGTTCCGCACAGGTTTTCCCTTATCTGCAGTTCTCTAAAAAAGATGAAAAGCTGCACAAACTGATCTTAGGGGTGATTCATAAGCAGACGACTTTCATCCTGAAAGATCCTTATGCAAACGCTTTCTATAACGATGACCAGAAGATCAGTAAATGGAAAGAATATGATCATACCGATATGAAACCGGGAACCCATGAAAGAAAATGGGAAATAGACTCTCTGTGTTACCCTATCCGTCTGGCATATCACTTCTGGAAAACAACCGGAGATGCAAAACCTTTCGACGCTAACTGGCTGAAAGGAATTAAACTTACCCTGCAGACTTTCACAGAACAGCAAAGAAAAAATGATCTGGGACCTTACAAATTCGAGCGTACAACAGCGTGGGCAACAGATGGAATTCCTATGGGAGGATATGGTTATCCGACAAAACCGGTAGGCCTTATCAGCTCTATGTTCCGTCCAAGTGACGATGCTACTATTTATGGATTCCTGATTCCGTCTAACTTATTTGCCGTAGTAAGCTTACGTCAGGCAGCGGAAATGGTTTCTCAGATTAAAAATGAAAAAACGTTGGCTCAACAGCTGAACAGCCTTGCTGATGAGGTAGATGCAGCCATCAAAAAATACGGAATTTACAATCATCCTGAATTTGGAAAAATCTATGCTTTTGAAGTAAATGGCTTTGGAAGCTACAACCTGATGGATGATGCGAACTGTCCAAGCTTGCTGGGACTGCCTTATCTGGATGCGGTGAAAGCTGACGACCCTGTATATTTAAATACAAGAAAATTTGTGTGGTCAGAAAACAATCCGTTCTTCTTCAAAGGTAAACTGGCAGAAGGGATAGGAGGTCCACATATCGGACTTGACATGATCTGGCCAATGAGTATCATCATGAAGGCCCTCACTACGAAGGACAAAAGTGAGATCAGATGGTGTATTGATACTCTACAGAAAACGCACGGCGGGACAGGCTTTATGCATGAATCCTTCCATAAAGACGATGCCAAAAAATTCACCAGAGAATGGTTTGCATGGGCGAATACATTATTCGGTGAGTTGTTATGGAAAACCTTTAACGAAAACCCTGAGCTACTGACATAGCCCTCCTTTTTATATGGCTTATTCATCTGAGATACTTTCCTGAAAAGAAAGTGTCAGGGGAAAGCTATATAAAATTCAGACACCAAAGCACCTTAAAAAAATTATACAATGAAAAAAAAATCCATCCTTACCGCACTGATGGCAATGATGCTTCAGTCAGGTACTCTGATTAACGCACAGCAGCTGAATCCTACAGGAATTTGCTATGTGGAAGTGAATAACAACAACCTCCTGAATGCGGGAGCGTACAAACTGCAGACATCGAACAGCTATCTGTTCAATGTGGTGAATATTTTTGCGGCTAATATTAATTATGACACCAGCCGTGGAAGAGCTTATCTGTATTCCAATAATAATGTTACGAAAGTGCTTACCAATGCGGATACTTACATAAAGCCCCTTCAGCAGAAAGGAATGAAAGTAGTACTCACTATTTTAGGAAACCACCAGGGAGCAGGAATCTGTAATTTTCCTACCCGTGAAGCAGCAAAAGACTTTGCCCTACAGCTTGCCAATACAGTGAACACCTACGGTCTTGATGGAATTGATTTTGATGACGAATATTCAGAATACGGAAATAACGGAACTGGGCAGCCTAACGACAGCTCTTTTGTAATGCTTGTTCAGGAGCTCAGAGCATTATTGCCGAATAAGATTATTTCATTCTATTATTATGGTCCTGCTGCTTCAAGACTTTCATGGAACGGAGCAAGAGTTGGAGATAATGTTAATTACAGTTGGAATGCAATGTACGGAACATTCTCCGCTCCTAATGTACCTCCTCTTACCAAAGCACAAATCTCTCCAGCCGCTGTATGGATGGGAAATACTTCCAATTCTACAACAACCAGCCTGGCCACTCAGACTAAGAACGGTGGTTACGGAGTATTTATGTGGTATGATCTTCACGGAACTAATGAAACATCACAACTTTCAGCAGGAACTCAAACATTATACGGAGAGCCGACCGTTTTAAGCGGTACTTTACAGTCATGGACACAGGGTACAAACTGTGATGCGCCTATCGGACTATACACAAGCAATCTTACCGGAACAAGTGCAAAACTGAACTGGTCAGCCGTAGGAACCAATACCTATGATATTGATTATAAACCGGCTTCTTCAACAACATGGACGAATGCTGTGTCTGCAACGAGCGCTACTTCTGTAACTGTTTCAGGCTTAACAGCCAATACAGAATACGATTGGAGAATCAGAACCAACTGCAGCGTAAAAAGTGCTTACATGTTTGCACCAAGATTTACCAGTACCTCAGGAACAACCCCTACAGGTTCTTATGCATTATCTCTGGATGGAAGCACTGAATCTGGGGCAGCCGGAAGTATGAATCTGAGCGGTTCTGCATTATCTTTTGAAGGCTGGATCAAACCTTCGTCCTTCAAGTCTGCTTCTCCTTATATTTCTTCTATCATGGGAACTGAAGTAAGTGACAGTAATTCCGCATTCTTACGATTAGGAGATGCCAGCCTGGCCAATAATAAGCTTCAGTTTGTAGTAAGTATTAATAATGTTCAGCAAAAACTGGCTTCCGCAACTGCTTTGAATGCCAATACCTGGTATCATGTTGCAGCAACATATGACGGTGCCAATATGAAAATTTATATCAACGGTGTTCTGGATGCAACTAAAGCACAAACCGGAAGTGTAAATTCATCCGGAGCGTTCAACGTAGGCTATCTATACAATACTTCCCGAAATTTCAATGGCAAAATAGACGAAGTAAGAGTTTGGAAACGTGCATTGAGTCAAACGGAGATCAGTCAGAATATGTGTAATGTATCAGTTCCGGCAACATCATTGGCTGCTTATTGGAAGTTTAACGAAGGTAGCGGTTCTACAGTTCAGGATACATCCGGAAACGGAGTGACTTTAACCTTAACAGGTGTTGATGCTTCCAATTGGGGAACAGATCTGCCATGTGCAACAGGAAGTTCTCTATTAGCAAGAAATGCATCGAGTCAAAAAGCAATAAGCGCAGGACAGACCAACATTAAAAATCCAATCAAATTATATCCGAATCCGGTAAGCAAATCTTCATCACTTACAGTTTCTGTTCCGGATGAATACAGCAAAGGAAAATTAACGGTTTATGATTTTAATGGAAGAATCGTAGACACAAAATCACTGAATTCCGGGGATAATCAAATTGAATTGACAAGACTTTCAGCAGGAAGCTATATCGTTCAGTTTGAATCTCATGATGGAAGTTTAAAACAATCCGAAAAACTAATTGTAAAATAACAAAACCAGTCATTGGGCTCCGGCCCAATGATTTTTCTACTACAAATTAATATACTATGAGAAAAAAATTCTTTTTTATTCCCTTAATGGCCCTCATGCTTCAGACTGCCCCGTTGCTCAAAGCACAGCAGCTTGATCCTTTGGGAGTTTGCTATGTGGAAGTGAACAACAATAATATGCTGAATGCAGGTTCTTATACTTTGCAGAATACCAACAGACAGCTTTTTGACGTTGCTATTATTTTTGCAGCCAACATCAACTATGATGTTTCTAAAAACCGTGCTTATATCTCAAATAATAACAACGTTACTAAAGTCCTGAATGATGTCAATACCTATGTAAAACCTTTACAGCAAAAAGGAATAAAAGTACTTCTGGATCTTTTAGGTAATCATCAGGGAGCGGGGATTTCTAATTTTCCTAACCGTGAGGCTGCAAAAGATTTCGCTTTACAGGTAGCTCACACTGTTTACACTTACGGACTGGATGGAGTAGACCTTGATGATGAATATGCAGGCTACGGAAATAACGGAACAGGACAGCCAAATAACAGCTCCTTCGTAATGCTTTTGCAGGAATTGAAATCAGCAATGCCGGATAAACTGATTACATTCTATTATTACGGACCCGCTACCACAAGACAAACTTATAACGGAGATCTGGCCGGGAATTACATCGATTACACCTGGAATGCGATGTACAGCACATACAATGCTCCTGTAGTTCCTCCTCTTAATAAATCCAAAATCTCAGCAGCTGCTACATGGATTCAAAACTCGAATCCAAGCTCAACTTCTGCAACGACATTGGCAAACTTAGCGACCAGCACAAAGAATGACCAATACGGCGTTTTCATGTGGTATGACCTGGCAGGAACCAATGTTGCCAGCTATCTGAGTACAGGTTCCAATATTCTTTACAATGAAAATACGCTCTTAAGCGGTCAGTTATATTCATGGTCTCAGGGGCAAACCTGTGATCCGCCATTGGGACTGGATGTTTCCAATGTGACAGGAACTTCAGCAAAACTGAACTGGACTTCCAACGCTTCCCAATCTTACAAAATTGATTACAAACCAGCCAATTCAACGGTATGGACGAATGTGGCCAATAATTATTCAGGAAATAATATTGTAATTAATAACCTTACGCTGAATACAGACTACGACTGGAGAATACAGTCCAACTGCTCACCGACATTAACAAGTACTTATATTTTTGCACCAAGGTTTAACTCCGGAAGTGGCTGCACTACGCCATCAGGATTAATTTCCGGAAGTTTCCTTGGTAATACCACCCAACTGTCATGGGATGCAGGAAATGCAACTTCATATACATTACAGTATAAAACTGCTACTGCCACAACATGGTCTGAAATCCCGAATATTACCACCAATTCCTATTCATTACAAAACCTGACTCCAAATACAAACTATGTATGGAAAGTGCAGGCAGGATGTGCGGGAGGAACTACAAGTACCTATTCAGGAGAAGGATCATTCAACAGCGGTTTTGCTCCTGTTACAAGTCCTGGTGCAAGATCTCTTTCTTTCAACGGAAGCACTCACTATCTGAATGCAGGTCAATTTAACCTGAGTGGAAATGCGATGACATTTGAAGGATGGGTAAAAGTAAATGCCTTCAAAACAGAATTTCCTTATATTTCATCAGTAATGGGTATTGAAGTGGGAGATAATAACTCGGCAATGCTTCGTTTCGGAGATGGAAACCTGGCCAATAATAAGCTTCAGTTTATTTTGAGTTTTGGTTCATCTCAGGTAAAGCTTAACAGTAATACAGCATTTAATACCAATACATGGTATCATATTGCAGCCACTTATGACGGTGCAGCAATGAAAATTTATGTCAATGGAAACCTGGACGCAAGTTCAGCAGTGACGGGTAATTTCAATGCCAACGGTATTCTTTATCTGGGTAGGAATTATGATAATTCCCGTACAATCAATGGGTTCTTGGATGAATTCAGAGTTTGGAAAAGAGCCTTAACTCCTCAGGAAATAGTAAGCAATAACTGTAATGTTCCTGCCAACTCCACAGGGCTTGAAGCCAACTGGAAAATGGATGAAGGAAGTGGAATGGGAGCTTTAGATGCTACAGCCAACACTCATTTTGCAACCCTGATCAATATGACAGATGCCAACTGGAGAACAGATGTTGCCTGTGCTTCTAATCTTGCAGTGAAAGATGTTGAATCTGTGAAGGAGAACAGCGCAGTCTATCCGAATCCTGTGAAAAGAGGAAATGATATTCACTTTGCTATCAGCGATAACTCAGCAACTGAAGTGGCATTGTATGATACTTCAGGAAAATTGTTCAAAAAACAGAGTATTAATCAAAATAATAACGCAGTCAATACACAGGATTTAATCAGTGGTACTTATATTTACAAAATTACATCCTCAAATAGTAAAGTATTATCAACGGGTAAAGTAATTGTAAAGTAAGATTCAGATAATGAAATAGTTATCGGAATTAATAATATGAAGTCTGAAATACAAAGCAGACAGACAGGTTGTGTATTCCTGTTTGTCTGTTTTTTCAGTCAAAGGATGTTTGAATTTAAAATAATAAATAATGCAGAATATAGTAGGAATAGATATCGGAGGATCGCATATCACGCTGGCTCAGGTAGACCCGGAAAAACGTGAAATCATTTCATCCACTTATGTAAGAGAACATGTAGATGCTTTTGAAAACAAAGAAGTTATTTTCTCCGCATGGGTTTCGGCCATTCAGAAAGTGGCCCATGATCTGGTAAAAGAAGATCTTTTAATTGGGATTGCAATGCCGGGGCCTTTCGATTATGAAAATGGAGTATCATTGATGCAGCAGGGGAAATTCATCGATATCTATCAGGTAAATATCAAAGAAGAGCTGGCCAAAAGACTTTCTGTTTCTCAGGCACAGATTCATTTTGTAAATGATGCGGCAGCTTTCATGGAGGGTGAGGTATTCGGTGGATGCGCTCAGGGATTCAGCAGGATTTTTGGAGTGACACTCGGTACAGGATTGGGAACAACCTTCTTCAATGGAGAATTCGCTACCGATGAAGACTTATGGGATTCTCATTTTAAAGACTCTATCAGTGAAGATTATCTGGCAACACGATGGTTTGTGAATCGTTATAAAGAATTCACCGGAGAAGAAATTTCAGGGACTAAAGAATTGTTGGATAAACCAGCGGAAATACAAACCCAAATATTTGATGAATATGCAGATTCTTTCTCTGAATTTATTGTGAAATATGTAGACCATTATAAACCGGAAGTTTTAGTTATAGGAGGCAATATTGCCAAAGCTTATCCTTATTTTGAACAAAGATTTATTCAGAATTTAACAAAGAATAATATTAACTTGCAGGTTAAAATTTCTGCCATATTTGAAGATGCAGCCATTCTTGGAGCGGCCAGCTATGCATTAAAAAAGCTTATATAAATTAACAAACGAAACGATACAATGAAGTTTATATTTTCTACCTGCTTCCTGTTATTACAGGCCTGGGCCTTTGGTCAGAATGTATCTCCCGTAGATTATGTGAATCCTTTGATGGGAACGCAGTCCAAGCCTTCCTTATCCAACGGAAATACCTATCCGGCAGTCGGACTTCCCTGGGGAATGAATATCTGGACACCGCAGACCGGTAAAATGGGTGACGGATGGGCTTATACCTACGATGCAGATAAAATAAAAGGATTTAAACAAACGCATCAGCCTTCTCCGTGGATGAATGATTACGGCGCATTTGCCATCATGCCGGGAGTAGGAAAAGTGAAATTTAAAGAAGACGACAGAGCAAGTTGGTTCAGCCACAAAGCTGAGGTTACAACTCCTTATTTTTATAGTGTATACCTTGCGGACATTAATGTCACTACAGAATTTACTCCTACAGAAAGAGCTTCTTATTTTAAATTTGATTTTCCTAAGACAGACAGTGCTTACATCGTAGTAGATGCTTTGAACAAAGGTTCTTACATCAGGATTTTACCTAAAGAAAGAAAAATTATTGGGTATACCACAAAATATTCTACCGGGAAATATGATAATTTTAAAAACTATTTCGTCGTTCAGTTTGATAAAGATTTTGAACTGACAAAAACCTGGAAAGATGATAAACTGGTTAATGACCAATTAGAAATTACCAGCGATCATACAGGAGCTGTCGTAGGTTTTAAACTTAAAAATAAAGAAACCGTTTATGCAAAAGTAGCCTCTTCATTCATCAGCTTTGAACAGGCAGAACTGAATCTGAAAAGAGAAATAGGGACCAGAAACTTTGAACAGGTAAAAACCGATGCTAAAAATATCTGGAACAAAACATTAGGCAAAATAGACGTAAAAGGAGGAACAGATCAGCAGATGAGAACCTTTTACTCCTCTTTGTACAGAACTTTATTCTTCCCGCAGAAACTATATGAAGTGGATGCTCAGAATAAAATAAAACACTGGAGTCCTTACAACGGTAAAATTGCAGACGGAAGAATGTTCGCAGGGACCGGATTCTGGGATACTTTCCGTGCTTTGTACCCTTTCCTGAACCTTGTTTACCCAAGCATTAATGTAGAAATGCAGGAAGGATTGGCTAATGCTTACAAAGAAGGTGGATTTTTACCGGAGTGGAGCAGTCCTGGATATTCTGATATCATGATAGGAAACAATTCTGCATCAGTTGTAGCAGATGCTTATATCAAAGGACTTCGCGGATACGATACGGAAGCTCTTTGGCAGGCCGTAAAACACGGAGCCAATAACGAAGGACCTATAGAAGCAGTAGGTCGTGCAGGAGTAAAGTATTATAATGAATTGGGTTATGTGCCTTACGATGTAAAAATAAATGAAAATGCGGCAAGAACATTAGAGTATGCTTATGACGACTTTTCAATTTATAAGTTAGGAAAAGCATTGGGGAAACCCGCTTCAGAAATTGATATTTATAAGAAAAGAGCTTATAATTATAAAAATGTCTTTGACAAGGAAACAGGTTTGATGCGTGGTAAAAATAAAGACGGGAACTTCCAGAAACCTTTCAATCCTTTCAAATGGGGAGATGCGTTTACGGAAGGAAACAGCTGGCATTATACATGGTCTGTTTTCCAGGATATTGACGGTCTCGCAGAATTGATGGGTGGAAAAAAGAAATTTGAAGCCAAACTCGATGAGGTTTTCTCATTGCCACCGGTTTTTGATGACAGCTATTATGGAGGTGTTATCCATGAGATCAGAGAAATGCAGATCATGAATATGGGTCAGTATGCCCACGGAAACCAGCCTATTCAGCACATGATTTATCTGTACAATTATGCAGGAGCGCCTTACAAAACACAATATTGGGCAAGACAAGTAATGAATAAACTGTATCATGCAACTCCTGATGGATATTGCGGTGACGAAGATAACGGACAGACTTCTGCATGGTATATTTTCTCAGCCCTTGGGTTTTATCCCGTAACGCCGGCAACAGATCAGTATGTGTTGGGAGCACCATTATTTAAAGAAGCAACCATTTATCTTGAAAATGGTAAGAAAATTGAAATAAATGCTCCGGAAAATAATTCCGAAAATCTATATGTAAAATCACTGAATGTAAACCAACAGCCTTATTCCAAAAACTGGTTAAGTCATAAAGAATTGATGAAAGGAGCTGTGTTAGACTTTAAAATGGATAACAAACCAAATAAAGAAAGAGGTTCACAGGAAAAAGATTTCCCATATTCAATGTCAAAAGAAGAATCAAATAAATAATTTCTAATTTAAAAATATAGCTGTATGAGTACAGAAAAAAAAGAAATATTCGATAGAGTAGAGAACATGCTGCAGACACAAGGTTTTAACATTGCAGCTAAAGACGATACAAGACCTTGGGGTGGTTTCTTTGTGATTGATGAAACACAGGCGCAGGATTTTGCCAACCAGTATTTTGATGGGATTGATGTAGACAATTTGAGAATAGGAGGGAAGCTAAGCCCTAAAATCCTTATCGTGGCTCCTGAAGCAAGATTAAGCTGGCAGTACCACCATAGAAGAGCGGAAATCTGGCAGGTAGTAGAAGGAACTGTAGGAATCAAAAGAAGCAATACCGATGAAGAAGGAGAATTGGGAGAATACGGCCCGAAAGACCAGGTAAAACTTCAGCAGGGAGAAAGACACAGACTAATCGGTCTTGCAGGCTGGGGTATCGTTGCCGAAATCTGGCAGCACACCGATGCGTCCAATCCTTCTGATGAAGATGATATCGTAAGAGTGCAGGATGATTTTGGAAGATAATCCGGAATAAACAGATATTACAAATCCCATTTTAGTAAGCCATAGGGCTCTAAAATGGGATTTTTTTATTAAGTTGAAATAAGACAATAGTATTTATTTTTCCCAGGCTTTTTCTATCTCTTCCAGTGTTTTTCCTTTGGTTTCCGGAACCATTTTCCAAATAAAGAGGAAAGTAATTGCAGCGACAATCATATAAATCCAGAATGTATAAGCATTCCCGATAGACCCTATAAGGACGGGGAAGGTTTGAGATACCAGAAATACCGCCAGCCAAAGAAAGAAAGTAGCTGCAGACATTGCCGTAGCACGGGCTTTTGTAGGGAAAATCTCAGCAATAACAACAAATGTCAAAGGTCCCAATGACATAGCAAAGCAGGCAATATAGCCAAGAATTGCGATGAGCACCAGATATCCCTGCTGTTGGGTATAAAAGGCAAAACCTACAGTAAACAGGCAGATAGCCATCCCGGAAATTCCCAGCAGAAGAAGTTTTTTCCGGCCCCAGAGATCTACATATTTTATAGCAACAAAAGTAAAGATCAGATTGATAACCCCTACCAGAATGGTCTGTATAAAAGCAGAATCAGATCCTACACCTGTTGATTTGAAAATTTCAGGAGCATAATACATAATTGCATTGATTCCTGTGATCTGTGAAAATACAGCGAGTACAATTCCAATAATAAGAGCTCGTTTTAATTGAGGTTCTTTTATCTCGGAAAAAGAAAAAGGAGTTTCATCTTTCAGGGATTCACTGATAGATTCCAGTTCCTTTTGAGCTGCATGGGTTCCATTGATCTGTGTAAGAATAGCTAATGCTTCATCGTTTCGTTTCTGTTTTGCCAGCCAGCGAGGGCTTTCAGGTACTGTAAATAGTAGCAGAATAAAGATTATTGAAGGAATAACTCCTGATCCGAACATCCATCGCCATCCCGTAGAAACATTCCAGTTTTCACCATGGATACCGGCGATATAAGCATTCACAAAATAAATAACAAGAATACCTGTCACAATTCCCAGCTGAAAGATGGATATCAAACGCCCCCGAATAGCTGCTGGTGCCATTTCTGAAATGTACATCGGAGAGAGCATGGAGGCGACTCCGATTCCCATGCCACCAATAATCCGGAATATAACAAAAATCCAGAGGTTGGGAGCCAGTGCGGTTCCTACAGAAGAAATGATGAATAACAGGGCAGAAAGCATTAATACTCTTTTCCTCCCCACCTGATCACTGAGTTTCCCGGAATACATGGCCCCGATGATACAGCCCAGTAAAGCACAGGAAGCTACCCAGCCAGTCATCACATCAGAAAGCTGGTAATAAATCTTCATAAAACCAATTGCTCCTGAGATCACAGCGGTATCATATCCGAACAATAAACCACCCACAGAAGCGACCAGAGTTGATTTATAAATAATATTTGAAGAGGTGTTTGTTGACATACTGTTTATTTTAAAACTTTACCTGCAATCATTTCCGTACGGATACTGGCTTTTATCGTAGCACATTCCTTGCCTGTACTTTCACCATGAGGAGTGATGGTATAAGCTCCTACATGAGCCGGAACAATAAAGGTTTCAGCATAATGAATAATATAAGGCTCAAAACTGTTATCCGGACTCTCAATAATTGCTTCACGACCTTCCACAAGATTCAGAACATTTACAACACCTTCTGTGTGATGATGAACTTTTTGGGTAAACCAATGTCTGCGGGTTTCAATAAATGATCCGGCATCCAGTCCGGTACGTTCTTCCCGCCATCCTTCTCCTTCAGCAATCGGTTCTGTAAGATTGAGGATATGATCTTGGGTCCATGGTGTAGTACGATCCCATTGAATTACGTTTTTGCCATGGTCAAGAGATATCGGTCTAGGCTTACCGTCCAATCCCATTCTTCCCCAATCCCAGAGTTTAAATGTAAAAATATAAGGAGTTGCACTTATTTCCAACACTACGGAATTGGCCCCAGAGCAATGTACGGTTCCTGCTGGTATTGATACATGATCATGTTTTCGGACGGGCCATTTTTGTACATATTCCTCAGCATCAAAAGGGATCGTGTTATTTTGAGCCGCAGTAAGTGCTTTCATCATAACATCGGGATTTACATTTTCTTTTAGTCCAAGATATACAAAAGCATTGTTCCCGGCATCCAGCATATAATAGCTTTCGTCCTGGGTATAAGACATTCCGAACTTTTCTTTGATGTATTCTTTCAATGGATGTACCTGTAAGCTTAAATTTCCACCTTCCATGGTATCCAAAAAATCAAAACGGATTGGAAATTCATCCCCAAATCCTTCATAGACCTCTTTTCCCAGTAAAGCATCCGGCTGGAAAAATACAAGATTGATCGATGGGATTTCCACAACCTGATCTCCAAATTCTAATAACAAACTATTTTCTTCCGGTACACAATCGAAGCCCCATGCATAATTGGGAGCATTTCTGTCCAGATCACAGACTTCTTTCAGCCATTGTCCGCCCCATGGCCCCGGATCAAAGAAAGGAACCACTCTGAAAGGCTGTTGCACGGTCCGCTGAAGAGCTTCAAACAGCGCATCAGTACTGATCATTTTAGGCTGATGAGGAATGGTGGTATCCAAAACGAAATGACAGGTTCTCAGAATTCTTTTTTTATAATGGTCACAGACGCGCCAGTCTACAAAATAGGCATGTTTGTATTGGTATGAAAAGGCATCCGTATAATTAGTGCTGCCCAGATTACAGGCCGTATTGTTTCGGAAACGCATTTGTATTTCCCATCGCGGCATATCGGCATAAATGGAAAGATCAGACTGGCTGGTAATCAAAGTTGCTCCTGGGCCTATAACTACTGTAAAGCCCTTGTTATCATCAATCTTTTGTTGAATTTCCAATACTTTTGAAGCATCAAAATAATCTTCAAGTTCTAACGGAGCCATATAACCGAATACAGGATCATCCGTAACATATTCCTGTACCATTGCAGCAATATTATCTTCAGGTTTCATTGCTTCTGAAGTATCAATGATCAATCCGGGATTTAAGAATTCCTTTACTGAGCTGATGATCTCTTTGAGAAAAACGCCGGGATAGCATTCAATGGTAATTATTTTAGAGGTATTTTTTTTGAGTTCTCTGAAAATATCTTCCCAGCCTGTTACGCAGGTATGGTTTTGTATTTTAATAACAGGAAACTTATTGAAATTTGATTTCATTTTGATTTTTATTAATGATTGACAAGATGTGCGATTCCCAGCAAAGCTGCAGTACCGGGAAATGCGCCTTCTTCGATATTTACCTTTCCCCATGGAGTCCAGGCGTGAGTGTCTATATATTGTTTGATATAAGGAACAATCTGTGAACTGCTGTCCATAATTCCACCCGTCAGTACAAGAACTTCCGGATCATAGGAATGGATGAGGTTAATGGCAGCTGCTGACCATGCCTGTAAACTTTGATCGCGTAGATGTAAAGCTGTAGTGTCACCTTCTTCAGCGAGTCTGAAAACAAGTTCGTAATCAATAACGGGAGATGTGGAGAGCTTACTTTCGGTGAAATTTTTATGTGTTCTTGCCATTGCCGGAAGATTCCATGTAGAAGCTTCAGTTTCTACACATCCTTTATTTCCGCAGTTGCAGGAATCTCCTTTATAATTAATTACAGAATGTCCACCCAATATGCCGGCTGTGAAATGCTTACCCTTAAGCAATTGCCGCTCCATGACGGCAGCGCTTCCAACACCGGTTCCTAATGTCATTAAAACAATATTCTCATAATTTTTGGCATTTCCATATTTCCATTCTCCCAGTAATGCGGAACGGGCATCATTTTCTATAGTAAAAGGCAGATCAAATGTCTTTGAACACCATTCATTCAGATCAATATCAGGAGCATCTCCGAATTTTTTATCAATAGAAAGAATTTTTTTCTGAACACTGTCTACAATACCCGGAGAAGCTATTCCCAGTCCTGCAATATCAGCGGTGGAAAGTCCAAGTTGATGTAACATGTTTTCCACTGTTTCCTGTATGAAAGGAAGTCTGTGGCGGAGACCTTTACCGGAATGAGCATCAATGGATGCAGAATATAGGATGGTATCATCTTGTATGATTCCTGTTTTAATTCTGGTTCCACCCATGTCTATAGCAATTATTGGCTTTGACATCTGCTTTTGCTTTAAATGTTTTAAATAATATAAACTCTGATTTAAAATCAAAAAACTATTCTGATTTCTATTACATCCATTCCGGTTAAACTAATCTTTTCGTCAGGAGATAATACTTTCCCGCTTTTAAGCTCAATAATTTTTGAAGGTTTCAGCTGTTCCCATACAAAAGCAGTTGTTTGCTCACTTTCAGAAGGGTTGTAAAGTCTGATAAGGAAACTCTTATCTTCCTGCGGGGTAACACTTGTTACAACAATATTGTCATTATTTATACGGAAAAGACTTTTTCCGGCAGGTGTTTTTTCTTTGACAGGAATAGCGATAAGAGGCTGTGTAAAAGCAGTAGCGGACTTTTCATTTTCTACGGCATCAAAAGCAGCATGAGGGCGCAGTGTATAATGATAATGTACAGGGCCTTCCTGATCTGCTTTATAATTGGTATGCCAGTAGTTATTCATCGCATAGCTGAACCAGTTTGTTGTTCCCGGGGTTCCCTGATCTTTCCATTTCTTATGGCTGTTGTCAATTGTCATTCTTTCATCAACCATTTCTGCTGCTTCAATTAATGGAGTTTCCAGCATCATCCACTGCATTCCCTTTTGTCCGGAAGAGGCATCTACCCATCTGCGGCTGTACCAGTAATCCATATTCGAGCCGGGAAGCTGGTCCTTAAGATATTTCATCGTTCCATAACCGGCATCTATTGTAATATTTTTAAAATCTGTATTGAAAGGAAAACCAAAATGCACAGATTCTTTTGTACGAACCGGTTTTTTATCTACGATATTTTCCAGCGCTACTTCATCACTTCCGGCTGTCAGCGTAATAATTCTTTCTAATTTTTTAGCTCCGGGAGCTTCTGATGTAATTGAAACTTTAGCGAGCACAGGACCATTTTCCAATACTTTTACCTGTATATTGGTATTTGATACTGCTGCTTTCGGGTCAGATCCCGGTACATACCAATAACTGTTTAATCCCTGATCATTGAAGCTTCCGGCATAATTTGTTGAATTGTTATCTGTAAAGCGGGTAATACTTCCTGTTTTAAGATCCCAGGTCAAAGATACTTTCCCATTGGAGATTCCGGTATCCGTAATTGTGAAAGAGGTTTGAGTTGGTACTTTATTTTTAATGACAGTATAGGTGGCAGATCCTAATGCAGGAATATCTTTAGCAAAAAATACCATTGTTCCGTTCTGTAGTTTCTGAAGAGGCATTTTATTTCCTGCAATATCCTGAACAGCATTTCCCCAAGCTATTTCCGGAATTGTGACCATACCGCTTCTTGACCATGATGAGGTGTTGAAAACGGCAATTGTTTTAGAAGAAGAATCAGTGAGAGGCTGCAACAGTTCTTTCTCCAATTTTTCTGCAAGAGAATTACCATCAAGAAAAAACTGTCTTTTCACTTTCCACTGATCTGCCACGAATGGAAGATCAGGAGCCGTAATACTGTTGAAGGCTCCCCATGTATGCTCATGGAACAGAATCACATTTCTCCAGGCTTCATAAAAATGCTGATGATTATATTGATCAGGGTTTAGCATAGTATAAAGTGTAGTAAGCTGCTGCAGTTTCAGGCTGCTGTTCCGGTTGATACCTTCTTCTTTTGCAGTGGACATCGCGCCATCTTCCCAATAAGGACTGATATCACCTTTTACTACAGGGATCTGATCACCATATTTCTTTTCAAATACTTCAAACATCTTCTCATTTGTGCTTAATATGATCTTAGGCGAAGTATATTTTTTATTCCATTCATCTACAAACCTGGAAACGGAAGGGTCTATCGGGCCATTGTCCGCTACAATATTATAGCGCCACTGTACCATATCATAAGGATAATTAGTTTGAGTAAGATCATTCAGATACTCAGCAATTTTTTTCTGTCCGGTCTCAAATACAGCTCCCGGATGTACTCCGTGCCATGAAGAATATCCTCTTCCTGCCGTCCAGAATAGGATTTTTTCTTTTCCTGAAGGAGATAGCCACCATACAGGTTTATCACCCCAGTTTTTTACAAAATTTCCTACGCGATCACCCAGATAAGGATTCGTTTTTCCTAAATAATTAGGACCGCTGGAAAAATATTTTACTCTGGATGATATTAAAGCAGGAACCAATGCCCAGGCAAATCCAGGTACATCAGACATCATTGCACTGTTGATCTTTAAGCCAAATTCTTTTTCAAGTTTTTGGGCATATTCTGTGTAGTGGAAAAGTTCTTCCGGCTGGCTCAGCCCCGTTAAAATATTTCCATACATGGCAGAAAGGCCGATTCCTCCTTCCTTTACAGCTTTTACAAACGATTTTTTATCTTCTGCAGTCGCATTTTTCATGAAATTTTCCACATCCCAAAGCGCTTCCACATTCCATTTGAAACGGGCTTCTTCCGGAAGATTTTTGGTTTCTTCAACCATTTTGATGGCATCGTAGATATTTTGGGTATGAATTTTTTCTACCTCGGCCTGCAGATGAGAATATCCTACATCGGTATGAGAATGATGAATAAAATAGAGCGTTCGCGGAACAACTTTTCCAGCTTCAATATTTTTACGGAAAAGTTCCTTTTTTCCTGAGGTTACTATCAATTGTACTGAACCTGCTTCTGATGAAAGGGCAACTGGGATATCAAACGTTTTGATTCCATCCGGCATGGTGAAAGAATGAATGTCTTTACCGTTGATTGTTGCCGTTATCTTTTGATCCGGACCAAAATGTAATGTGGTAAGAGTGATCAGCCGCTTTCCGTCTTTCAGGATAAAAGGAGTAGAAGCAGCGTCTATTTTTTCTTCAAAAGTAAATTTATAGGTCATAAACCAGTCCCGGCTGTTCTGAGCCTGACCAACCAGCTTTAAGCGGAGTGGTTTCCCCGGAGTTATTTTACTCACCGGAACGCGTAAGTAGGCAATTCCATAAGAATCTTTCAGACCATCCACTTTGGTTTGGTGAAATACAAAAGCAGTACTGTCGGCAGCTTTGGATATCCAATCCGGACGTTGATTGGCAGGGTAGGTGTTGAGGGTTAATGCTTTTTGATCATCGATGTACAGATCAAAATTTCGGATCCCTCCGCTGGTTCCTGATGAATGTGAAACCAGCCAGTTAAAATATATATAAGGACCGGTATTCTTTTGCGGTACAGGAGCCGTTTCCCATTCTATCGTTTTGGCGCCATCCGTAGTACGGGTAAGAAGTGCACGGGTAGCATGATCTGGAAAAGCAGAGAAATAATCAATGTTTTCACCTGTTATTTCACGGTTATATCCGTTAATGACCTCTACGTTGCCAAAATAGGGCACTTTTTTCTGACCAGTTGCAATATTGCTTATCAGGAAAGATACAAGCAAAAGAAAATACCTGTTATACATAAGCTTAGTTTTTATAATTATATGTTAGAATGTTTGAACATATTGATTGTTAAAAAAAGAATTAACTTCCCGGAGATTTATTAATATCTATGGTATACGTAAACTTATCCGAACGGTAATACCCTACATTATATTCTACTGGTTTACCATTGATGTCATATACAAAACGCTCACGTTTCAATACAGGAAAAGAAGCAGATACTTTCAGTTTTTTTCCTATTACAGAACCAGCCTGGCAGGCACTTATATTTTCGCGGGAACGATGTACGGTTACACCATGATTTTCCTGCAGCATACTGTATAATGGCATATTGAAGTCATCATTTTTATCAACCCCGATTCTTGGGTGGAAGTAGCTTTCAAAATAAACAATGGGATCTCCTGAGCTTTCTCCCTTTAACTTTGAAAGTTTGAATATTTTTTTATCCGGCGCACAAAGAAAGAAATTGCATATCTCTTCATTGGGCTGCACCATCGTTGTTTTCAGCAACTGATTGATGACATGGATTCCTTTTTCCTGCATTTCCCTGGTAAAGCTGTACCAATGATCCAGACCTGTTACCAGACTTTTCTTTTCAGCAACACGGGTTCCGATGCCTTTTTTACGTAGGATCAAACCTTCATTCTCAAGCTTGTTAGTCGCCTGACGGATGGTGTTCCTGGAAACTCCCCAAAGATTGGCAAGATCAACTTCTTTAGGTAATAAAGCCCCTTTTTTATAAACCTCCATTTGGATTAGTTTACGGAAAAGCTCCTCTACCTGTACATGCAGAGGGAGTTTGCTGTTATGATCAATTGTAAAATCCTGATTGGGTATGTTCATACATATAAGAAAGTGTAAATATAGTATTTTTTTGATTTGATGATGGTTTTTTTTAATAAAAATGAAAAAACAGTATCATCTGATACTGTTTTCTACTATTTAGAAGATCTGATGTGAACTTTATTGGTTGCATAAGCCTATGCCTATAAGGCTTTGTTCCTTCTATTCAGGGATTTAAAATGTCACATCCAGTCCCACATAGAAGTTCGCCTTCATGATCGGGGCATACACCATTCCTCCATCAAAATAATTCCCGAAAGGATTTTTAAAATCAACAATCGCATTTTTCTGATAATAAGAAGTCAGGTTTTCTCCGCCTACGTAAGCTCTGATCTTTTTATTGAAGTTTCTTGAGATCTGAGCATTAAGAACCGCATAAGATTCCGAATACGCTGGCAACTGAAATTCTGCCGGATTACTAGAAGTATCAGGAAGTCTCTGTTTTCCAACCCAGTTTAATGTCGTATCAAAACTCCAGAATCCACCATTGTTATTTTTATTGGTAGAATAGGCTAGATTCACAAATCCTCTGTGCTTTGCCATAAAAGGAACCTCTCTTCTTCCTCCGATATAATCAGCCTGTACATCATAATACTTATAAGCAAGTCTTACATCAAAGTTTTTAAAAGGCGTGAAATCCCACTGAGTCTGGAATGAGTTTGCAAACGATTTTCCTTCCAGATTATAGAATGTCAGCTGCTGAGGAGATTTGTCAAGATCTACCAATACCTGATCCTGGAAATCTGTTCTGAAGAAATCAGCAATGATACTGGATTTTCTTCCGAATAATTTGAATTCCTGCTGTAAACTTGCACCATAGTTCCATGCGATTTCAGGTTTTAAACCATAAATATTTCCTCCGTTAGGTAAAATATTGATCGCTCTATTCGATGCAAAATACTGCTGGCTTTCCGCAAATACATTCGCTGTTCTGAATCCTCTTCCCGCCGAAAGTCTTAAAATAGTCTGAGGTGTGAAATCATATTTGAAATTTAGCCTTGGGGTAAACTGAGTTCCTGCAAGATTATGAAAATCCACTCTGGTTCCTGCTACTAAAGTATATTTTAAACCTGTTAAAGTATACTCAGCAAAGATTCCCGGTACAATTTCATTTCTTTTAAGGTCATTTAATAAATACGTTTCCTTATAACCGTCATATAAAAAACTTGCTCCAGCTTTGTACTTGTGGTTGGTATTTCCGATAATGCTTTCAAAGATTAAATTGGAATAATAGGTGTGCTGCTGACCCGCATAATTTCTCAGTCCGAAGAAACTATCCTGCTGGTGATACACATACTGGTTCATCCATCCGATACTCTGGTAAGGTTTTCCTTTAAAAACATATCCGGTCTTATTCCAAACCTGGAACCTTGAAATATCAATTCCTACTCCATAAAACGGCTGTTTGTCCTGAGCCAGTTTTTTATCAAAACCAATTTGTCCTGCCGTTCTTTCATCTCTGATAAAATTAATTCCGAAGTGAGATCCGAATCCTGATTTTTCAAGATCATTATAATTCAACAAATAGGCAGCATTGATCTGGGTTCCTTTCGGTCTGTCCAGAAAACCGTCATTATTCATATCCGTATTCCCGAAAGTTCCGTTTCCGTGAAGAAGGAAAGTCTGAGACCATTTGTCGTTGATAGGGGAAACATTGGTAATATTCACTTCCGCTCTTCCATTGAAGTCAGAAAAAAGGTTCAGTGAAGTTTCCGGAGTTTTTGCATTCTTCAAAAGCTCAGTATTAATCTGGCCTGTGATGCTTTCGTAACCATTTGTTACAGTACTTCCTCCCTTAGTAAGCTGGATACTTTCAATCCATCTTCCCGGAATGAAATTTAATCCATAAGCAGAAGCTAAACCTCTGATTTCGGGCAATTGTTCTTTCGTTAAGCTTGTATATTTCTGATCCAGACCAAGCATTTTCAGCTGTTTTGTTCCGGTTACAGCATTACTGAAAGAAACATCAACTGTTGCATTGGTCTCAAAACTTTCTGACAGATTACAACAAGCTGCCTTTAAAAGCTCTTTTTTATCAATATTAAAAACAAGACCAGCTTCTTTCTTGCTTAAAGAAGTTGCTGCTTTATAACCTGTTACCACTACACCATCAATGTTTTTTTCATGTTGGGAATAGTCTTCTTTAGCTGGTGAAGTCTCGTGGTCTTTATGATCTCCGGGTTTTGTTTCTTCTTCGTAATGTACCTTTGGATTGGCTTCACCAAAAGTAAAATCTCTGTCATACAGGCAGCATCCCGGAAGGGCGTTGTATGTTGCATCCGAGGTTTTATATTTTTCATTATCATGACCAGCATCGGCAATCGCTTTTAAGATCTTATCTGCCGAAGTTTTTGACGGGTCAAAATTTAAAGTAACAGTTTGCTTTTCTGCATTCCATTCTGCGGTATCTGCACCTGCACCTTTTGAAGCCTCTTCAATTCTTGCCTTACAGGAAGCACAGTTTCCTCTAACATAGAATTCATTTTCTTTTTTATCAGAAGCATTGGTATTTGCATGATGTTCGTGATGGGTTTCCGCCAGGGATGGCTGTAGATCTCTGCTATACAGACAACATCCCGGAAGACTATTGTAAACAGTATCCGGAGCCTTGAATCTTTCATTATCATGGCCTGCTTCAGCCACTTTTTGAAGAATATCCTCTGCAGATACCTTGTCTGTTTCTAAAGTTAAAGTTTGAAGATCAACAGAATAGACAGCTGTTTTTGCTCCTGCTTTTTTGGCAGCACTTTCAATTCTAGTTTTGCACATTTCGCAGTTCCCTTTTACCTTGAACTGATTTTTTGAAAGTGTCTGAGCAGATATAAATTGTGTAAATAGGAATAATGCACCAAGTATCAACCTGGAAATTGGTAATTTCATTTTGTTTAAAAGTTTAAATTAATTAAAAATCAGTTCATTATAGACTATAATGAACCCATGGTATTTTAATTAACCTATCTTAGGCGGCTGCCAGATTTCCTTTAAAACGGTCTGAAAGATAAGGATCTGAATATCGGAACTGAGCATTCTTATTCGCTTTGTAATAAGACAGTTCCAGACGTAGATTTTTTGAGAAAGGAGTTTCAATAAAAAGTATAGCAGGCAACACATGATGAGCAGCAGTCATCATTACATGATTTTGTTTTGTCATGTTTGCTGTCTTTTTTTGAAGAATGGTTTTTGCAGCAGTCAGTTTTTTTAGAAGATTCTGCTTTACAGCATGTTTCCTGCATTGCCTGTGCGTAGAAATTGTCCTTGGGAATTAAAAAAACTCCCAGGCAAAATACAATTGCAAGTAGGTGAAACAGCTTCATATCTGCAAAAATAAGAAATTTATGGCAAAGGATCACCAACTTTTAGAGAACAGCTGTGCCAAGGTTCTCCGTGTGCAGGGTTTAGCTTGGGTTTTTCTCCCATCGCCAGATTCTGTGTTGCCGGTGCTGGAGCAGGAGTTGTCTGTACTACATTTTGGGCTGGTTGAGGAGCTGGCGCAGGTTGCTGTTTAATGGCTGTCCTACCGGAATATCACATCGGTGGCCAGGCTGTCCGTGTGGAGGGTTCATCCCCGGAGCTGTTTTTGCCTGTTTTCCGTTATTATCAAGAGTAATTTTTCCCGGCGATATTGCATTAGGATCGATCTGAACAATATTATTTCCGTTTGTATTTATATTTTGTGAAGCAGAAGCTGCAACAGCAGGCTTGCTGTTCAGCGGTTGGCCTACCGGAATGTCGCATCGGTGGCCAGGTTGTCCGTGTGGAGGATTCATCCCTGGAGCGGTAGCCATAGGAGCAGGATTGGGGCTGGATTGGATGCCTGCCTGATCCATCAGTGATGTTTTTTGAGGGTGTATTAAGGGCAACGCTGGGCTGTCCGGCATTGGTTTCTTCTTTTAAATAAGTTGCTTTTTCATCTTTTTTGCAAGATGCAGCTAATAGTGATACGGCGATCAAACCTATAAATGTATTCTTCATATCCATGGGTATGAAACAAAATTAGCAAAACATTTTCAATTGTTTTGCTAATTTTATACTTATAATTTGATTTTGGGTTAATTTTTTTACCAAAAGTCTAAACCCTTCTCCGTGAACGTTGATGATTTCCAATCCTTCGTCGTCTTTTAAGAGCTTACGAAGTTTTGCAATATATACGTCCATAACTTCTTGCTGTAAAGTAATTTTCTTTTTTCCAGATCTTTCTTAAAGCAAGATCTCTAGGCATGAAATCGTTTCTGTGGATACACAGAAGCTTCAGTAATTCATTTTCTTTAGGAGAAAGTTTGTATTCTTTATCACCTACTTTCAATTGTCTCAGCATAGAGTCAAAGAAAATATTGCTGATTTTAAACTGCTCCTGCTCTTCATTTTCCAATGTAGAACTTCTCTGCAGAATAGCCTTGATTTTGTATAAAAGAAGCTCAGTATCGAAAGGTTTTGTGATATAATCATCAGCTCCCAACTGGTACCCTTTCAAAATATCTTCTCTCATATTTCTTGCTGTAAGGAATATGATCGGTGTATTTTTATCAATCTTTTTAACATCTTCAGCCAATGAAAACCCGTCCTTTTTAGGCATCATTACGTCAAATATGCAGATGTCGAATTCATTTTCTGTAAATTCTTTAAGTCCCTGCTCCCCATCAGTGGCCAGTGTTACTTCAAAATTATTGATGGTTAAATAATCTTTAAGCACCGCCCCGAAACTCTGATCGTCCTCTACTAATAATATTCTGTTGCTCATAACTTTTAATAATTAATAATTAACAATTAAGAATGAACTTCCTCACTCTATCTTCTATATTTTGATATTTGGTTTAAACTTTATAATTGATGAATGATAAATGACGGTTGATATGAAAGAGATCTTTTTATCATTTATCGCTTATCATCTATCATTTATTTTTCTAGCTCATTGGCAGTTTTATCGTGAACGTACTTCCATTTCCTTTATGAGAGTCTACGATAATCTGTCCTTTGTGCAGTTCTACAATTTTCTTTACATAGGAAAGGCCTAATCCCTGTCCTTTTACGTTGTGAATATTTCCGGTTTCTTCCCTGAAAAATTTTTCGAAAATTTTGGTTTTATTCTGAGTATCCATTCCCATTCCCTTATCGGAAATTTCAATGATATACCAGTGTCCTTCATTTCTTGTTTCCACATGTATTTCCGGTGCTTCAGGAGAATATTTATTGGCATTATCCAGTAAGTTGACCAGCATATTTGAAATGTGGAATTCGTCTATTTTAAAATTATAATGGGTGGCATTGAATTTCTGGGTAAGAGAACCGTTTCTTTGCTGTACAATCAGATTGAAAGATTCTGTGGTCCTTTTGATCAATTCCCTTACATTGGTTTCTTTTAAAAACAGTTCTACTTCATTTCTTTCAAGTTTGGACATATTAAGCACGTTTTCCACCTGCTTTTTCATTCTCAAATTCTCCTGCTTGATCAGTTCCGAGTAATATTTTACCTTATCCGGATTGGTGGCAATTTTGTCATTTGCCAAAGAATCCGTTGCTACAGAAATGGTTGCCAGTGGTGTTTTGAACTCATGAGACATGTTGTTGATGAAGTCTGTTTTTACTTCAGCAAGCTTTTTCTGCCTCATCATATAATTGATGGAAATAATATAAATTCCAAGAATAGTAAGAAGGGAAAGAAAAGTTCCTAAAAGCATTGGCCAGTTATTCATCGCCAGTGAGTATTCTTTTTTAGGGAAAACCAATGCGAGGCTGTACAGGGTATTTTTTTTATCTGCAAAAAGTGGAAAGCTGTAAATGTTACTGTCTTTTTTCTCTTTGTAAGCTTTATTCACAATGCTTGTAAGCTTGTTGTTGCGGTCAAGAACTCCATATCCGAATTTGGCAGATATTCCTCTTATTTTAAGTTCTTTAGCGATCACGGAATCAAGCGTTTTCGGATCCACTCTTTTGGTGATAGGGAGATTATTGCCATATACTTTCACAAATTCTTTCATGGAGTAATCGCCGGTTTCAATCTCCTGATTGATATCTGTGGTAAGAAGTTCACGATTGGTAGTATCTCTTTTTATTTTATAGGCTGCCTCGTCTGTATATAATGTTGTCAGCTTGATAGAATCTCCTTTTTGAGAAATCGGAAGCTGTGTTTTTTCAATAATATTTTTGGAGTAAATAATCTGTCTCTGAGTACCGGAATCTTCAACCTGTTGAATAGTCGTTAAAGAAGGCTGTTTGCTGTTCGCAAGAATATTTTTTCTGAAATCCTTATAATCCTGATTCAGGTATTTGTCGGCTTCAATCTCTTCAATACTTTTTGAAGTACTTTCCAAAACTGCATACACTTTATTTGAAAAATCCTGTTCCAGTACACCGTAATAGCCTTTCAACCAATAAAATTGGAGCGTCACAAAGACAATCAGTGAGATCGTCATAAACACTGAAATTATTGGGATGAATTTGTTATTCATTATTTAATTATATATGTTTTGGAAAAATGAATGTTAAAATTAATTGTTTTAAGACTACATAAACAAAAAACGAGCCAAATAATTGTTTTATTTTTCTTAAAAGAGTGTTTTTTAACAATTATTTATGAATTATCTTTTACTTGTCATATGAAAAGTCCCTTTCAATAAATAAAGTGCTAACTTTATTAAAAATAAAAATATATGGAATCTAATATCATTTTCAACAAAGATTTTGATGCAGCCTCTATTTATGTCATGAAAATCTATAAAGCTGATGTTTCAACAGTATGGGATCACTTTACCAAATCCGAATTATTGGATCAATGGTGGGGACCTAAACCCTGGAGATGTGAAACGGTAAAACAGGATTTCAGAGAAGGTGGAATCTGGATGTACTCAATGATAGGACCAAACGGTGAAAAAGGACCTATGTATGCTCAGTCTCAGTATGGCGAAATTACGGAACACAGAAGCCTTGACTGGATGAGTGCTTTTTGTGATGAAAATGGGAAGATCAATGAAGATTTTCCAAGGTCAAAATGGCTGCTTGGTTTTACCGGAGTAGAAGAGGGAACCAAAGTGACGATCAATATCCATTATCATTCCCAGGATGTCATGAAAAAAATCCTGGATATGGGATTTGAAGAAGGCTTTACTATGGGACTCAGTCAACTTGAAGAACTGATTGGATAAAATTTGAAAATGTACAGAATACAGTTATTTATAAAAAAGAGGGTTTTCCATGGAAAACCCTCTTCTTATTTATCAGAAGTTATTGACTTCTTACTTCTTTTTTCCAGCTTTTACAAAAGCTCTTCTTCCTGGAAGTAGTGAATAATTGCCTTTTTCATAAGCAAGCTCTGCTCATTGGGCTTTAATTCCGGAAGGTCTTCAAGTTTGTCAAACTGAGGCCATCCGTCTTCATAATGTGTGAATTTATAATAGCCAAAAGGCTCAAGCAATCTGCACACAGCAATATGAATCAGGTTTACCTTGTCTTCTTTAGTATATTTTTGCTGGCCGCTTCCCAGCTCCTGTAACCCGATCAAAAATAAAAGGGTTTCGATGGGCGGATTCTTCTCAGTCTGGAAATTGTCTTCGAAGAACTGTTCTATTCTTTTCCAATATTCGGACTCGTTGATCATAATTTGATAAATAATAAGTGATGATTGATAAATGATAAAGTCATTCCCTTAGCATTTTTCTGTACGAAGAAGTTACTTTCAATATTTCTTCAGTGTTTGTTTTTATATCTGTTAAAATTGTTTTTTGAACATATTCCAGTTCTCCAACATTTCAAGCCAAAATAAAGTGTCATCAGTTTCCTCTATCACTATGGATATTTTAGAAAATCTTTCAGCTTTTGATCTTGCTCTACACATGGCTCTGTAATTGGCTGCCATGGATGTAGAAGATCTGTATATTTGCTTTCTGATAACTGAAAACGCTTCATTATAGGGCTGTTTAGATAATTCCTTAATAATAGTGACGGCTAGCTGCTTTGTTTTAGAAGCAAAAATTGTGTTATAATCAGGGCTATCCATCATAGATCATTTATGAATTATCATTTATTTTCAACAGAAATGCATACTCTAATGCGTCTTCTTTCAGAGATTCAAATCTTCCGCTTGCTCCTCCGTGTCCGGAACTCATGTCGGTTTTAAAGACTAAAATATTATTGTCTGTCTTTAGTTCTCTAAGTTTTGCCGTCCATTTGGCAGGTTCCCAATACTGCACCTGAGAATCGTGGAATCCTGTAGTGATCAGCATATGTGGATAATCTTTAGCTTCTACATTATCATATGGAGAATAGTCTTTCATATAATGGTAGTATTCTTCATCATTTGGATTTCCCCATTCATCATATTCTCCGGTAGTCAAAGGAATCGTATCATCCAGCATTGTGGAAACAACGTCTACGAAAGGAACCTGTGCTACAATTCCGTTGAATAACTGAGGCTCGTAATTGACCACAGCACCTACCAACAGACCTCCGGCACTTCCTCCCATCGCGTACATATGTCTCGATGAAGTATAATTTTCTTTGATTAAATGTTTCCCTGCATCTATAAAATCAAAGAATGTATTTTTCTTGAATAACATTTTTCCGTCCTCATACCATTCTCTTCCCAAATACTCTCCACCACGGATGTGAGCAATAGCATAAATAAAGCCTCTGTCAAGAATAGATAATCTTACATTTGAGAAGCTGGCGTCAACCGTATGACCATAACTTCCATATCCATACAGAAGAAGTGGAGTGTCAGCTGATTTTTTGGTGTCTTTATGGTAGACTAATGAAATAGGAACTTTGGTCTTTCCATCCCTTGAATCTGCCCATATTCTTTCTGAAATATAATTTTCAGGAACAAATTTTCCACCAAGCACTTCCTGTTGTTTCAGAAGTTTTGTGGTTTTGTCTTTCATATTATACTCATACGTAGAACTAGGTTGTGTAAGAGAGGTATAACCGTAACGTAAAATTTCTGTATCAAATTCCAGATTAATTCCGATATAAGCTGTATAAGTAGGATCGGAGAATGGTAAATAATAAGATTCCTGCGTCTTCTCATCAATAATTTTGATCTGAAGCAATCCTCTTTCTCTTTCCTCAAGAACCAGATAATCTTTGAAAATTTCAAAGCCTTCTAACAAAACTTCCGCACGGTGTGGAATAACATCTACCCAGTTTTCCATGCCACAATTATCAATTTTTGCTTTTACAATTTTAAAGTTGATGGCATCATCAGCATTGGTAATGATGTAGAATTCATCTTCATAGTGCTCTACGGAATATTCAAGATCGTCTATTCTTGGCTGTATTACTGTCCATTCTGCAAATACATTGTCAGAAGGGATGAAGCGGTGTTCATCAGAAATAGTACTTGAACTTGCAATGAAAATATATTGTAAAGATTTTGTCTTAAATACATTGACGTCAAAAGTATCATCCTTTTCATGGAAAATCAGGACATCTTCCGAAGAATCAGTTCCTAATTGATGTCTGTATACCTGGAATGCACGGAGACTTTTGTCTTTTCTAATGTAAAAAACATGCTGGTTGTCATTCGCCCAAACTGCTTTTCCTGTTGTATTTGGAATAGTGTCCGGAAGGATTTCTCCTGTCTTTAAATTTTTAAAATTAAGCGTATAAATTCTTCTTCCTACGTCATCAGAAGAGAAAGAAGCCAGTTCATTACCAGGGCTCACGGCTACACTTCCTACTTCAAAAAATTCTTTGCCTTCCGCCAGAATGTTAACGTCAAGTACAATTTCCTCCTCGTTGTCAAGGCTTTTGTGCTTTCTGCAGAAAATAGGATACTCCTTGCCTTCCTCATAGCGTACAATATACCAGTATTCATTAAAGAAATACGGCAGAGATTCATCATCCTTTTTATAACGGGCTTTCATCTCTTCAAAAAGCTCTTCCTGAAGAGCTTCTGTATCTTTCATGATGAATTCTTCGTAGGCATTTTCTTCCTCAATATATTTGATGACCTCTGGGTTTTCCCTTTCATTCAGCCAAAAGTAATTATCGATCCTTTTATCGCCGTGGGTTTCTATTATTTTTTCTATTTTTTTTGCCTGTGGAGCTTTCATCCGGATATTTTGATTTTTATTGAACAGCGTTTGTCTTTAGACTTTCCTTCTGAAAGTAAGCAATTTATGCAGACGTCCCATTCAATGTTAATTTTCGTTCAAATTTAGGTAAAAAAAAACCATCTTTCCTTTATTGAAAAGATGGTTGATGGTATTTTTATAATTAAAGACTATTTATGAAGTGCTTTAATATACTTTTCAAGGGCCATTGTCATAGAAGGAGTCTCCTTCGTAGGTGCCATTAAATCTACTTTTAATCCAGCTTCTTCTGCAGCAGCCAGCGTCGTGTTTCCGAAAACTCCGATCTTGGTTTCATCCTGCTTGAAGTCAGGGAAATTTTGTTGTAGCGATTTGATTCCCTGCGGACTAAAGAAGATCAACATATCATAATCTTTAATGTTGATATCTGTAAGGTCGCTGCATACCGTACGATACATGATTGCTCTTGTCCAGTCAGCATTAGATGCATCCATGGTTTTCACAATATCCGGGCTTAAAACATCTGAAGATGGCAACAGATATTTTTCAGTTGGGAATTTTTTGAAAAGAGGAAGCAGGTCTGAGAAATTTTTCTCCCCAAAGCTGATTTTTCTTTTTCTGTACACAATATGCTTTTGAAGGTAGTTGGCAATTGCTTCCGACTGGCAGATATATCTCATTGTATCCGGCACGGCAAAACGAAGTTCTTCCGCAAGTCTGAAGTAATGGTCAATCGCATTTTTACTGGTAAAAATAATACCGGTATACTGTGTCAGATCTATTTTCTGTGTTCTGAGCTCTTTATTGTCAACCCCTTCGACGTGGATAAATGGACGGAAATCAATCTTTATTTTTTCCTTCTTCGCTATATCCAAATATGGAGAAGACTCACTAGGCGCTGGTTGAGAAACCAATATAGACTTTATTCTCATCATTGACATTTATTAAAAAAATAACAACTTCCAAAGCAATAATAATGGTGCGATTTGGAGGGTGCAAATATACAAAAATTTATAATACCATTTTTCGGGAAGAATCTTGTTCTTGTGAAATAAATAGAAAAAAACTTTGAAAATGAATACAAAAGAAAAGAAACACAAATAATACAAGAACATTTTATTTCTGTCGATAGGGAAGTAATAATGGGCTACACAAAGAATTATTAACAAAAATGTAAGGATAAAATAAAATTTTGTGGAGGTAAAATAAAAAATAGTCCATTTTTTTCCGTCCCCTATACTTTGATAAAATAAAAAACCAAATGTTGATTTTATTAAATAAAAAAACAGCACAGCCAGCAAAGTATACCCAAATTTATTAAGCTGATACCCAAAAAGCTGAAGATCGGCAATATATTTCGGTACAACAGGAATATATTGTGAGATCAGAACAGATAAAGTGAGGGTCGTCACACAGGAAGTGATGATCCAGCTGGGAAGGTTGTTGCTGGCATCAAAATACTTTTGAAGCAGAAAATCCCTGAGACTGGCATCCCTTTCTATGACGTTCATCATAAAAACATATAAAAATATACAGCCCACGAGGATAAAGATTACCCAGTCATTATTCTCAGGTATTCTTACGTGATTGATGAAGTGTTGTGATGATGGCAAAATTTAAGTTTTTATTATTTATTATTTAACTTCTGATAGCATAATCCGGCACAGATTTTCCTGTCACCTGTTTCATGTATCGGCAGTTAAAATATTTGCTCTCATCGATTTTACGTATTGTCCAGATCTGTTGAATAAATGTTTCTGTTTCATCCGCTTAATCCCCGAGAAATATTTTTGCAAAATTATAGATTATTTTGTATAAAATAAAAAGGTTAAATAAACTATCTTTGCAAACTGAAATGAAAAAACTCGTCATTATCCCCACATATAACGAAAAGGAAAATATTGAAAATATTATTTCCGCGGTTTTTGCATTGGAGGACGACTTTCATATCTTAGTTGTGGATGATACTTCCCCGGATGGAACAGCAGAGGTTGTAAAAGAACTGCAGAAGAAACATCCGCACTATTTACATCTGTCAATAAGACATGTAAAAGACGGGTTGGGAAAAGCATATATTCATGGATTTAAATGGGCTATTGAAAATAAATACGATTATATTTTTGAGATGGATGCCGATTTTTCCCATAATCCTAACGACCTGCCGAAACTGTTTGAAGCATGTATGAATGCAGATATGGCCATCGGTTCCCGATACTCAAAAGGAGTGAATGTGGTGAACTGGCCCATGGGAAGAGTACTGCTTTCTTATTTTGCATCAAAATATGTAAGATTTGTATTAGGTCTTCCGATTCATGATACTACAGCAGGGTTTGTCTGTTTTTCAAGAAAAGTGCTGGAAGAAATAGGATTGGATAATGTAAGATTGAAAGGCTATGGGTTTCAGATAGAAATGAAATTCAGAGCATTCAAAAAAGGCTTCAGAATTGTGGAAGTTCCTATTATATTTACCAACAGAATTTTAGGAGAAAGCAAAATGAACGGTGGAATTATTCATGAAGCGGTTTTTGGAGTACTAAACTTAAAGTGGAAATCAATCATCAATAGACTATGAGACAAAGCATAAACATTTTTCTGACAGAAGAAGTATATGTGAAGTTCCATAAGATCATAAAAAATAAAAAAATTAACTGATGAAAAAGCTGATCTTTATTTTCGTTTTGCTGGGCATGTTTTCGTGCAGCGATTATATCGATAAGCCTAAAAATCTGATCGATAAAGATGTGATGGCAGAAATCATTGCAGATCTTGCGATTAATGATCAGGCGATCTTTGTATATCCTGACAAAAATATGGAAGCCGGTACAAGAGCTGTCCTGAAATCACATAAAGTGAAATCTGAAGACTTTGTAGAAAGTTTCAAATACTATGTGATCAAAGAAGAAATGGATGGGATTACCAATGATGCACAGCAAATACTGCTGAAAAAAGATCCCAAAGCAGATAAATACATAAAGGATAAACTGAAACAGAACGGGGTTGTACCCTCTTTGGTGAGGTAAAGCGCGGCCGGAGTTTCTAACCTGTAAGAAATCACTGATAACAAGGTGAATTAAAAAAGTAGAAAGATGAAATTTTTTAATATAGAAAAAACCTCTGAAGGAAAAGCAAGAGCAGGGGAAATTACTACAGATCACGGGAAGATTCAAACTCCTATTTTTATGCCTGTGGGAACTGTGGCAAGTGTAAAAACAGTTCATCAGAGAGAATTAAAAGAAGACATTAAAGCGCAGATTATTCTGGGGAATACTTACCACCTTTACCTTCGTCCGGGTATGGAGACAATGCAGGATGCAGGTGGTTTACATAAATTCATGAACTGGGACCTTCCTATTCTTACCGATTCAGGAGGTTTTCAGGTATTTTCACTGGCGAGTAACAGAAAAATGACAGAAGAAGGAGCGAGATTCAAATCTCATATCGACGGAAGTTATCACATGTTCTCTCCGGAAAGATCAATGGAGATTCAAAGACAGATCGGAGCCGATATTTTCATGGCTTTTGACGAATGTACTCCTTATCCTTGCGATTATAACCAGGCAAAATCATCTATGGAGCTTACGCACCGTTGGCTGAAAAGATGTATTGAATGGACGAATGATAATCCTGAATTGTATGGGTATAAACAAAGACTTTTCCCAATTGTTCAGGGGTCTACTTATTCTGACCTCAGAAAAATTTCTGCAGAAGTTATTTCTGAAGCAGGTGCCGAAGGAAACGCCATCGGTGGACTTTCCGTTGGAGAGCCTGAAGAAGAAATGTACAGAATTACAGATGAAGTGACAGATATCCTTCCAAAAGAAAAGCCAAGATATCTGATGGGGGTAGGAACTCCATGGAATATCCTTGAATCTATCGGATTAGGAATTGATATGATGGATTGTGTAATGCCGACAAGAAATGCAAGAAATGCAATGCTTTTCACATGGCAGGGAGTGATGACCCTTAAAAATGAAAAATGGAAGCGCGACTTTTCGCCTTTGGATGAATTTGGGACCAGTTTTGTAGATCGTGAATATTCAAAAGCGTATCTTCGCCACCTGTTTGTATCTAAAGAATATCTGGCAAAACAGATTGCTTCGATTCATAATCTTGCATTCTATCTGGATCTGGTAAAAGTAGCCAGAGAACATATTATTGCCGGAGATTTCTATGAATGGAAAAACTCCATAGTGCCGGTTCTTAGACAAAGACTATAAGAGATTATGCTTAAAATTGTAGACAGATATATCATTAAAAAATACCTTGGAACTTTCAGTTTCATGCTGGTGTTATTGTCTATAGTCGTATTGGTAATCGATGTCCAGCAAAAGATTCCAAGGATAGAAAATGCCAAGGCTATTGATCCGAAGCTGGATCTGATGTATTTCCTGATACATTTTTATCCCTTCTGGATTATTAACCTTGTGGTGACCTTCCTTTCCATTCTGGTATTTATTTCGGTGATTTATTTTACCTCCAGGATGGCAAATAATACTGAAATTGTAGCCATTATCAGTAGTGGAGCCAGTTTTTACAGGTTTTCAAAACCCTATTTGGTAACCTCCATTTTTATTGGTTTGATAGCCCTTGTGGTGTATCATATGGTTCTTCCATGGGCAAATATCAAGAAAAATGAGCTGGAGGCTTATACCTATAATGCCGCCAATAAAGAAAAGATTTTAGGAACTGCTCCAGCCTCTTCACAGCTGAGCAAAACAGAATATATCTTCGTTGATTCATGGAATAAAAGAGAAAAAAGAGGATCAAGTTTCGTTTATCAGAAATATGATAAAGACAGAAAAATGACCTACGAGCTGAAAGCAAGCGAAGTGTATTGGGATAAAGCCAAAAAACAGTTTGTTCTCAATAATTATCTGGAAAAAACAATCAATAAAGACAACACCGAAAAACTTGGCAACGGAATAGAATTAAGGAAAAACTACGGGCACTCTCCGGAAGAACTTTTTCCTAACGAACTTTTGGGCCAAAATAAAACAACACCTGAGCTTCTGAAATTCATTGAAAGAGAAAAGGCAAGAGGAAACAGTAACCTGAACTCTTATCTGAATGAGCTTCATCAAAGAACATCAATGCCTGTTTCTATCATTATTCTGACATTCCTGGCACTTTCTCTGTCATCACAAAAGAAAAGAGGAGGATTGGGGATCAACCTGGCAATAGGGATCTCATTGGCCTTTATCTTCGTGTTTTCTTTTGAAGCCTTGAAAGTGGTTTCAGAAAATAAAAGCTTGTCTCCTGCTGTAGCCATGTGGCTGCCAAATATGGTGTTTCTGCCGCTTACCCTTTATCTGTATATCAAAAGAGCCAATCAGTAAAGCAATTTTACTTCTTTGTGATAAAAAGAATGCATTCCGTCTTCCAGTTCGATCCAGAGTTCGCCCTTTTCGTCTGCATTTCGGATGATGCCATTTTGGCGCTCTTTTTCAATTTCAAAGACCGAGATCTGATCTTTTCTGAAAAGATTGGCGTTGAACCCATCCAGAATTTCCTGATCAGCAGGAATGTTTTTCAGCTTCTTAGACACATATTCATGAAGGTTTAACGAAACTTCTTCCAGATCAAATGGGATGCCTGTCTGCGTCAGGAGTGATCCTGCATTGGATATTTCATCAAATTTGTCCTGAAGAATATTGATTCCGGCTCCTATGATGAAATAATTATTTTGATTAATTTTTTTCTTTTCTATTAAAATTCCAACGATTTTTTTACCTTTAAGGATAATATCATTCGGCCATTTGATTTTTACCTCTGATTCAGACAATTTGGCAAGGAAATCCCGGATAACCATTGCGGTATAATAATTGAATATAAAGTCGGAGCACAAGATGTTCTGAGTATTGACTGCCAGCGTGTAAGCCAGGTTTTTTCCGGCAGTTTGAGTCCAGACATTTCCATACTGACCACGACCTTTAGTTTGATTAAAAGTATGCAGTCCAATAAAATCTGAATTTTCGTAAAGTAAAAACTTTGATATTTCGTCATTAGTAGAAGAACATTCTTTCAGATAGAAGAGTTGGCTCATTTAAGAAAACTTTAAGACATTAAGAGGGTAAAAGTAAGGTTAAAGTAAAGAAAAAACAATAAATTTGCAGATTATAGTATTTTTTTAATGAATAAAACAGCAGAAAAACAAGCGTTAATAGATAAAATCGTTGAAGCTATCCAGGATGTAAAAGGAGAAGACATTATGATCTTCGATCTTTCCAACATCGAAAACTCCGTAGCAGAAACGTTCGTGATATGTAGTGGAAACTCAAATACACAGGTAGCTGCATTGGCAGGAAGTGTTGAGAAAAAAGTAAGAAACGAACTGCAGGACAGACCTTGGCATGTAGAAGGTACTGAAAATGCAATGTGGGTATTGGTAGATTACGTTTCAGTGGTGGTTCATATATTTCAGAAGCAGGTACGTGAGTACTATGATATAGAAGAGCTTTGGGGTGACGCAGTCATTACCAAAATTGAAAATCAATAATAAAAATTTTAAAAAGTCTAAATGAATAATAAAGGATTCAACTGGTTCTTTCCAATTGCAATCATAGCTCTTTTGCTCTTCTTTGGCTCCAATTTCCTTGGAGGTGACAGCGCAAAATCTATTGATGAAGATGGTTTCTTTAGAGAAATGCAGGCGGGGAAAGTCCAGAATATAATTATATACAAAGACATAGAGAAAGCTGATGTTTTCCTAACAAAAGAAGCGAAATCGGCAATGGTTTCCAAAGCCGGAAAAGAAAATAACCCCCTTTCTGCCTTTGAAATGGCTCCTAAAGCAGATTTTTCTGTGAAATATGGAGACCTTCAACTTTTCCTTCAGAAATTTGAGCAGGTGAAAGCCAGCAATCCGGTTATTAAAACAACAAAAGATTACGGAACAGGGAAAAGTGCATTAATGGACATTTTAGTTCCTGCACTGGTCTGGATTTCGATTCTGGGATTATTCTACTTCCTTCTTTTCAGAAAGATGGGTGGTGGCGGAGGCCCTGGCGGACAAATCTTCTCTATCGGTAAATCTAAAGCAAAGCTTTTTGACGAAAAAGAAAGAATCCAGGTGACATTTAAAGATGTTGCAGGATTGGAAGGAGCTAAAGAAGAAGTTCAGGAAGTTGTGGATTTCTTGAAGAACTCTGAAAAATATACAAAACTGGGAGGTAAAATTCCTAAAGGTGTCCTTTTAGTAGGCCCTCCGGGAACCGGTAAAACGTTATTGGCAAAAGCCGTTGCAGGTGAAGCTAAAGTTCCGTTCTTCTCACTTTCAGGTTCTGATTTCGTTGAAATGTTTGTTGGGGTAGGAGCTTCCAGGGTAAGAGACCTTTTTGCTCAGGCTAAAGCAAAATCTCCGGCGATCATCTTTATTGACGAGATTGACGCTATAGGACGTGCAAGAGGAAAAAATAATTTCTCTGGCGGTAATGACGAAAGAGAAAATACATTGAACCAGCTTCTTACCGAAATGGATGGTTTCGGAACAGATGTCAATGTAATTGTAATGGCGGCTACCAACAGAGCAGATATTCTTGATAAAGCATTAATGAGAGCAGGTCGTTTTGACCGTTCTATCTATGTGGATCTTCCGGAACTTCACGAAAGAAGACAGATTTTTGACGTTCACTTGAAAAAAATCAAGCTTGATGATAATGTAGACAGAGATTTCTTAGCAAAGCAAACTCCTGGATTCAGTGGGGCAGATATTGCTAATGTTTGTAATGAAGCAGCATTGATCGCAGCAAGATATAACCATACTTCTGTTACAAAACAGGACTTCCTGGATGCAGTAGACAGAATTATTGGTGGTCTTGAGAAGAAAAATATGGCGATCAAGCCATCTGAAAAAAGAAGAGTTGCTTATCATGAGGCAGGTCACGCTACCATCTCATGGTTGGTAGAACATGCATCACCACTTCTGAAAGTAACTATTGTTCCAAGAGGACGTTCTTTAGGAGCAGCATGGTATCTTCCGGAAGAAAGACAGTTGACCACTACTGAGCAGATGCTGGACGAAATGTGTGCAACACTGGGAGGTAGAGCTGCAGAGCAGGTAATCTTCAACAATATCTCTACAGGAGCACTTTCTGATCTTGAAACAGTAACGAAGAGAGCCCAGGCAATGGTAACAATCTACGGATTAAGCCCGAATATTGGTAATATTTCTTACTATGACAGTTCAGGCCAGTCTGAGTATAATTTCGGAAAACCTTATTCTGAAGAAACCGCTACTAAAATTGATGCAGAGATCAAATTGATTATCGAAAATCAGTACGAAAGAGCAGTAAGAATTCTTGAAGAAAATAAAGATAAACTGGATGCTCTGGCTAATAAACTACTGGAAAAAGAAGTGATCTTCCGTGAAGACTTAGAAGAAATATTCGGAAAAAGAGCATGGGATCCTGAATTGACAGAGAAACCTGTTACCAATACGATTCCTGAAAAAGATCAGCCGGTAGCAGTGGAAACACCTCAGATCAAAGATAAAGAAGAAGAAAGCGAAATACAGGCTCCAGAAAGCCCGACACAGCTTTAAGACTCTTAAAAAATAAACCTTATAAAAACCTGACAACTTCAAAATTGTCAGGTTTTTTCATATTTAAAGAGATATTTTGGACTCTATTGTAATTTATTTTCTATTTTTGTATAAAGTTGACTAAAAATAGATTAAGTTGAATTTATTCAAGAGGATTGTAAGCAAACTTACCAACCAGCCTGAAGAAGAGGACAAACAGAGCCTGGAGAAGCTTGGGGATTCGCTGAAAAATGCGGATCTTGACTATAAGTTTGCGCAATTATTTACGCATTCGGGGGGATTTTTTAATTATTGTGCAGATGAAGCGGAGGCTCTACAAACTTTAAATCAAATTATCAAAATAGAGGGTATCCACAACCTTTTCTGTTGGGATAAAGAACTTCATAACTTTTTGAACGTTGTGAAGACTTCTTACACGTCAGAACTGCAGCCGTCTAATGATGCCGCATTCATCACTTGTGAATACCTGATCGCCTATGATGGCAGGATCATGCTTTCGCATAATAATATTCTTCACTATCATTCTTCAAGACTTCCCGATAGAATTATCATCATTGCCAATGTTTCTCAGATTGTGAACAACCTGAATGATGCCATGGGAAAAATAAAAAGAAACGGAAATATCAAGAACCTTACTTCCATCAGCGGAAGCCAGTCAAAAATGGACAGTTCTTCCAATTCCAATACAAAACTGTTTTTATTGCTGCTTGAAGATTAAGCAACCACTTCTAAATTTTAAATTTTGGATAAAAATCTCATTCAAAGAACCGTATCAGGTATAGTTTATGTAGCCGTCATTATTCTTTTTTCGACTCCGCTGGGAGCGCAACTGTTGAACAGCATTGCCCCTGGTCTTATCAAACAACAGTATCTTTTTTATGGCTTAATGAGTCTGTTACTGATTGTGGGAACCTGGGAATGTGTTAAAATCATGAAGTTTGGAAATGGCTATGAAAAATGGATCGTATATCCATTGGTCATTTTTATATTCTATATTTTTTCCAAAAGATATTTCAGCCACGATTTCTTTTTTGATTTCAGGCTCAGTGAAATACTGGCGCTTGCTCTTATTGGGATTGCTGTGGTTACTTTATTCAAATATCCCAACGAATTATACTTTGACAGCGGGAAGCTTATTTTTACCGTTATTTACGTAGCGCTCCCATTCAGTTTTGCATTGGGACTGCCAAAGTTCTCCAGCTATAGTGATACTTTCTCACTGGAAGTTTTATTCTTGTTTATCCTCATCTGGAGCAGCGATACCTTTGCTTATCTGGTAGGGAAATTTTTTGGTAAACATAAAATGGCCCCTAAAATTTCTCCTAAAAAAACATGGGAAGGATATGCAGGAGGTGTAGTGCTTACGTTGGTTTTATCCTACTTTATTGAGCATTATCAGCCTGAACTGAGAGGGAACTGGATGGTCGTAGGATTTTTAGTTGCTGCTTTTGCTCCGTTAGGCGATTTGGTAGAAAGCCAACTGAAAAGAAATTTCGGTGTGAAAGACAGCGGAAACATCATTCCAGGGCATGGGGGAGTTTTAGACAGACTGGATAGTTTTATTATCTGCGTTCCTGTCGTATATTTGTACTTTATTTTAGAAAAATTTATTTAGTCTCATGAAATTACATAGAGAATCAAAAGGAACAATTACCGTTGCGACCATATTTTTTATTATTTTGGGCGCTTTAGCAATTTATTTCCTTAAAATATGGTCCCTGCTGATCATTATGCCTTTGTTGGTTATTTACAGTTTAGTTTTCTGGTTTTTCAGAGTTCCGGATCGTAATATATTGGATCACAAAGAAAACGTGATCGCTCCGGTGGACGGAAAAGTGGTAATGATCAAAGAAGTGGATGAAGATGAGTTTATAAAAGGGAAAGCCATTCAGGTTTCTATTTTTATGTCCCCGCTGAATGTTCACATCTGTAGATATCCGGTTTCAGGTGAAGTGATTTACAAAAAGTACCATCCGGGAAAATATCTCGTAGCCTGGCATGAAAAGTCTTCTACAGAAAATGAAAGAACCACTGTAGCCGTACAAACTTTAACCCATCATAAAGTAGTTTTCAGACAGATTGCCGGATATGTGGCAAGAAGGATTGTTTTCTACTGTAATGAAGGCGATAAAGCAAAAGCCGGGCATGAGTTCGGATTTATTAAATTCGGGTCCAGAATGGATGTATTCCTGCCTTTGGACACTGAGATTATCTGTAAGATCGGAGATATTACAAAAGGAGGTTTGGATGTTATCGCCAAACTGAAAGAAAATTAAGATTCTTATCGAATATAAACTGAAAAGAGAGCCTTTATGGCTCTCTTTTTTATTTGAAGGATAGAAAGAGTAATCTGCTCATTTGAGTTTAACTACGCATGAGTAATATTGCGTATATAGGAAAGAATGCTTTTTTGTTTGTATTAAATAACTTTGCCTGTTAAAAAAACACAAGCTATTTATACTTTTAAATGAGATAGAACAAACAGCATTAATTTTTATAAAAATGCTTTTTTATTTGATTATTTTAATGTTGGATTTTAGTAAATTGTAACTGGAAAACACAAATCATATTCTTTTATCGCTAAAAATTACAGACCTATATTTTGTTTTGTGAGTTTTTATTTAAAAGCTGTTAATATTGGAAAATTTATGCTTTCAGTAGTACAAATGCCAACCTGAGCTTGTAAAAACATAAAAAAACTACACGATGATTTATAAGTTTTTCTATAAGATGATCAATGATGAAACGGAGAAAATGAACGATGATTTTGACAGTAACTATCTGAATCTTATTAATCGTTATCTGCTTTTATTGTTTCTCATCTTCCTGTTTTATTCCGTTTTTATTATTACTTTTTTCGGGGATATGCTGATCTCAACATTTCTTACGGTTATTACCTTTTTCTGGTTGTTTCTAATGGCACTGAAAGGGAAAACAAAACGGTTTAGGAAGGTCTTGAAAAGTTTCATCCTCTTTATATTTGTCTTACTGACTTTTATAGTGAGTTTCTTTAATATTTATACTTATAAAAATGCGGGGGTAGAGTATTTTTATTTTTGTCTTTTGTTTGCCGTCCCATTCTTCCTGAACTATAAAAAAGATGCTTTTGCCATCTTTTTCATTACGTTTATGATCAGTATTAATTTTATTGTAGTTCTGTATTTTGATTTTGACTTCCTGCCTAAGAGTCAATTTATAGAAGCCGGGGATTTTAAAACAATAAAGTTGCTGAATATTTTATTTTCCATTGCGTCTTTCCTGATGGATATCGTTTTTATTACTCAGAAAGATGCGTTGATTCATGGCTTGATTTCTGATAAAAAAAAGAAAGATTCTACCATTAAAGATCTGGTAAAAACAAATACGGAACTGATGAAGCATCAGATGCTTATCAACCATCTTTCAGAAGAAAATATTGAGGAGATTTTAAGTCTGGCAGAAAGTAATTCTCCCATGTTTTTTGAAAAATTCCAGATGTTTTTCCCTCATTTTATACCTGATGTTTTAAAAATAAATCCTAACCTTATTCATTCTGAGCTGTATTTCTGTGCTTTAATGAAGCTTGATTTTGATACCAAGAAAATAGCGCAGTGTACCAATAACAGTATTCGGGCTGTAGAGAGTAAAAAATACAGGATTAGAAAAAAACTTAATATTTCCTCTGAGATCAATATCAACAGCTTTTTGATTAAAATATAGACAAAATTTTGATTTTTGTTACTCATGTGTAATGTTGGGCACTGGTGGGGTGGTATTTTTTGTTTTTGTGAGTTTTACTACGCGTGAGTAGTATTGCGTAGTGAGAATTAATTTGTAATTGTCTGAGGGTTATAATTTTGTGACGGTTAAATGACTTAGTCAAAAATTTTAATCATTAAACAAATTATAACTTAAAATGATGGAAACAAAATTTACAATTCCCCCGATCAAAGTCTTGCTGATAGCGTTGCTCTTTGCCTTTGGAAAATTTTATTCACAAGCCAATAATGGAGCGGTAGGAATTAACACCACTACCCCTAATGCTAATTCTGTTTTGGATGTTATCTCAGGAAATAACAACAAAGGAGTGCTGATTCCGCGGCTTACAGAAGCACAACGAAATGCCATTGTAATCAATCAATCCAAAGATGACGGACTGACGGTTTACAATACTACAGAAGATTGTTTTAATTACTGGAGTCTTGCGGATAACGAATGGAAAAGTGTCTGCGGGCAGATGGGAAAATCTGTTTTTACTATAGATTGCTCCGCGTCCAAAGCAATGGGGAGCTATGTAAAAGGAAAAGAGCTTACGAATTCTAATTATCTGACTATTGCGGTCAATGTTACAAAAGTTGGTAACTACACTATTTCCGGAACTACAACAAACGGATATAATTTTTATGGAACGGGAGTGTTTTTGAATACAGGAACACAAACGATACAGATTCCGGGGCAGGGAACTCCTCAGAATATCCAGACAGATAACGTATCGCTTGAAGCCAATGGAGCTGCAGTTACCTGTACTCCGGCGATCTCAATTACAGTATTGAGTCCTGCAGGAACATATACCATGAGCTGTGGAAATGCAACAGTAAATGGCGTGTACAAAGTAGGAACCACTCTTACAGCTTCCAATACTATTACGTTACCGGTCAATGTTTCAACATTGGGAAGTTACACCATTACATCCAATACAGTTGACGGAATTTCTTTCAGTGGATCAGGAACATTTACAGCTACAGGAAATCAAAATATAACATTAGGCGGAACAGGAACACCATCTTCTACATCAGTGAAAACTATTACTATCACTTCAGACAGCCAGGGAGGAGTATCTACAACCTGCTCTGTAAATGTAGTGGTTGTAATTCCTAAGAAGACAGTACTTCATATCGGATTAGAAACAGCTTATGGCTATAGTGCTTACACCGGTCCTTCCCGAAGTCTGATGGATGCTCCGACGAATTTTGGCACAACAGCCTCAAGTATTGTCAAATATGAAGGTTTTACCCATATATCTTTAGGAAACTCACCTTCATCAGCAGCTCTTCAGACAGCTCTTAATAACAAGCCTGATATTGTTGTCATTGGCTATAACTATACACCTAATGCTACAGATGCAGGCTATATTGCTTCTTATCTTAATAAAAAAGGAGTTGTAATTGCCATGACAGATGATACAGGTACGGCGCAGAACTTATTCAGAGGAATATTCTCTGATCCTACCATTTCAGCTTCTTATGGAGGCGGTGCAGGTTCGGTTTATGCTCTTACCAATTCTGATGATCCTATCCTTAACGGACCTTTTGGAGATGTAAGAGGTAAAAACTGGGGTGAAGATGCCTCTACAACAGTCAATATTTCCGGATTGACAAGTGGATTTGTTCCTTACAGCTATGCACAGCCAATCAACAGTACAACTGCAAGAACAGGAATTTCGGGATTAAGAAATACCAGTTTAAACTTTATATGGTTTGGTGACGGTGGTTTTTTAAGTAATGAAAATGCGAATGGAAATCAATATGCAAGCAATACCATTGAACCTTTTGTAGCACCGAGTTCGGGAGGATATTTCCCGGTTCAGAAATCTTCTTACGGATATGCCGGAAACGGATATGCAACAGGATCAATGCAGGTGCAGAATTCAATTCTTTTTGCCAATATGATTGCCTGGGCAATTAAGCAGGCAGAATTCAGCGGAATAAACACACAATGATAAAGTTTTTTAAAGAGGGCTCCGGTACGATGATTCGTGCCGGAGTTTTTTATTTTATATACTTTTTAATTTCTTCCGTGAGGTTTAATATGAATTCTACGGGAAGATCTTCTTCAGGATCAATCAAGAGGATTTTAAACTTCTTTCTGCCATCCATAATCAGCTCCGGATAATCCAGTTTGTCACCATGATAAAAGCTGATATAATGTTTCTCGTATTTTTTGCTGTAATAAAAATAACACAGCATCTTCTTTTTGTACTTGATAAAAGGAAGCCCGAAACTGAATGTTTCCGTAATATTTTCGGGATCGGAAGCTAAAATAGAATCACGTAAAAATAAAAGAGTACTTCTCTCAGGCTCTTCGATTCTGTAGAAATACTCTTGTATGGGATTCATTTTAATTGAATTAAAATATTAGTCGAAGTTTTGAAGCTCAACAAGTTTGTTATACATTCCTTTTTTAGCAATCAGATCATGATGTGTTCCCTGTTCTACAATATCACCTTTTTCCATCACTACGATCCAGTCTGCTTTCTGAATCGTTGAAAGGCGGTGGGCGATTACCAGGGAAGTTCTGTTTTCCATCATTTTCTCCAGTGCATCCTGTACAAATCTTTCAGATTCCGTATCCAGTGCAGAGGTGGCTTCATCCAGAATCATAATTGGCGGGTTTTTCAATACAGCTCTCGCAATAGAAACTCTCTGCTTCTGACCTCCGGAAAGCTTACCTCCATCATCTCCGATATTGGAATCATATCCTTCAGGAAGCCTTGTGATAAATGCATCTGCATTGGCAATTTTTGCGGCAGCAATCACTTCTTCTCTTGTAGCATCAGGTTTACCCATCAGAATATTATTGTAAACGGAATCATTGAATAATACAGATTCCTGGGTTACCATACCCAGAAGCTTGCGGTATTCATTTAATTTTAAATGTTTAATATTGGTTCCGTCAATCATGATTTCTCCTTCAGAAACATCATAGAACCTTGCTAAAAGATTGGCAATGGTTGTTTTACCACTTCCACTTTGCCCAACAAGAGCAACCGTTTTTCCTTTTGGAATAGAAAGTGAGAAGTTTTTAAGGATGGTATGGTCTTTATCGTAATAAAAACCAATATTATTAAACTCGATTGAATGATTTAATGTTGAGATAGAAACAGGATTTGCTATTTCATCAATTTTTACATCAGCATCCAGAATGGCTAATACTCTTTCAAGAGAAGCTTCTCCTTTCTGTACATTTGAAATTGACTGTGACAAACTTTTCACAGGAGGTAAAATCTGGAAGAAAATCCCCAGGAAAACCAAGAAGTCAGCTGGTGAAATACTTTGTTCTACAATAATTTGTTTTCCACCGTACCAGGCAATGATTAAGAAGGTAACCGAACCTAAAAATTCGCTCATCGGAGATGCCAGTTCTTTTTTTCTACCTAATCTTATGGAACTATTGATCCATTTCTGCATTGACTGCATAAAACGGTTGTCCATTATTTTTTCGGCACTGAAAATCTTAATCACTTTTGTAGATTTCAATGTTTCATCTACAATTGAGAAAATAGTTCCCATTTCATTCTGAGCTTCATGAGAGTCTTTTTTCAGGCTTTTTCCTATTAAAGCAATCATCGTTCCCATTACAGGCAATACCAGAAGTGAGAAAAGAGTCATCTCTGTACTTAAGAAGAAAAGAGTCACCAATGTGCTTATCAGCATGAAAGGTGCATTGATTAATTCCACTAAGCTTCCCAAGATATTACCTTCTACTTCACCCACGTCATTTGACATACGGGACATCAGATCTCCCTTTCTGCTTTCTGTAAAAAAAGAAACAGGTAGAGCAAGAATCTTTCTGTACATCGCTCCACGAAGGTCTTTAGTAACCCCTACACGATAATTGATCAATAAAAACGAACCCAAATATCTGAAAAGGTTTCTCAGTAAAAACATAAAAGCCGTTATCACGCAAAGCCAGGCCAAAACGTTAAGGGCTCCATGCTCAGTTACTAAAGTCTGAACGTAATAATTGGCGTATTCTTTTGCATAAGAGAAAAAATCTAAAATCTCTCCTGAATAAACAGGAGGATGGCTGTATTTTTTAGCCTCTATGGTTCCGAAAAGCATCCCCAAAACCGGTAGAATAGTCCCAAGGGAAGCAATCTGAAATACAGAATACATAAGGTTGAAAAACAAACTTCCGTAGATGTATTTTTGG
>JBAIZL010000009.1:931692-1036692 GCA_036971475.1 Prosapia bicincta
TGTCAACACTGTTAGCGAGATGTACATAAATATTGTTTAACTATCACAATTTGACGGGTATATAATTGTTTAATAATAAAAATAGTTAGCGGTAAATTAGTTTAGGAAAAAACTTATAACTTTCCCAAGAGATAGACATTGGCGGGAAAGTGTTGTACAATTCAGTCAGTTATTAATCCTACGAGAAACTGAAAAATCTGTTACGAAATCATACTTTATTACACAATGTAACAAAATGTACTATAGTTCTGAGTATATTTTAAATCTCATTTAAAACGATTTGATCATAACAGGGGGATATTCATAATATCATCAACAAATATTGCCTAAAAGTAATAACAAATAGTGCGATTAAATTCGCTTTAATTTCAATGCAACATTGATGTCTTAGTGTCTCCTAAGTTACATATGCCTACTTCTTATAAGCTATTTGTGCTATTTTAAGCCGTAACGCCAGGGAAATAAGTGTCTACGGTTTGTGTTAACAGAGATTATATTGGGCCAGCACCTAAACTTGCTATAATCCCAGTTCACATGCCTGCCGTCTGCTCCATTACAGCGGATTAATGCACGTCTTCGTTGCCAACACCACGAAGCGTAAACAAGGTAAAGTTGAATCAGCCGTTTTCAAGAAACATGTTAAGCCTAGAAAAATAGGGCAATTATTAATGAGAGGGCATAGTTAATCTGGTTGCGGAAGTCTTTACGTTTTGGGAAGAGAACCTGAGAAATATGGTAGGGTTAAATCGTCATTTAGTGATATTACATATATTAAATTAGTATTGATTTTATTTTGTTATAATTATCTCTGTCTCTCTCTCTCTCTCTCTCTCTCTCTCTCTCTCTCTCTCTCTATATATATATATATATATATATATATATATATATATATATATATATATATATATATATATATATACATTGAAAAGATTCAATGTATGAAGAAAAATAAAATAAATTCTTCTTTATAAAAGTGTCATGTAATTGTGTGTGTGTGTGTGTGTGTGTGTGTGTGTGTGTGTGTGTGTGTGTGTGTGTGTGTGTGTATGTGTGTGTGTGTGTGTGTGTGTGTGTGTGGTGTGTGGTGTGTGTGTGTGTGTGTGTGTGTGTGTGTGTGTGTGTGTGTGTGTGTGTGTGTGTGTGTGTGTGTGTGTGTGTGTGTGTGTGTGTGTGTGTGTGTGTGTGTGTGTGTGGTGTGTGGTGTGTGTGTGTGTGTGTGTGTGTGTGTGTGTGTGTGTGTGTGTGTGTGTGTGTGTGTGTGTGTGTGTACACCGAAATAATTGTAAATCTAAACCATTCTCGAATCAACATAAACACGCACAAAAAATTTTATAAAATCGGTCCAACCGTTTAGAAGGAGTCCAGTACCATATGACGAAGAAAAAAAAGAAATATATATATAAAGATATATACAACAACTTTATTGCAGGATATAACCTATATATGTTTATTGTATATAACCTAAAACACTTTTTTGACAGCATATTCCAAAAATTTACAGCAGCTATCGAATAAGAGCAGAGGGCGTTTCCGTGGTCCTACGCAGCCACAAATGTTTGTTGAACAAACATAAATACATAGCGAGCAGCCGTGTATTGCTTGGGGCGTATCTTTCACAAATATCAATTATGCGCTACAGCCCGGCAAACCAATCCACTCTATAACCCGTGTTCCATCCACCACCAGAGGCCATTAGTTACTTTTCTGTTCAAACATCTTTTGTTTCAAGGTCGCAGGTCTATTCATGTATGCTATATCCATTTCTAGACTGTTCCCCGTATTTGTATTTATAGAATTTGTCGTGAAAGCAATTTCATGTTTATAGCTATAACGTACTCTTTTCAAATTACAAAATCAAATTTAACTACGTTATTAAATGATGACTTCTGCAAAATTTGAAATTTGTTTAGAACAATTGATTCATGAGTAAAATAATATTATAGAACTCAGGTTGTAACATTTATGTTTTTGGTTTAATCCAAAACCATCAGTGTTGCCTCTTCACTCTCTCTCTCGCTCTCTCTCTCTCTCTCTCTCTCTATATATATATATATATTTATATAATTTATATGCTGATACGTATTCCTTCACGGATGGAATAATATGATAATAAATATTATCGTAGTACATCCGTTCATTCTGTAGTGCATAAATTCGCCCGTACGTTTTCTTGTTTAATAATTTGCAATAATAATTCAATATGGACTTATGAAATAAAAAATATCACCAAATTATTTAAAAGTACAAATATCAAAATTGCATACAAAACTAATAACAAAATAATAAACATAGTAAATAATAAAACAATTAATGTGCATGAAAAAGGTGGTGTTTATAAATTAGACTGCAAAAATTGTAATAAAGCTTATATAGGTCAAACCAAGAAAAAATTAAAAGAAAGATATAAAGAACATTTAAATGCCTATATTAATACAGAAATATATAAATCAAATTTCGCAAATCATTGTATTAATAATAAGCACCAATTTCCAAACATTGAAAATATGAGACTTATAAAAGAAACTAATAAGGGATTAAGAATGAATATATATGAAGCATTCGAAATATATAAACAGAATAATAATAACAAATTAATAAAAGAACAAATACAAATACATTCTAAATATGATAATATATTCGATGTCTATAATGTTACAGCAACAAAATAAAAATAAATTTGGCAATTTGTATAAATTTAGCAACAATTCTATTTCTATTAAACATATGTTTTAGGGCTATAGCTTACATTATTGTAACTTTCATTCCTGATGATGTTGGTACTGTTTACCAACGAAAAGCTTTGCATATAAATTAATAAATATTCTTGTATTTGAATAACCTATGTTGTTTTAAAAAATATATATGTATATATATATATATATTATACCGTAATTCATGAAGATTGCAAAATTGTTTTTCAAATATTTGAAACTGAGGGATCGTAGCACTCTATCGCTATCCATCAAATTTCAGTCAGTTGTAAATCTTTCGGCCAAAAGGGGTTATTGCAAGCACCTGGTATAGCAAATATAATAATGTACCTCGAAGGGTTTCATTGTAGGTAAACCAAGAAGTGATCCAGGTCACAGAAGATGCGATTTAGTTCTACATCGAGAGACCATGCAGAATTATGGAGAAAATGCAGAAAAGGCACGTCCAGCATCTGAAGATATTTCTAGAAGTTCTCACCCAAGCCAAAGTGAAAGCGAAGGAGGAAGATGTTCTGATAGAGCAGAAGAAGAATTATCGGCATTAAGAAGCCAATCAAATTTGAAGAGAGGATGAAACACGTATGGAGATGATCAAAAGGGAATCATGAGATAGCTAGTGGAAGTCCAGAAATCGAGAGTTGAAACACGAGTTTTAAATTAAAATAAATAAGGTTGTAATGAAAAAGTATAAAGTGATAAAGTGCGGGACATTATAAAGTAGTAGGCCTAAGTGATATAAAGTAAGGGAGATAATCAAGTAGTAAGTGATATTAAGTAAGGGAAATAATCAAGTAGTAGGTGATATCAAGTAAGGAAGATAATCAAGTAATAAGTGATATTACGTAAGGGAGATAATCAAGTACTAAGGGGTATTAAGTAAGGGAGATAATCAAGAAGTAATTGCTATCAAGTAAGGGAGATAATTAAGTAGTAAGTGATATCAAGTAAGGGAGATAATCAAAAAGTAAGTGCTATCAAGTGAGGGAGATAATTCAGTAGTAAGTGATATCAAGTAAGGGAGATAATCAAGTAGTAAGTGATAAAAAGTAAGGGAGATAATCAAGTAGTAAGTGATATTAAGTAAGGGAGGTAATCAAGTAGTAAGTGATATCAAGTAAGGAAGATAATCAAGTAATAAGTGATATTAAGTAAGGGAAATAATCAAGTAGTAAGTGATATCAAGTAAGGGAGATAATCAAGTAATAAGTGATATTAAGTAAGGGAGATAATCAAGTAGTAAGTGATATCAAGTAAGGGAGATAATCAAGAAGTAAGTGCTATCAAGTAAGGGAGATAATTATGTAGTGAGTGATATCAAGTAAGGGAGATAATCAAGTAGTAAGTGATAATAAGTAAGGGAGATAATCAAGTAGTAAGTGATATTAAGTAAGGGAGACAATAAAGTAGTAAGTGATATCAAGTAAGGGAGATAATCAAGAAGTAAGTGCTATCAAGTAAGGGAGATAATCAAGTAGTAAGTGATAATAAGTAAGGTAGATAATCAAGTAGTAAGTGATATCAAGTAAGGGAGATAATCAAGAAGTAAGTGCTATCAAGTAAGGTAGATAATCAAGTAGTAAGTGATAATAAGTAAGGTAGATAATCAAGTAGTAAGTGATAATAAGTAAGGTAGATAATCAAGTAGTAAGTGATATTAAGTAAGGGAGACAATAAAGTAGTAAGTGATAATAAGTAAGGGAGATAATCAAGTAGTAAGTGATATTAAGTAAGGGAGACAATAAAGTAGTAAGTGATATCAAGTAAGGGAGATAATCAAGAAGTAAGTGCTATCAAGTAAGGGAGATAATCAAGTAGTAAGTGATAATAAGTAAGGTAGATAATCAAGTAGTAAGTGATATCAAGTAAGGGAGATAATCAAGAAGTAAGTGCTATCAAGTAAGGTAGATAATCAAGTAGTAAGTGATAATAAGTAAGGTAGATAATCAAGTAGTAAGTGATAATAAGAAAAGGTAGATAATCAAGTAGTAAGTGATAATAAGTAAGGGAGATAATCAAGAAGTAAGTGCTATCAAGTAAGGGAGATAATTATGTAGTGAGTGATATCAAGTAAGGGAGATAATCAAGTAGTAAGTGATAATACGTAAGGGAGATAATCAAGTAGTAAGTGATATTAAGTAAGGGAGACAATAAAGTAGTAAGTGATATCAAGTAAGGGAGATAATCAAGAAGTAAGTGCTATCAAGTAAGGGAGATAATCAAGTAGTAAGTGATATCAAGTAAGGTAGATAATCAAGTAGTAAGTGATAATAAGTAAGGGAGATAATCAAGTAGTAAGTGTTATTAAGTAAGGGAGATAATAAAGTAGTAAGTGATATCAAGTATGGGGGAAAACCAAGTAGTAAGGGGTAAAAAGTAAAGGAGATAATCAAGTAGTAAGTGATATTAAGTAAGGGCGATGATTAAAAAGTAAGTGATAATAAGTCAGGGATGTAATTAGTAATAAGTGATATCGCGTAAGAGAGATAATCAAGTAGTAAGGGGTATTAGTAAGGGAGACATTACGGACATAATATTTACGTACGGTATAGAAAGTGGCTGGTTGATCAAGGGAAGTGGAACATGAAACCACGCAAGAGATAACCGTCAACCACTATAAGTAATAATTTATCTTGAATTCAAAGCCAACTCTTTAAAGTAAAATTATTAAGAGTTTTTAGGCCTTTCATTAATTTCTCTAAGAAATAAAAAGTAATTCAAATATAAAATTTATCAAACCAAGTGCAGTAAACCTTTATACGCCCTAACATAATTAGGGGCAATTTTATTATTTTTTAATAGTTGAAAGATTACATATAAGAGTTTTGTAGCTTACCGAACAACTAGATTATTGGTGTAACTTCCTGTAATGGGTAGACTCTCAACTCAAAACTAAAATAAATCAGTTATTGTAAAAACAAGTAGCTTGGACAACTTGAGTAAATGTATATATATATATATATATATATATATATATATATATATATATATATATATATATATATATATATAATATATATATATATGTTTTCTTGTATAATAATCAAAAACAACTGAGGCTATTCAAATACAAGAATTATTTATTAATTTATATTCAATGCTTTTCGTTGATAAACAGTACCAACATCATCACGAATGAAAAATACAATAATGCAAGATATAAAACATATGTTAAATTAGAAATAGAATTGTTGCTAAATTTATACAAATTGCCAAGTTTATTTTGTTGCAATGACATTATAGTCATTGAATATAACATAAAATTTAGAATGTATTTGTATTTGTTCTTTTATTAATTTGTTATTACTACTGTATTTATGTATTTCAAATGTTTCATACATATTCTTTCATAATCCTTTATTAATTTCTTTTATAAGTCTCACATTTTCAATATTTGAAAATTGGTGCTTATTATTAATACAATGATTTGCAAAATTTGATTTATATATTTCTGGATTTTTATAAGCATTCCAATGTTCTTTGTATCATTCTTTTAATTTTTTCTTGGTTTGACCTATATAAGTTTTATTACAGTTTCCACATTCTAATTTATAAATACGACCTTTCTCACGCATATTAATTGTTTTATTATTATTATTCATTATGTTTATTATTTTATTAATAGTTTTGTACGCAATTTTGATATTTGTATTTTTAAATAATTTGGTGATATGTTTTATTTCATTGCCTATAAATAAAAATGAAGTCCATATTGTATTATTAATATTATTTTTGTAAATTAAATTATTATTTTGTTTATTAAACATATTATAATTAAGTTTGTCAACAGTTTTCTTTTTATAAGCGTTTTCTATTGCAATTTGATAAATTATGTTTTTTCTCTTGTTTTATTTTCTTCATTTATGGGGATTTTATTCATTGTATATAATACGTTATATAAAGCAGCCATTCTTTGGTTATATGGATGATTAGAATTATTTGGTATAATTTGGTTTGTTAAAGGTGGTTTATGGTATATCATATATTCAAATTTTTAGTTTTTCTTATTATTGTTAAATCTAGAAAATTTATTTTACTATTTATTTCCATTTCATAAGTAAATTCGAATTTATTAATAATTTTATTTATTTTATCCAAAATGTTTGTTAAATTTATATTATTATTTTTCGATATATACACTCCGTCATCTACATATCTAAACCAATAACCATTTTTATCATATATTTTTATAATTTCATTTATTTTATTATCTAATTGTTGTTAAAATATTTCAGATAATATATTTGATAATGACGAGCCCATAGCAAGGCCATCTTCTTGTTTATAAATTTGTCATTGTATGAAAAATAATTTTTATTTAATATCATTTTTAGTGTTTTTAAAATGTCTAATGTTGATTTTTTTATCTTTCTCGTGTTCTAATTTAGATTTTTTAATTTCGAGAGTTTCTTTTATAGGTATGTTTGTATACATATTTGTTGTATCTAATGACATTAATTTTGTATTTATATCAATTTTGATTGCATTTAGTTTTTCAATAAGATCAATAGAATTTATGATAGTATGATTTTTATTTGATTTTATTTTACCTTTAAGAATATTTAACATATATTTGATATTTTATAAGATGGAGTTTTATCTCTGTCTATTTCTCCCTTTGCACCTCCCCAGCAACAACACTAAATAGAAGATGTACGTTACAAAAGGCAGAACTTAAACTATATAATTGTTTTCGAGAAAACTTATTTACGTCGGTTTGTTCGTGGTAGTACTAATGTAACGAGAAAATACATTTGAATATGTTTTTTGTTTACTGTGACATCAATTTCGTGTGTGATTTCAATGGCTCAAACTACGTGTGTTTTTTGCTTGTGGGAGATACAAAACTACTATCAATGATACAATCCTAAGTGATATATAAAAAGTATCGGTAGCAATATAATTAGGTTGGGCATATAAATGCTAATAGTTTCTAATATAAGATAGGATCCCATTATAGACGATGGGACACATTAAAGTAATGTTGCTATTACAAAATTCCTTTTGGTTTTGTTATTGTGCTCTTTGTGATAGTCGTATGGCATGGTACTTTTTAAGTGTGTCATATTCATGGTGTTGATTGTAAAGTATAAAATAAGTTATTTATTCTGATCCAAAAGCAATGTCGATATATTAATAGGTCACTGATTGAGACTTGAAACAGGTACAGTATCTCCTAAAACCTCCATAGACAGAGGTGTAGCCTATCTGTGGCTCTTTGTGATAGTCGTATGGCATGGTACTTTTTAAGTGTGTCATATTCATGGTGTTGATTGTAAAGTATAAAATGTAAGTTATTTATTCTGATCCAAAAGCAATGTCGAGATATTAATAGGTCACGGATTGAGACTTGAAACAGGTACAGTACCTCCTAAAACCTCCATAGACAGAGGTGTAGCCTATCTGTGGCTCTTTGTGATAGTCGTATGGCACGGTACTTTTTAAGTGTGTCATATTCATGGTGGTGATTGTAAAGTATAAAATGTAAGTTATTTATTCTGATCCAAAAGCAATGTCGAGATATTAATAGGTCACGGATTGAGACTTGAAACAGGTACAGTATCTCCTAAAACCTCCATAGACAGAGGTGTAGCCTATCTGTGGCTCTTTGTGATAGTCGTATGGCATGGTACTTTTTAAGTGTGTCATATTCATGGTGTTGATTGTAAAGTATAAAATGTAAGTTATTTATTCTGATCCAAAAGCAATGTCGAGATATTAATAGGTCACGGATTGAGACTTGAAACAGGTACAGTATCTCCTAAAACCTCCATAGACAGAGGTGTAGCCTATCTGTGGCTCTTTGTGATAGTCGTATGGCATGGTACTTTTTAAGTGTGTCATACTCATGGTGTTGATTGTAAAGTATAAAATGTAAGTTATTTATTCTGATCCAAAAGCAATGTCGAGATATTAATAGGTCACGGATTGAGACTTGAAACAGGTACAGTATCTCCTAAAACCTCCATAGACAGAGGTGTAGCCTATCTGTGGCTCTTTGTGATAGTCGTATGGCATGGTACTTTTTAAGTGTGTCATATTCATGGTGTTGATTGTAAAGTATAAAATGTAAGTTATTTATTCTGATCCAAAAGCAATGTCGAGATATTAATAGGTCACGGATTGAGACTTGAAACAGGTACAGTATCTCCTAAAACCTCCATAGACAGAGGTGTAGCCTATCTGTGGCTCTTTGTGATAGTCGTATGGCACGGTACTTTTTAAGTGTGTCATATTCATGGTGTTGATTGTAAAGTATAAAATGTAAGTTATTTATTCTGATCCAAAAGCAATGTCGAGATATTAATAGGTCACGGATTGAGACTTGAAACAGGTACAGTATCTCCTAAAACCTCCATAGACAGAGGTGTAGCCTATCTGTGGCTCTTTGTGATAGTCGTATGGCATGGTACTTTTTAAGTGTGTCATATTCATGGTGTTGATTGTAAAGTATAAAATGTAAGTTATTTATTCTGATCCAAAAGCAATGTCGAGATATTAATAGGTCACGGATTGAGACTTGAAACAGGCACAGTATCTCCTAAAACCTCCATAGACAGAGGTGTAGCCTATCTGTGGCTCTTTGTGATAGTCGTATGGCATGGTACTTTTTAAGTGTGTCATACTCATGGTGTTGATTGTAAAGTATAAAATGTAAGTTATTTATTCTGATCCAAAAGCAATGTCGAGATATTAATAGGTCACGGATTGAGACTTGAAACAGGTACAGTATCTCCTAAAACCTCCATAGACAGAAGTGTAGCCTATCTGTGGCTCTTTGTGATAGTCGTATGGCATGGTACTTTTTAAGTGTGTCATATTCATGGTGTTGATTGTAAAGTATAAAATGTAAGTTATTTATTCTGATCCAAAAGCAATGTCGAGATATTAATAGGTCACGGATTGAGACTTGAAACAGGTACAGTATCTCCTAAAACCTCCATAGACAGAGGTGTAGCCTATCTGTGGCTCTTTGTGATAGTCGTATGGCATGGTACTTTTTAAGTGTGTCATACTCATGGTGTTGATTGTAAAGTATAAAATGTAAGTTATTTATTCTGATCCAAAAGCAATGTCGAGATATTAATAGGTCACGGATTGAGACTTGAAACAGGTACAGTATCTCCTAAAACCTCCATAGACAGAGGTGTAGCCTATCTGTGGCTCTTTGTGATAGTCGTATGGCATGGTACTTTTTAAGTGTGTCATATTCATGGTGTTGATTGTAAAGTATAAAATGTAAGTTATTTATTCTGATCCAAAAGCAATGTCGAGATATTAATAGGTCACGGATTGAGACTTGAAACAGGTACAGTATCTCCTAAAACCTCCATAGACAGAGGTGTAGCCTATCTGTGGCTCTTTGTGATAGTCGTATGGCATGGTACTTTTTAAGTGTGTCATACTCATGGTGTTGATTGTAAAGTATAAAATGTAAGTTATTTATTCTGATCCAAAAGCAATGTCGAGATATTAATAGGTCACGGATTGAGACTTGAAACAGGTACAGTATCTCCTAAAACCTCCATAGACAGAGGTGTAGCCTATCTGTGGCGCTTTGTGATAGTCGTATGGCATGGTACTTTTTAAGTGTGTCATATTCATGGTGTTGATTGTAAAGTATAAAATGTAAGTTATTTATTCTGATCCAAAAGCAATGTCGAGATATTAATAGGTCACGGATTGAGACTTGAAACAGGTACAGTATCTCCTAAAACCTCCATAGACAGAGGTGTAGCCTATCTGTGGCTCTTTGTGATAGTCGTATGGCACGGTACTTTTTAAGTGTGTCATATTCATGGTGGTGATTGTAAAGTATAAAATGTAAGTTATTTATTCTGATCCAAAAGCAATGTCGAGATATTAATAGGTCACGGATTGAGACTTGAAACAGGTACAGTATCTCCTAAAACCTCCATAGACAGAGGTGTAGCCTATCTGTGGCTCTTTGTGATAGTCGTATGGCATGGTACTTTTTAAGTGTGTCATATTCATGGTGTTGATTGTAAAGTATAAAATGTAAGTTATTTATTCTGATCCAAAAGCAATGTCGAGATATTAATAGGTCACGGATTGAGACTTGAAACAGGTACAGTATCTCCTAAAACCTCCATAGACAGAGGTGTTGCCTATCTGTGGCTCTTTGTGATAGTCGTATGGCATGGTACTTTTTAAGTGTGTCATATTCATGGTGTTGATTGTAAAGTATAAAATGTAAGTTATTTATTCTGATCCAAAAGCAATGTCGAGATATTAATAGGTCACGGATTGAGACTTGAAACAGGTACAGTATCTCCTAAAACCTCCATAGACAGAGGTGTAGCCTATCTGTGGCTCTTTGTGATAGTCGTATGGCATGGTACTTTTTAAGTGTGTCATACTCATGGTGTTGATTGTAAAGTATAAAATGTAAGTTATTTATTCTGATCCAAAAGCAATGTCGAGATATTAATAGGTCACTGATTGAGACTTGAAACCGGTACAGTATCTCCTAAAACCTCCATAGACAGAGGTGTAGCCTATCTATGGCTCTTTGTGATAGTCGTATGGCATGGTACTTTTTAAGTGTGTCATATTCAAATGTGTTGATTGTAAAGTATAAAATGTAAGTTATTTATTCTGATCCAAAAGCAATGTCGAGATATTAATAGGTCACGGATTGAGACTTGAAACAGGTACAGTATCTCCTAAAACCTCCATAGACAGAGGTGTAGCCTATCTATGGCTCTTTGTGATAGTCGTATGGCATGGTACTTTTTAAATGTGTCATACTCATGGTGTTGATTGTAAAGTATAAAATGTAAGTTATTTATTCTGATCCAAAAGCAATGTCGAGATATTAATAGGTCACGGATTGAGACTTGAAACAGGTACAGTATCTCCTAAAACCTCCATAGACAGAGGTGTAGCCTATCTATGGCTCTTTGTGATAGTCGTATGGCATGGTACTTTTTAAATGTGTCATATTCATGGTGTTGATTGTAAAGTATAAAATGTAAGTTATTTATTCTGATCCAAAAGCAATGTCGAGATATTAATAGGTCACGGATTGAGACTTGAAACAGGTACAGTATCTCCTAAAACCTCCATAGACAGAGGTGTAGCCTATCTATGGCTCTTTGTGATAGTCGTATGGCATGGTACTTTTTAAGTGTGTCATATTCAAATGTGTTGATTGTAAAGTATAAAATGTAAGTTATTTATTCTGATCCAAAAGCAATGTCGAGATATTAATAGGTCACGGATTGAGACTTGAAACAGGTACAGTATCTCCTAAAACCTCCATAGACAGAGGTGTAGCCTATCTATGGCTCTTTGTGATAGTCGTATGGCACGGTACTTTTTAAGTGTGTCATATTCATGGTGTTGATTGTAAAGTATAAAATGTAAGTTATTTATTCTGATCCAAAAGCAATGTCGAGGTATTAATAGGTCACGGATTGAGACTTGAAACAGGTACAGTATCTCCTAAAACCTCCATAGACAGAGGTGTAGCCTATCTATGGCTCTTTGGGGACACGATCCAAAGACTTCAACAGTTTGTACTTGGACAGAAATTATGACCAAGTAGGGATACTTGAATTAGAATTTTGTTCTGAGTTTACATAAAGTAAAACGTTTTTAATAGAATTAGAATTAGAAAGGTTTTTGAAATTAGGCAGGGTATAAAAGCCACCAGCCCCGCGTTCCTACGTCAGAATGGCACTTTACCAATTCACATCTATGGTAAACCTATAGGTTTACACCCAGGCGACGAATCCGTCACGTTACAGACGCCGTTCAGTTCCTGGCGTCATGAAATCAAGATGCTCATGGTTTGTAACAAACTGTGATTAACCTACATCTTTATTTTCTACATCTTTAAAACACATTCTACAGAAATATTTTCTACTATAGTGACAAAAGATAGTCAGAATGCTGTACAAAACCGCAAAAGGTTGTAGACATTATGCTAGTCATATGTCAGACTAAAGGTAATGTTTAAGCTAATGCTATTGTTTATAGATTATATTTATAGCATATCTTAAAACGTAATCGCCTTATCTGATTGATCCGATAAGCATGATGAAACGAGATTGAAATGTCAGATAAGTGCCTCCTTTCTAATCTCAGATAATGCCAACATATGAAAGTAAACTGTTGCTTCTTGGATAACGCTAGGCTTTTTATTTTATTCGTCCAACTAAAAGTAATACTCAATCTAAAAGACCAATTACCTGAAGTATAGTTAAGATGAGAAGTGTTATAGATGAAAATATATGTGTATAAAATGAGTCGCTTTTAAAATGAAAAATGTAATACGACTGGGGTTGATATTATTGTTCCTTAACAAAAGCCTTCTTCGGGTAAGCTTTTTTACAGTGCTTTTTCATTTTTACTGTCATAGCAATTATTATGAAATTCTGAAATCTCTATTTAAAACTCAACAATGCAAATTAATTATTTTAAAGCTGTCTCTATCAGCAACGCTCATTTTAAATTATTAACTTGTTGAGCATAACAAATGAACATTTCTGCAATTTTCTGCAAAAATACACATAAAGTTTTGATACCCGTTACCTCTTTGCCTATTCTTAAGTTTTTTAATTCTCTTTGTAATTGAATTAGCTAAATATAAACCGTTAACGTATTAGGAATAACTACATTTTCCTTACACGTAATCATGTACAATACAGAAAGTATCGTGGCCTACAAGTAACCTAAATAGCTGATGTTTTTAAATAATAAACCGTCACTTACTTAATGTAATATTAGATATTTATACCTAGATATGTAGGAAATTTTACTTTAAACATAACCTCTAAACAACCACGAAATCAGTTCTTAAGTTCCACAATATTTTGCATCCTTAAACCCTCGGGACAGTTAGCTAAATGGAATACCAATCGAGCTCGTATACATATACACAGACATAGAGAAGGGAGAACTCAGCCCATTCTCAAAGGGATGATGTCATCTTCCACAGATTCGTTCCCAGGTAAAGTTTTTTAATAAGTTGCGTCATATGAGAATACACTTAAAAATAAAGTAAATAAATTGAGACATTTTAAAACAATAAAGAAATGTCTTAATATATTCATCTTCTCTTCTATTAGAAATATTTGTATCATTTTTCCGCCTTATTTAATTATTAAAAATGGAGACATTCTGAAACATGTCAACAGAAGGAAATTATTTGTAATGTTAGAAAAGGCAGAAACATCTACTCAAATATATATCAATAAGAGAACTAACCCAATCCTTTATTGCTCAATATTATTTTTGTAATTTTTCTAAACGTTTAAAATTAGAAACTTTCATAGTAACAAATACATCAATATAGTATGTAAATATATAGAGTTATTGTGTAACCACTTTGCTGCAGGGTGTAAACGTTTTGTTAATTATCATTGTATCTGGATTAAACGTATCCTTATATTCCCTATATTAACTCGCACTCTCCTGATATATACCTTCTACATATTTTCAATCTTTTATAAAATACGTTTTTATTCATTCAAACAAGTTCAAATACATTTTAGATAACAATTGTTGTTAATACAGTTATTTTCAAATATTTATTCAATAATTAAATTATAAAATTTGTGCGGTCAAGCCGGATTTGAACTGAACATCTTCATGTTCGAAGTCACTGCGCCAACTTTCTAAAACCTAGAAATATATTTCTCAAAGATTTTACGTATTCCCCCATGAATAGATTGAATTTTTTTCCCCCAACTGGCTGTCATCGAATTGTAAAACCTTAAACTGTTGCCATGGTTACCACACAATATCATAAATAGTGCTCTAAGGTAACTAAAATAATTTTTTTTTTTTGTCAACCACAGTAGGCATTTCCTTTATTTATTTATTATTTTTTGTAATACTTGTGTTTAAATATAATGCTATTAGAAACCCTTCTTTTGTATCCCTATGTAGCTATTAAAATGTTTTAGGATATTGACTTTTACCTGTCGTCATGGTAATTATTAAGGGCGGCGAATTGAAGAAATAATGTTGGTATTTCTCGTGTTTCTTTAACCTTTTGAAACATAATGTTCCTATTATGTCTTAATATTGGTAATTTTTATATTCTCTACTGCAACACTATGTCGATACTCAGACCTAGCACTTTATAATTAGCCGGGTAGTTTGAGTATGTTTCTATTTTTTAATCTACTTGCTTTTATTGTTATTCGGTTTATTGGTAATATATGTCGGTGAGTTTTTCTTATTGTGTCTAATTTATTGTTTTCTATTTTGTTGATCTTATTGTCTATTTCGTTAATGCTATTACGATTTATGTTGGCGCTTGTGGAAATATTGTTAGAAATGTATCCTAATGTAGTTTATATATTGTCGTCTATAAATCTGAAATATAGACTTTCAGGGTTGTATGATTTGTCCTTTATTCCTTCCAGGTGTAATTTCGAGAGCATTCTGAAGTGTGTAATTTTAAGAGAACTAGCCAGTGTGACTGTTATGAAAGGATAGGGAAGGAGTGTGAATAAGCATCATGGCATGACGTGTGCGGGATACTTGAAAGACTACTCCCCGAGGTTGGTAGCACTGGGATACGTTCTAGCTGTTTATACCGCATGGAAAATAGACATATACAAGATAGAGAATACTAGGGGTATAAAGGGAGGTGAACAATCACCTCTGGGGGTTTAAGGATATTTTGTTATCGTTTTCAGTACCTTGGTGATACTGCATCCCAGAATTAGTCGCACTACCTCCTTGCTTACACAGACAGCTCCTGAACAATCCCAGCCTCGTCATACAAAACGTCATCAATCGTTGCCATCATTGTTATTTTTAAGAGAAAAATCTAGTTTATTATTATTTGTTGCATGTTTATATGCTTATGCCATTAGTAATACGCCTGATTGCAAATTTCGTTACATAAAACGCGTACACAAGTAAAAGGTTCTATGGGGGAAAAGTATTGTGTGATTATACTGATTTAATATTTTCAGAGAGACGCTGAGGGTGAAGAAGCTACATTTCCTGCAGCGGTCAAATCGAAATACTTTATCGATAAGACGATGTTCATAAAAGACTTCATATTCGACTACGATGAAGATTCTAAGATGAAGTTAATCACAGCGCCGACTGGTTTCGGCAAATCGACCATCATCGATATGATGAAGCGCTTTTTAAGTATAAGCGTGAACAACAATAGTGAAATGATCACACCGGAGAAGACAGAAAACTACAAACTGTTCTGCGACGTTCCACTTGCGATATGCAAAGACGAAAAGTTCATTAAAGCCCACTTGGGGCGCTATCCGGTAATCCACATCGACCTGAGGCCGCTGAGGGGGATGATAAGCTTCGGCACTATGATTGAACGATTCAGGACTATCGTGCAAGCAACATTTATTCAGCACAACTACCTTATACAGAATGCCACCTTGTGGCTAGATGAGTTAGAGAAGGAGGCTTTCATCCGTTACTTTCACGAAGACCATCACAAAGAATTGAGCAAATACGAGATTCAATACGGCTTTGGAGTGTTGTCAGAACTGTTGTACCGACAGTTCAGGTTAGACGTGGTGGTTCTGATTGATGACTTCGATGCCTATGAGAACAGTTTGTTATTTAAAAATGTCTTACATACGGATAAAATACAAAATTTCTATAAAAAAATTCATAAATTAATTTTGAAAATGAATGAATTTATTGGCAGGGCTCTATTAGCGGGGTTATCATGGGGCGAAAAGGTCGATATGTGCCCGAGCAATGTTCAAGAATATAGATTTCCCGGTAACCACAAGTTTTCTGGGTATTTAGGATTCACTGTGAAAGAGATCGAATTTATTGTAGACAAAAATGTCGACAGTAAACAAGAAAGAGTCATTGTGAAAAATAACATCACAAATAGGTGTGACAGTATTGTAATAAACAGATTTGGTGTGAAAATGTACAGTATTTGGTCTGTTATAGATTACATGAAGCATGGACGTTGATTAGTATTAGATTTTGAGAACTATTTTCCACATTTTGAATCATATTATATGTTTGACGTGAAATGAAAAGGGTAGATTGAAAAATATAGGCAGAAAAACCCCAATTATTTATGTGAGGGTCCTCATCTCTTCGGACGGTAACTACACAAACGTATTAACTAATTCTAAACAAAGTTTCATTTTATTTTTTTTTATTTGTAGTTTTAAAGTAACTTCTCACTTTGATGTTATGGGCACAAAGGATAGGAAAAGTTCAAGATGATAGAATAAGTCAGAAATGTTGTCATCTACTAAATATACAATTACAGTAAGGGTGAAATAACTTCTTAGAAAATGTAGGGAACATATTGTGGTATAAAATGCAGCCAGTCGCGTAGCAAAGTAGGCGGGCATACTGCCGACGTTATAGCACGGTATCTCCCCTTGTAAGAAGCAGGGGAAAGGAGAGCAGATAGGTCTAGGTAGGACTAAAAAAGGACTTTATTAACCTCTTCTCCTTGGTGTGGACTGGGCCAGTTACCCGATACACAGAGTAGGCCTACACAGGTGAACCCTACGATCACGGTGTTTAACTCGCGGGCAATAAAACATAACAATTATTATATCTCCCATGCAATCGTAGTTACTACATTAACAAGTAGAAAAACAACAGATGAAACCTTGGTTGTGTGGTAATATATGGTGGATATATGGTATGCAGTGGCGGATTCAAGAGGGGGTGCTTTGGGTCTCAAGTCCATTCGATAATATGGAAAAGTGAAATTTTTTAGACTATAAAATAACACTACAAATGTGAAATAAAATGGTATTCCCAATAAGGGCATTCGACCCTTACTTATTAATTAGTATAATATTTTTACAAGGGCATATTAATCACTATAATACTGTACTGTAATCATTAATAAATACAATCACCCACAATGTGATAAATTGGGGGTTTGTGTTGCAAATACTGCAGGCCTTTATAGTAAATGAAGATAATAAATGATTGTGTAATGTCACAGAATTGGGCTATAACTATTTCCCTTAAATAGAAGACCCTTAGAGTTTACACTACAGCTATCATATTTCCTAATCATATTCCGGGTGCGGGGGTCCATTCACCTCTTCCACGAAGCCCCCCTCGAAATATTTTTCTGTATGCGCTATTGTTCGATAGCCAATATGTTTGGTGGCCTATAAATCGTTGAGTTGTGGCGAACTTAATAAACTTATCTTTACTATCATAATATTGGGATTTTATCTGATACCGACTTAATAAACTTATCTTTACTATCATAATATTGGGATTTTATCTGATACCGACTTAATAAACTTATCTTTACTATCATAATATTGGGATTTTATCTGATACCGTCTTAATAAACTTATCTTTACTATCATAATATTGGGATTTTATCTGATACCGACTTAATAAACTTATCTTTACTATCATTATATTGGGATTTTATCTGATACCGACTTAATAAACTTATCTTTACTATCATAATATTGGGATTTTATCTGATACCGACTTAATAAACTTATCTTTACTATCATAATATTGGGATTTTATCTGATACCGACTTAATAAACTTATCTTTACTATCATTATATTGGGATTTTATCTGATACCGACTTAATAAACTTATCTTTACTATCATAATATTGGGATTTTATCTGATACCGACTTAATAAACTTATCTTTACTATCATAATATTGGGATTTTATCTGATACCGACTTAATAAACTTATCTTTACTATCATAATATTGGGATTTTATCTGATACCGACTTAATAAACTTATCTTTACTATCATAATATTGGGATTTTATCTGATACCGACTTAATAAACTTATCTTTACTATCATAATATTGGGATTTTATCTGATACCGACTTAATAAACTTATCTTTACTATCATTATATTGGGATTTTATCTGATACCAACTTAATAAACTCAACGTTACTGTCATAATATTAGGATTTTACTTGATACCAACTTAATACACTTAACTTTACTGTCATAATAATAGGATTTTACTTGATACCGACTTAATAAACTTAACTTTACTGTCATAATATTAGGATTTTACTTGACACCAACATAATTAACTTAACGTTACTGTCAATTTTAGGATTTTACTTCGTACCAACTTAATAAACTCAACGTTACTGTCATAATATTAGGATTTTACTTGATACCAACTTAATACACTTAACTTTACTGTCATAATAATAGGATTTTACTTGATACCAACTTAATAAACTCAACGTTACTGTCATAATATTAGGATTTTACTTGATACCAACATAATTAACTTAACGTTACTGTCAATTTTAGGATTTTACTTGATACCGACTTAATAAACTTAACATTAAATAGAAAATTGTTCAAGCCCATGATTAGTTAACCTATCCATTAAGATTGATGTTGCCATCTGAATCCCCTCTAGATTGAACAACTCCCTACGAATCGATAACACTGTACGCGCCAAAATAAACCAAACTGAAACGGTAGTCAGGTTTTATTTTATTTTTATAGTTTTACAAACACTAAGAAGTAAAAAAGAAGCTAAACCTGTTACACTCGGCTATAACATGTTACGTATGACCTCCGACTAAATGGGACAACATTCGTACCTTTCTGGAAGGTTTTGCAGTACATATAGTAGGTGGGTGACTTGAAAGCCCTTCTGTTGGGTTAAAACACTACTTTACCTACAACAAGGCACTAACATCCACACCGGTACTAGGCGGTTTATTGTAAAACTGTTACTGGAAAGGTAATGCAGCGTGTTGCAAACTTGACGCAGCCGCAAGTCCAATTCCAATAAATAATGCTCTTCGATAAAGGTTTTTGTCTGCAGTATTTAGCACCATGTCACCAAATATTAACCTCAAATGAAATACGCCAACATCAAAACGCGGGAACAATCAAAAGTCGGCACAGCTCGAGAATCCAACTACAGTTGGTTTAGATTTAGTGTTTATTTTGGCACATACGATAGTATAGCCTTAAAAACTCTACAAGAGTTTGTGGATTGTGAACTTTTTAAACATTTATTATTTTTGAATTTTACCAGTAAAGTTAGCTTGAATTTTGTAATTACAAAACTATTTATCTCATTAACTAATAACACTACCCTAATGTAAAATCATTTCCCAGAAACAAAACCAATCAATTTTCTCAGGCCACAGACCAACAATTGCTTGACAATTTGTGACACACCCTTTGTAAAGGGCTCTTTTACGTTTTTGATCGGTCGCAATTAGATTATTGCCATGATACGTTTGTCAGTCACTCAAACAAGCGAGTCCCTTCAGAAACCGGTTGACAGTTTTGAGACCAACATTGCACATATCTTGAGATCTTTATGCTTAAGTTCACGTCACCCCAACCACTTCATGCTGCAGTGAGAGGTCCTGAGAATGAAAGTGGTGATTGGGGGGTATTACGAGTGTGTGCCAGAGCTAATGAAGAATGTGGTTCAAGGGCAAAACTTTGAACAGCGGGAAACAGTTCACAACGAACACGTATTTGTTTTTTTTTTTATTTAGTTTTCTTTTGATTAATTTTGAACGTTAGAATGAAATATACATGTAAAGTTATGTATTGTTTACGCAAAGTAAAGTATTTGGCTTCACGGTTAAGCCTGTATTAGTAAAGCATCAAGGGATCCAAAGACTAAAGTCCTGTTGTTAGCATAATTAACTTGAAACTTTAGTACTTGATACATCAATTAAGTGTTAAATAATGCAAAGCTGATTGTACAAAGACGTGGCTTCGTAGTGGAATCATCTCTGACTAGGCAATGAAATCCCCTCATAAATATAATTATTAATTTGTAAAGTTATATAAGAAGTCATGTTAGAGAGAGACCATCAGGTGTTATTTCGTCTGGATGCCACTAGCGATGCAGCGCGTAGCAGATCCGAACATCAGAAAAAATTGCTATATAGTCTGGTCATAACATTTATATCAACAGATTTGCTTGCTGACGAGTTACCCTCAAGACCATTCTGAAAGGTTTACAACACTAACATGTTTTTGGAAAGGTCACAATACAACCCTCAAGAACATCCTGAAAACTATACAACACTAAAATGTTTTTGGAAAGGTCACAATACAACTCTCAAGACCATCCTGAAAGCTATACAACACTAAAATGTTTTTGGAAAGGTCACAATACAACTCTCAAGACCATCCTGAAAGCTATACAACACTAAAATGGTTTTGGAAAGGTCACAATACAACTCTCAAGACCATCCTGAAAGCTATACAACACTAAAATGTTTTTGGAAAGGTCACAATACAACCCTCAAGAACATCCTGAAAACTATACAACACTAAAATGTTTTTGGAAAGGTCACAATACAACTCTCAAGACCATCCTGAAAGCTATATAACACTAAAATGTTTTTGGAAAGGTCACAATACAACTCTCAAGACCATCCTGAAAGCTATACAACACTAAAATGGTTTTGGAAAGGTCACAATACAACTCTCAAGAACATCCTGAAAACTATACAACACTAAAATGGTTTTGGAAAGGTCACAATATAAACGACACGCATCGAGACATAAAACTAACACAGAGTTTTGTTAATTAACATAGATGCATAAGCCAATGTACGATTGTTTAGGAGAAAAAATACTGTTATTTCAATATACGTAGTTAATTATAACGAATGACTTGCATTATTATTTTTGGGTAACTATTAACTATTTCTCAACTAGTTGCCCTTTAGGAAGAAGCCCAGTAAGACACAGGCGTTATTCCCATATGAAAGCAGTATCTGTAGGTGAAACCTCTGTGTCCCCTTGTTAAGCACTGTACGAATGTAAAATTAATTTATATTGAAGTTTTACATAAACACCGTATGAGCTTAAATAAACAGTTATGAAAGTGAATCAGCTGTAGTTACCTTCTCGATCAGCTGTCCCGACTTTTGTCGACGCGTATTCGTGTTGACGTATTAGCTGTAATTGTGGTAACTACTGTAGAGATGTAAATAAAATAAAATGAAAAAATCTTACCACTGTTTACTCCTAGGTGTTCATATTTAATCTGATGTTTATTGAAACGTTATAAATAAATACTTTTTTCTATAAAATTATAAATGTTTTACATTAGTAGGAATACATTTTATATTACAGGATATTGATATATTACAACTAAAATTGTTTGGAAACTGAAATGCATACCTAAGAACCTCATTCTAAATTTCCCTTCAGCTTCCCACACACAAACTTAACAATATGTTTGTTGTGTCTGATTATGCTTAAGGGAAATTGTATTTTTTATCATTAGAGTAAAAGGTTTGTTTTGTTCTCCAAAAGGACACCGTACAAAGCCAATAGATGCCTATTAGTGGACCACGAAAAGTTACAAAGGTAATAGATGCCTATTGGTGGATTACGAAAGGTTACAAAGGCAGTAGATGCCTATTGGTGGATCACGAAAGGTTGCAAAGGCAGTAGATGTCTATTGATGGATCATGAAAGGTTACAAAGGCAGTAGATACCTATTGGTGGATCACGAAAAGTTACAAAGGAAGTAGATAATAAATACACAAAAACCTCTTAACCACAAACTTTCTTTAATTTACCCTAATGTACATTTCAGTTACAAAGTAACCATCCTCAGAGGGATAACATACAAAGACTCAGTCTTTGTATGTTATCCCTCTGAGGATGGTTACTTTGTAACTGAAATGTACATTAGGGTAAATTAAAGAAAGTTTGTGGTTAAGAGGTTTTTGTGTATTTATTATTAAATTCAACCACAGTATATTCCTAATAAATAGTAAGGAAGTAGATGCCTATTGGTGGATCACGAAAGTTTACAAAGGAAGTAGATGCCTATTGGTGGATCACGAAAGGTTACATCCACAAAAGACTGGGCTGTGGTCATATCAAGCAAACCATACAGATGTTCCCTAGCCCCTTGAATCAACTTCCTAGGCAAACCACGAAAACCATGGCCCAAGAATTAGAGCAGTTATGGGATGTCGCCCCCGCCCCTTGAATGTCAATATTTTATTTCCGAGACAAACGACGAGCACCATGGCCCATGAATTAGAGCAGTTATGGAAAGTCGCCCCCGCCCCTTCAATGTCAAGATCTTCCAGCAACTTCTGAAACAAACCACGAGCTCCATGGCCCATGAATTAGGGCAGTTATGGGAAGTCGCCCTCGCCCCTTGAATGTTAAGATCGTCCAGCAACTTCCGAGACAAACCTCGAGGACCAAGACCCTTGAGTTAACGCAGTTATGAGAATTCACGAAGAATCTTATTTGCCATTTTGCGAGTCGGTTTTCGAGAGCTTCTTAATTACAGTGCTCTATTTTTTAAGTCTATAAATATATATATATAGTCAGAGGCACAATAACAGTTGTTATAATATTGTTTTCCGTTACGTTTATTATGTACAAATTTCGTACTATTTATGTGTATTATTAATATTTACTGACGCACCCATCAATAGATTATGTCAAGTCCTCTATTGGGGGGGGGGGATGAGTCTTCGAATAGCGTAAGTAAATTATATTTTGACATATATTGATAAGACAGAAATGCATCATAATCAATTTAACTAAACAATAAGTGTCTGTGTGAAATCTAATTTTAATTTGTAATGAACATAACTGACTATTCACCGGAATTAAAATAAAAAGTCCTAATAATGATATAATTCGATTATATTAGTCATAAACTGTCACTGAAGTGTATGGCCGTATTGAATGTAAGATTGCTGTGTTCGCATGACAATTTACATCTGCAGCAATGTGAGAGTAACACTCTACCACTATATTTTCCTTTTGATTTTCCAAAACCTTTTTTCATTTATTAACGTTAACTTTCTTAGTAACATCACTCAGCCTTTTTTCATATTACGTTTCCTCGTAACATATTTATATAATACGTATCCTGGTACTTACATTACATCCCTGCATTTCGTCTTCCTACTCCTACCTTTTTGAGGTTTTCTGTCTACTTTCAACCTCCAAAAGACGTTTTCTGTACACATTCTGCTATTGAGGTTTTTAGTCAATTTTATCCATCATTGCACTTATCCAGTATAAATTCTACATTGAAATTTCCCCTCCTTTCCTAACCATTAAAACGCTTTTCTTGCACACACTCCTACATTTTAAATCTCCCTCTAGAGTGGCAAGTTCCCTTTAGACAAGATAAATTTGTGATTGCGGAGTGTCTGTATAAAAATCAACACGCATACGCACATGCGCGAACCAATCAAAAACGAGAATATCGGACTACAAGCAGAAACTAACGAAAACTGCAAATATTTTCTGAGAAATTTATATGAAAACCTAATCCAAATGGTGTAGCTGAACTGTATAATATAGAATTCCCAAACACAATATGGAACGATGGAGAGATTAGCAAGATGGCTTCCACAATGGAAAGGCAATATCTGGGGCCTAAGCAACTTCTTTTTATTGAAACTCTGTCCAGCCTGAATACAAAGGATTTTGTAGGATCTTTCTCTCGCAGGAAATGACAATTGGACAGATATTTGAAGATGCGATTACATGATAATCTACGGCAAAATGATAACAATAAAATGATATGAAGCCGGACAACGAATATGAGTTTTTTGTTTTTGTAATCAAATCTAGCTACGAGCGTTTTATTTTATATTTTATGAAATCATAACTGTAAAGATTGAAGTTGTATGTGATTCCCTTCTATCAAAGCGTGATGATCGGACCTGTACTCGTTTTACTTGACACGCAACGGAAATGCTTTGTATTATCGTTATTTATACGTTTCAGGTTATTATTTTCTTATGTTTGAGGATTCGTTTCTTTTCCCTCTTTCCGGCTTTCTACTATATTATAGATGCATTTGAAGGAATAGTATCGCAATACTAAGTCAGAAGTTTCTTAGCACATTCTTCCTGCAATCTGGTTAACCTTGAAGTTTCTTAGCACATTCTTCCTGCAATCTGGTTAACCTTGAAGTTTCTTAGCACATTCTTCCTGCAATCTGGTTAACCTTGAAGTTTCTTAGCACATTCTTCCTGCAATCTGGTTAACCTTATAGTTCTTTTTAGTCTTTTCATTCAAACGCACCATAGACATTATTATGATACATTTTTGTAATTAAACCAAGAAAAGATCAATACACCTCGATCCATATAAAAACAAATATACATAAGTTGAATATGATGTATAGTGCGGACTATGTAACTGTGTACCTGGCCTTGCCTGTACTACCACTTCTGAAAACATATCGCATATTAAATCAATATATCAACAGCTACTGCATCCGATATGTCTACACATATTTCTAGAATGTTTGTTTTTTCATACCGAAGCTAATTTATCTAATATCGATCTTTCCATCCAAATCAGTGTTTTGACAGTACGGATGTTTTTAGTAAAGTATTTATACTGACCCTATACTCTCTCGCCTACTGCGATCTCTCAAGGACAAATGCACGGTTACGTGGTCCACACTATATTTATAGCTGTAGAAGGAATGTGATAGTCACAGATGAAGACAACATTGTTGTCATAAAACGTGTGTCTAAGGTTAAAAAGTCTCTGTAAAACAATGTCTAATTTAAATCCTGTACTGTAAATAAATTGTTATAATTATTTATTACTTCAACTTATTTTTATTTGATATTTTATATTGATTCATTTTAAATGAAACCTTTTAGAAAAACATTTAACGTCTTTCCGTACTTAAAATATCCTTTGACTGGTTCTGTAATTCTTAAGTGGTTTATTAAAAGATCTATTTTTATAAAGTATATTTGCTTCTCGATAAAAGGTGATATGAAGAAAATTTGCTTTGTACTCAGACAAATTTATCTATGAACAGGCACAGAATATTAAATCCTGATATTTGAGCTTAGCGTAGTAGCAAAGTTAGTAATTATTTAATCACGAATACCAACTCAAAATGGATAATTTATTTTCTCATACGCATTTCAATACTAAAGTCATCATATTGAATTGGTAGAGTATCTACACAAGTTTAAAACTGTAAGATGTAGTTTAGAACCTGTGGCTATGCTCCGTGATTACTTTCTCAATTAAACGCATGTGAGACATTTAAATTTGAGTAAAAGTCTGTGGAATGTTTAGTAATGTTTACTTAATGTGTAACATATTCCCATATAAAAGGCAAAATTCATTAAGTATTCAAAATGTTAAAAAAAAAACAAAATGAAAAATTATTATAGCCTTTATAAGAAATTTATCTAATACTATATTTGATCGACACATAATTTATCCATTTATTTACTCATAATTTACTCACAGATATTGATATTTTTTTAAATATGTTAAATATTTCCTGTTATAAAACAGATATTTTTTAAACTTTAACAAGTATAGTTAAAATTTTGTCGTACAAGTTTGGATATTGAAAAAGTTATGATTGCTGTAGGTATTTTTTGGGAAAAAACTGTTTACTCTTGTTAACCCGTCCTTTAAGACTTTGATTTTATAGAATCAAGACTAGCGAACATTCTGACCACCCACACAGATCACCCCCCCCCCCCCCAAAAAACTGTTTACTCTTGTTAACCTGTCCTTTAAGACTTTGATTTTATAGAATCAAGACTAGCGAACATTCTGACCACCCACACAGATCACCCCCCCCCCAAAAAACTGTTTACTCTTGCTAACCTGTCCTTTAAGACTTTGATTTTATAGAATCAAGACTAGCGAACATTCTGACCACCCACACAGATCACCCCCCCCCCCAAAAAACTGTTTACTCTTGCTAACCTGTCCTTTAAGACTTTGATTTTATAGAATCAAGACTAGCGAACATTCTGACCACCCACACAGATCACCCCCCCCCCCAAAAAACTGTTTACTCTTGCTAACCTGTCCTTTAAGACTTTGATTTTATAGAATCAAGACTAGCGAACATTCTGACCACCCACACAGATCACCCCCCCCCCAAAAAAACTGTTTACTCTTGCTAACCTGTCCTTTAAGACTTTGATTTTATAGAATCAAGACTAGCGAACATTCTGACCACCCACACAGATCACCCCCCCCCCCCAAAAAATAAAATATTACCTCAGCAAATATAAGTCGTCTAGTTAAGAATGGGTTGAAAGTCAATTAAACTGAGGGGTGGTAGGGTCGGTTAGGGGTGACGTGATTTAAAGAAGGGGGTGGCCATCTGTCTCCAAAACTAAATATCTAGCAAAGCTTTTTTTTTGTCATGTAAAGTCGTGTTTTTGTGACTGACGGAACACAATGTAACGAAGTTTATGAAGCGTGGCTAGGTCGCGGGAGAACAATAGGCCGAGAAATACACAAACCATCGCAGATGATATGTAAATACAACAGTCACGGCCCTTCTGGGCTTACCTAATCTAATTGACTTTTAACGAATGAAATTAAACTTGAGAGTGTGTCGGACAGAAAGCTTTGTTTGGAAACGGGGGCGGCGCAATGAGAGACTTTAAGCAACGCAAGACATGGTTTAGTAGAACACAACAAAATTAAGTTTAATACTTGGGTAAGACGGCAAAGATTAGATCTGCAACATTATTACACGAATACTGAAGATTTATACAAATACACAGTAACAGGTTCCTACTTACAGTAAATATTGCATAACTTGCCGTTGATCTAATCAAAAAGCCAACACATATTTATATCAGATTATGCCCATCTATTATTTTTTCTTGAACTAAAAATAACATTTTGATGAAAATTTGTGAAAAAATTTACGTGTGTACCCTTTAAAATATAATGGTTCTCCCTAAATAGCTCTAACTTCATACAGCTTGATTACAGTATACTTATCCCGAGACGGATGTTGCTATAGCATTAGTATAACTGCTACTTTATGCCATGATTTTCTATTTGAAAGTCTACATTTCTACTGAGAGTTGAAAATAGTAAGGAAATATGAAATATAATGCGGAGGGGCTGTAGAACATCTACTGTTTATAAACTTAATTAGTTATTCTTGTCAAAATTCACAAGCAATTTTTTAGTATCATAAGTAATAAAATCTTCATCATACCATACTGAAACCCTCATAAGTGGATTATAATAAATTGTGGTACTGTACAGAAAGGTTATACTACTACAGGATATATTACAGGCCCGCGTCAGCGCAGTGAGCTTTTGCAACATTTAATCAAAGCGATTACCTCCAAGTACTGCATTCATTCGCTAAATGTAATCGCTCCCATTTCACGTTAATTCCTTATTTTACTTTTAAAATCTTATTATTTACAAAAGCAGTTCTGGGAAAGGTTGAATACGTCGAGGGGGAGGGGAAGCAATATTCATACCCTTGTCAAATAGCGACAAACTAATACAAAGTGAATGCACTATTTTACCAGCTTAGTTGTACATTTCATTTGTAACACAGGATTTTGAATGCAACATCTGTTATGTCCGCAGTGCAGGTATATACTTGTCACAACTAGCACGCTACGTAAGGCAAATAGCAACACTTTCAAATGTTTAAACTCGGTTATTCGTACAGCCTTTATTCTTATTTACTCGATCCTATGAGTGTTAAAATCCCCACAATTTCGCCCTTTCCAGTCTTATATCTATGTATCCCGTTTGACCTCCTCAACCTATTATTTTTAAAACCGAAGCTACTAGACAACCTGGTAGAATACTTTTATAATTTTACGCCAACTACAGTTATTTTATATACTTTAAGTTTCCTATCACATATTCTTTCACACCCAATTACATTCTAGGTACCTAACCTTTATATTTTTATTTACTCTAGTTCTTTTGTCTCGATTGATCTGTGACAACTGTTTTCGCATTCTTCATTTATTGTATATTAGGCCGGTAAAATATCTACTTAATTTTTATTCTACTGTAGTATTTTTTGTCTCGTATGGTCTCCTGTATTACGTTCTCCTCACAGGATACGCTAATACAGTTTGTTTCCACTATTGTTTATTTCTTTTATCTCGTTTGTTCTCCTTTGTCATATTTGTTCACAGGTTTCACTATTTTACATAAGACTGGTAACTGAGCTTTTAATTTTAATTTTACTATAGGTCTTTTCCTTTTGGTTCCTTATGGCATATTCTTTTCACCAGATACGTTGTTACAGTGTAATTCTACTAGTTCCCTTATCTCGTTTGTTCTCCTTTGCCATATTTGTTCACAGGTTTCACTATTTTACATAAGACTGGTAACTGAGCTTTTAATTTTAATTTTACTATAGGTCTTTTTCTTTTGGTTCCTTATAGCATATTCTTTTCACCAGATACGTTATTACAGTGTAATTCTACTAGTTCCCTTATCTCGTTTGTTCTCCTTTGCCATATTTGTTCACAGGTTTCACTATTTTACATAAGACTGGTAACTGAGCTTTTAATTTTAATTTTACTATAGGTCTTTTCCTTTTGGTTCCTTATGGCATATTCTTTTCACCAGATACGTTGTTACAGTGTAATTCTACTAGTTCCCTTATCTCGTTTGTTCTCCTTTGTCATATTTTTCTCACAAGCTAAGCTATTAAATACAAAAGGTGGCCAAACAGCTTCTATATTTCCAATTATACTTTAGACCTTTTAGATAGTTTGAATCACTGAGGCATATTTTCTTCAAAGGCTACGCTATTACAGTTTAATCTGCCAAATACTTTTTTATTTTCATTTTACTGAAACATTTTTCTTGTATTTGGCAGTAGGCAGTGGTAACCTATGTTTTCCAAGAAAATTACATTTTATAATACAATACCACAAAGAACATTAATTATTCCAATTCCGATTTAGGTGTGTCTGAGATTCGTTGGATTTGTAGTTGGCATGGTATTGACTTAACGATAATGCTATATGCAAGAGGATCTGGTAAACATTCATCAGCACTTCCATGGTTCAAGATGAAAAGTGGAAATAAAATTTCGGGTTTCTAATAGTGTTGTTTGTCTCAATCCTGCTATGTAAGATTTTATGTCCCCACGAAATACAGGAAACCTAATTAAAAGCTACAAAATGTGCGCTGCACGTTGAACGTAAATATAAACCTACATACAAATATTACATAAATACTCTTATATCCACAGTAGTAAAGCACAGATACATGTGACTGCAACTTTCCTTAATGGCAATCATAAAATGCACATGGACCCTCTACCCTATGTTTGCCTAGACGAGGGAAGGAACTATGTCACTAAAGTAGACCATTTGGCTATGACGTCACCGCGTCTACAGGGTACAATCTATTATCGGGGTTATCAGTGCTTAGTAATGAGATTCCCACCCCTTGCCGGGAGAAACCACCCTCCATAACTAAGACCGCTTCTTTGCAAGCGCTGTTGTAAATGCTCTGAGCATCGCGTTTGCGATTATAAAGTAAATTAATCACCTACTTGAAATGCTGTTACAGAATTTTAGATTTGATCGCATTTACTTCTCCATCGTTGAACTTCTCTATAACGCTTCTCTCTACGACCTTTGACTTACCCTTGCTACAATATACCTCTAGAAACTGTATGAAGCCATTAGTTTCCTTGTCTAATCCCTTATTCCTGTCCTACCTCCAAAGCAGAGTAAGTGGAAGGCATCTAGAGGACCCCGATAGAGGATAAAGTTCTCGATACATGTTACTTAGGTCAACACACATTAAGAACAGTCCAACATTAGGAATACTTTTGGTAATATAGTTATTATTTGACATGATTGAATTATTAAACTATATTTGTTTCTTTTAGTTTAATTTAGGTTATTAAAAGACTTTCTGTCCCTTAACGAACTGTTGCCAATCACAAGGTGATACATCGTTACAAGCTACAACAGTCGATATTTATACAGATTTCACGCGTATAAAATATAATACCTGGTGTAAGTTGAGAATACCTGGTGTAAGCTGGAAATACCTGGTGTAAGGGGGGAATACCTAGTGTAAGTTGAGGAATACCTGGTGTAAGTTGGAAATACCTGGTGTAAGTTGGAAATACCTGGTGTAAGTTGGAAATACCTGGCGTAAGTGGGGAATAAGTTGGGGAATACCTGGTGTAAGTTTGGAATACCTGGTGTAAGCTGGAAATACCTGGTGTAAGGGGGGAATACCTGGTGTAAGTTGAGAATACCTGGTGTAAGCTGGAAATACCTGGTGTAAGGGGGGAATACCTAGTGTAAGTGGGGAATACCTGGTGTAAGTTGAGAATACCTGATGTAAGCTGGAAATACCTGGTGTAAGTTGGAAATACCTGGCGTGAGTGGGGAATAAGTTGGGGAATACCTGGTGTAAGTTTGGAATACCTGGTGTAAGCTGGAAATACCTGGTGTAAGGGGGGAATACCTGGTGTAAGTTGAGAATACCTGGTGTAAGCTGGAAATACCTGGTGTAAGGGGGGAATACCTAGTGTAAGTGGGGAATACCTGGTGTAAGTTGAGAATACCTGGTGTAAGCTGGAAATACCTGGTGTAAGGGGGGAATACCTAGTGTAAGTTGAGGAATAACTGGTGTAAGTTGGAAATACCTGGTGTAAGTTGGAAATACCTGGTGTAAGTTGGAAATACCTGGCGTAAGTGGGGAATAAGTTGGGGAATACCTGGTGTAAGTGGAGAATAAGTTGGGGAATACCTGGTGTAAGTTTGGAATACCTGGTGTAAGCTGGAAATACCTGGTGTAAGGGGGGAATACCTAGTGTAAGTTGAGGAATACCTGGTGTAAGTTGGAAATACCTGGTGTAAGTTGGAAATACCTGGTGTAAGTTGGAAATACCTGGCGTAAGTGGGGAATAAGTTGGGGAATACCTGGTGTAAGTGGGGAATACCTAGCGTAAGTTGGGAATACCTGGTGTAACTTAAAAATACCTGGTGTAAGTGGGGAATAAGTTGGGGAATACCTGGCGTAAGTGGGGAATAAGTTGGGGAATACCTGGTGTAAGTGGGGAATAAGTTGGGGAATACCTGGTGTAAGTTTGGAATACCTGGTGTAAGTGGGAATAAGTTGGGGAATACGTGGCGTAAGTGGGGAATACCTGGTGTAAGTTGGAAATACCTGGCGTAAGTGGGGAATAAGTTGGGGAATACCTGGTGTAAGTGGGGAATACCTGGTGTAAGTTGGAAATACCTGGTGTAAGTTGGAAATACCTGGTGTAAGTTGGAAATACCTGGCGTAAGTGGGGAATAACTTGGGGAATACCTGGTGTAAGTTTGGAATACCTGGTGTAAGTGGGGAATAAGTTGGGGAATACCTGGCGTAAGTGGGGAATAAGTTGGGGAATACCTGGTGTAAGTGGGGAATAAGTTGGGGAATACCTGGTGTAAGTGGGGAATAAGTTGGGGAATACCTAGCGTAAGTTGGGAATACCTGGTGTAACTTAAAAATACCTGGTGTAAGTGGGGAATAAGTTGGGGAATACCTGGTGTAAGTGGGGAATAAGTTGGGGAATACCTGGTGTAAGTTTGGAATACCTGGTGTAAGCTGGAAATACCTGGTGTAAGGGGGGAATACCTAGTGTAAGTTGAGGAATACCTGGTGTAAGTTGGAAATACCTAGTGTAAGTTGGAAATACCTGGCGTAAGTGGGGAATAAGCTGGGGAATACCTGGTGTAAGTGGGGAATACCTAGCGTAAGCTGGGAATACCTGGTGTAACTTAAAAATACCTGGTGTAAGGGGGGAATAAGTTGGGGAATACCTGGTGTAAGTGGGGAATACCTGGTGTAAGTTGAGAATACCTGGTGTAAGCTGGAAATACCTGGTGTAAGGGGGGAATACCTAGTGTAAGTTGAGGAATACCTGGTGTAAGTTGGAAATACCTGGTGTAAGTTGGAAATACCTGGTGTAAGTTGGAAATACCTGGCGTAAGTGGGGAATAAGTTGGGGAATACCTGGTGTAAGTGGGGAATAAGTTGGGGAATACCTGGTGTAAGTGGGGAATAAGTTGGGGAATACCTGGTGTAAGTTTGGAATACCTGGTGTAAGCTGGAAATACCTGGTGTAAGGGGGGAATACCTAGTGTAAGTTGAGGAATACCTGGTGTAAGTTGGAAATACCTGGTGTAAGTTGGAAATACCTGGTGTAAGTTGGAAATACCTGGCGTAAGTGGGGAATAAGTTGGGGAATACCTGGTGTAAGTGGGGAATACCTAGCGTAAGTTGGGAATACCTGGTGTAACTTAAAAATACCTGGTGTAAATGGGGAATAAGTTGGGGAATACCTGGCGTAAGTGGGGAATAAGTTGGGGAATACCTGGTGTAAGTGGGGAATAAGTTGGGGAATACCTGGTGTAAGTTTGGAATACCTGGTGTAAGTGGGGAATAAGTTGGGGAATACCTGGCGTAAGTGGGGAATACCTGGTGTAAGTTGGAAATACCTGGCGTAAGTGGGGAATAAGTTGGGGAATACCTGGTGTAAGTGGGGAATACCTGGTGTAAGTTGGAAATACCTGGTGTAAGTTGGAAATACCTGGTGTAAGTTGGAAATACCTGGCGTAAGTGGGGAATAAGTTGGGGAATACCTGGTGTAAGTTTGGAATACCTGGTGTAAGTGGGGAATAAGTTGGGGAATACCTGGCGTAAGTGGGGAATAAGTTGGGGAATACCTGGTGTAAGTGGGGAATAAGTTGGGGAATACCTGGTGTAAGTGGGGAATAAGTTGGGGAATACCTAGCGTAAGTTGGGAATACCTGGTGTAACTTAAAAATACATGGTGTAAGTGGGGAATAAGTTGGGGAATACCTGGTGTAAGTGGGGAATAAGTTGGGGAATACCTGGTGTAAGTTTGGAATACCTGGTGTAAGCTGGAAATACCTGGTGTAAGGGGGGAATACCTAGTGTAAGTTGAGGAATACCTGGTGTAAGTTGGAAATACCTGGTGTAAGTTGGAAATACCTGGCGTAAGTGGGGAATAAGTTGGGGAATACCTGGTGTAAGTGGGGAATACCTAGCGTAAGTTGGGAATACCTGGTGTAACTTAAAAATACCTGGTGTAAGGGGGGAATAAGTTGGGGAATACCTGGTGTAAGTGGGGAATAAGTTGGGGAATACCTGGTGTAAGTGGGGAATACCTGGTGTAACTTCAAAATACCTGGTGTAATTGGAGAATACCTGGTGTAAGTTGGAAGTACCTGGTGTAAGTGGGGAATACCTGGTGTAAGTTGGAAGTACCTGGTGTAAGTGGGGAATACCTGGTGTAAGTGGGGAATAAGTTGTGGAATACCTGGTGTAAGTGGGGAATACCTAGCGTAAGTTGGAAGTACCTGGTGTAAGTGGGGAATACCTGGTGTAAGTGGGGAATAAGTTGAGGAATACCTGGTGTAAGTGGGGAATACCTGGTGTAAGTTGGAAGTACCTGGTGTAAGTTGGAAGTACCTGGTGTAAGTGGGGAATACCTGGTGTAAGTGGGGAATAAGTTGAGGAATACCTGGTGTAAGTGGGGAATACCTGGTGTAAGTTGGAAGTACCTGGTGTAACTTAAAAATACCTGGTGTAAGTGGGGAATACCTGGTGTAAGTTGGAAGTACCTGGTGTAACTTCAAAATACCTGGTGTAAGTGGGGAATACCTGGTGTAAGTTGGAAGTACCTGGTGTAAGTGGGGAATACCTGGTGTAACTTCAAAATACCTGGTGTAATTGGAGAATACCTGGTGTAAGTTGGAAGTACCTGGTGTAAGTGGGGAATACCTGGTGTAAGTTGGAAGTACCTGGTGTAAGTGGGGAATACCTGGTGTAAGTGGGGAATAAGTTGAGGAATACCTGGTGTAAGTGGGGAATACCTAGCGTAAGTTGGAAGTACCTGGTGTAAGTGGGGAATACCTGGTGTAAGTGGGGAATACGTTGAGGAAAACCTGGTGTAAGTGGGGAATACCTGGTGTAAGTTGGAAGTACCTGGTGTAAGTGGGGAATACCTGGTGTAAGTTGGAAGTACCTGGTGTAAGTGGGGAATACCTGGTGTAAGTGGGGAATAAGTTGAGGAATACCTGGTGTAAGTGGGGAATACCTAGCGTAAGTTGGGAATACCTGGTGTAACTTAAAAATACCTGGTGTAAGTGGGGAATAAGTTGGGGAATACCTGGCGTAAGTGGGGAATAAGTTGGGGAATACCTGGTGTAAGTGGGGAATAAGTTGGGGAATACCTGGTGTAAGTTTGGAATACCTGGTGTAAGTGGGAATAAGTTGGGGAATACGTGGCGTAAGTGGGGAATACCTGGTGTAAGTTGGAAATACCTGGCGTAAGTGGGGAATAAGTTGGGGAATACCTGTTGTAAGTGGGGAATACCTGGTGTAAGTTGGAAATACCTGGTGTAAGTTGGAAATACCTGGCGTAAGTGGGGAATAAGTTGGGGAATACCTGGTGTAAGTTTGGAATACCTGGTGTAAGTGGGGAATAAGTTGGGGAATACCTGGCGTAAGTGGGGAATAAGTTGGGGAATACCTGGTGTAAGTGGGGAATAAGTTGGGGAATACCTGGTGTAAGTGGGGAATAAGTTGGGGAATACCTGGTGTAAGTTTGGAATACCTGGTGTAAGCTGGAAATACCTGGTGTAAGGGGGGAATACCTAGTGTAAGTTGAGGAATACCTGGTGTAAGTTGGAAATACCTAGTGTAAGTTGGAAATACCTGGCGTAAGTGGGGAATAAGCTGGGGAATACCTGGTGTAAGTGAGGAATACCTAGCGTAAGTTGGGAATACCTGGTGTAACTTAAAAATACCTGGTGTAAGGGGGGAATAAGTTGGGGAATACCTGGTGTAAGTGGGGAATACCTGGTGTAAGTGGGGAATACCTGGTGTAAGTTGAGAATACCTGGTGTAAGCTGGAAATACCTGGTGTAAGGGGGGAATACCTAGTGTAAGTTGAGGAATACCTGGTGTAAGTTGGAAATACCTGGTGTAAGTTGGAAATACCTGGTGTAAGTTGGAAATACCTGGCGTAAGTGGGGAATAAGTTGGGGAATACCTGGTGTAAGTGGGGAATAAGTTGGGGAATACCTGGTGTAAGTGGGGAATAAGTTGGGGAATACCTGGTGTAAGTTTGGAATACCTGGTGTAAGCTGGAAATACCTGGTGTAAGGGGGGAATACCTAGTGTAAGTTGAGGAATACCTGGTGTAAGTTGGAAATACCTGGTGTAAGTTGGAAAAACCTGGTGTAAGTTGGAAATACCTGGCGTAAGTGGGGAATAAGTTGGGGAATACCTGGTGTAAGTGGGGAATACCTAGCGTAAGTTGGGAATACCTGGTGTAACTTAAAAATACCTGGTGTAAATGGGGAATAAGTTGGAGAATACCTGGCGTAAGTGGGGAATAAGTTGGGGAATACCTGGTGTAAGTGGGGAATAAGTTGGGGAATACCTGGTGTAAGTTTGGAATACCTGGTGTAAGTGGGGAATAAGTTGGGGAATACCTGGCGTAAGTGGGGAATACCTGGTGTAAGTTGGAAATACCTGGCGTAAGTGGGGAATAAGTTGGGGAATACCTGGTGTAAGTGGGGAATACCTGGTGTAAGTTGGAAATACCTGGTGTAAGTTGGAAATACCTGGTGTAAGTTGGAAATACCTGGCGTAAGTGGGGAATAACTTGGGGAATACCTGGTGTAAGTTTGGAATACCTGGTGTAAGTGGGGAATAAGTTGGGGAATACCTGGCGTAAGTGGGGAATAAGTTGGGGAATACCTGGTGTAAGTGGGGAATAAGTTGGGGAATACCTGGTGTAAGTGGGGAATAAGTTGGGGAATACCTAGCGTAAGTTGGGAATACCTGGTGTAACTTAAAAATACATGGTGTAAGTGGGGAATAAGTTGGGGAATACCTGGTGTAAGTGGGGAATAAGTTGGGGAATACCTGGTGTAAGTTTGGAATACCTGGTGTAAGCTGGAAATACCTGGTGTAAGGGGGGAATACCTAGTGTAAGTTGAGGAATACCTGGTGTAAGTTGGAAATACCTGGTGTAAGTTGGAAATACCTGGCGTAAGTGGGGAATAAGTTGGGGAATACCTGGTGTAAGTGGGGAATACCTAGCGTAAGTTGGGAATACCTGGTGTAACTTAAAAATACCTGGTGTAAGGGGGGAATAAGTTGGGGAATACCTGGTGTAAGTGGGGAATAAGTTGGGGAATACCTGGTGTAAGTGGGGAATACCTGGTGTAACTTCAAAATACCTGGTGTAATTGGAGAATACCTGGTGTAAGTTGGAAGTACCTGGTGTAAGTGGGGAATACCTGGTGTAAGTTGGAAGTACCTGGTGTAAGTGGGGAATACCTGGTGTAAGTGGGGAATAAGTTGTGGAATACCTGGTGTAAGTGGGGAATACCTAGCGTAAGTTGGAAGTACCTGGTGTAAGTGGGGAATACCTGGTGTAAGTGGGGAATAAGTTGAGGAATACCTGGTGTAAGTGGGGAATACCTGGTGTAAGTTGGAAGTACCTGGTGTAAGTTGGAAGTACCTGGTGTAAGTGGGGAATACCTGGTGTAAGTGGGGAATAAGTTGAGGAATACCTGGTGTAAGTGGGGAATACCTGGTGTAAGTTGGAAGTACCTGGTGTAACTTAAAAATACCTGGTGTAAGTGGGGAATACCTGGTGTAAGTTGGAAGTACCTGGTGTAACTTCAAAATACCTGGTGTAAGTGGGGAATACCTGGTGTAAGTTGGAAGTACCTGGTGTAAGTGGGGAATACCTGGTGTAACTTCAAAATACCTGGTGTAATTGGAGAATACCTGGTGTAAGTTGGAAGTACCTGGTGTAAGTGGGGAATACCTGGTGTAAGTTGGAAGTACCTGGTGTAAGTGGGAAATACCTGGTGTAAGTGGGAAATAAGTTGAGGAATACCTGGTGTAAGTGGGGAATACCTAGCGTAAGTTGGAAGTACCTGGTGTAAGTGGGGAATACCTGGTGTAAGTGGGGAATAAGTTGAGGAATACCTGGTGTAAGTGGGGAATACCTGGTGTAAGTTGGAAGTACCTGGTGTAAGTGGGGAATACCTGGTGTAAGTTGGAAGTACCTGGTGTAAGTGGGGAATACCTGGTGTAAGTGGGGAATAAGTTGAGGAATACCTGGTGTAAGTGGGGAATACCTGGTGTAAGTGGGGAATACCTGGTGTAAGTTGGAAGTACCTGGTGTAAGTGGGGAATACCTGGTGTAAGTTGGAAGTACCTGGTGTAAGTGGGGAATACCTGGCGTAAGTGGGGAATAAGTTGAGGAATACCTGGTGTAAGTGGGGAATACCTAGCGTAAGTTGGGAATAAGTTGGGGAATACCTGGTGTAAGTGGGGAATACCTGGTGTAAGTGGGGAATACCTAGCGTAAGTTGGGAATACCTGGTGTAAGTGGGGAATAAGTTGGGGAATACCTGGTGTAAGTGGGGAATAAGTTGGGGAATACCTGGTGTAAGTGGGGAATACCTGGTGTAAGTGGGGAATACCTGGTGTAAGTGGGGAATAAGTTGAGGAATACCTGGTGTAAGTGGGGAATACCTGGTGTAAGTTGGAAGTACCTGGTGTAAGTGGGGAATACCTGGCGTAAGTGGGGAATACCTAGCGTAAGTTGGGAATACCTGGTGTAAGTGGGGAATACCTAGCGTAAGTTGGGAATACCTGGTGTAAGTGGGGAATAAGTTGGGGGAATACCTGGTGTAAGTGGGGAATACCTGGTGTAAGTGGGGAATACCTGGTGTAAGTGGGGAATAAGTTGGGGAATAACTGGTGTAAGTGGGGAATACCTGGTGTAAGTGGGGAATAAGTTGAGGAATACCTGGTGTAAGTGGGGAATACCTGGTGTAAGTAGGGAATAAGTTGGGGAATACCTGGTGTAAGTGGGGAATACCTGGTGTAAGTGGGGAATACCTAGCGTAAGTTGGGAATACCTGGTGTAAGTGGGGAATAAGTTGGGGAATACCTGGTGTAAGTGGGGAATACCTGGTGTAAGTGGGGAATAAGTTGAGGAATACCTGCTGTAAGTGGGGAATACCTGGTGTAAGTTGGAAGTACCTGGTGTAAGTGGGGAATACCTGGCGTAAGTGGGGAATAAGTTGAGGAATACCTGGTGTAAGTGGGGAATACCTAGCGTAAGTTGGGAATACCTGGTGTAACTTAAAAATACCTGGTGTAAGGGGGGAATAAGTTGGGGAATACCTGGTGTAAGTGGGGAATAAGTTGGGGAATACCTGGTGTAAGTGGGGAATACCTATCGTAAGTTGGGAATACCTGGTGTAAGTGGGGAATACCTGGTGTAAGTGGGGAATACCTGGTGTAAGTGGGGAATACCTAGCGTAAGTTGGGAATACCTAGTGTAAGTTGAGGAATACCTGGTGTAAGTGGGGAATACCTAGCGTAAGTTGGGAATACCTGGTGTAACTTAAAAATACCTGGTGTAAGGGGGGAATAAGTTGGGGAATATCTGGTGTAAGTGGGGAATAAGTTGAGGAATACCTGGTGTAAGTGGGGAATACCTAGCGTAAGTTGGGAATACCTGGTGTAAGTTGAGGAATACCTGGTGTAAGTGGGGAATACCTAGCGTAAGTTGGGAATACCTGGTGTAAGTTGAGGAATACCTGGTGTAAGTGGGGAATACCTAGCGTAAGTTGGGAATACCTAGTGTAAGTTGAGGAATACCTGGTGTAAGTGGGGAATACCTAGCGTAAGTTGGGAATACCTGGTGTAAGTTGAGGAATACCTGGTGTAAGTGGGGAATACCTAGCGTAAGTTGGGAATACCTAGTGTAAGTTGAGGAATACCTGGTGTAAGTTGGAAATACCTGGTGTAAGTGGGGAATACGTGGTGTAAGTGGGGAATACCTAGCGTAAGTTGGGAATACTTGGTGTAACTTAAAAATAACTGGTGTAAGTGGGGAATAAGTTGGGGAATACCTGGTGTAAGTGGGGAATAAGTTGGGGAATACCTGGTGTAAGTGGGGAATACCTATCGTAAGTTGGGAATACCTGGTGTAACTTCAAAATACCTGGTGTAAGGGGGGAATACCTATCGTAAGTTGGGAATACCTGGTGTAACTTCAAAATACCTGGTGTAAGTGGGGAATACCTGGTGTAAGTTGGAAGTACCTGGTGTAAGTGGGGAATACCTGGTGTAACTTCAAAATACCTGGTGTAATTGGAGAATACCTGGTGTAAGTTGGAAGTACCTGGTGTAAGTGGGGAATACCTGGTGTAAGTTGGAAGTACCTGGTGTAAGTGGGGAATACCTGGTGTAAGTTGGAAGTACCTGGTGTAAGTGGGGAATACCTGGTGTAAGTTGGAAGTACCTGGTGTAAGTGGGGAATACCTGGTGTAAGTTGGAAGTACCTGGTGTAAGGTGGGAATACCTGGTGAAAGTTGGAAGTACCTGGTGTAAGTGGGGAATACCTGGTGAAAGTTGGAAGTACCTGGCGTAAGTTGGGAATACCTGGTGAAAGTTGGAAATACCTGGTGTAAGATGGGAATACCTGGTGTAACCAAACCTTTCACTGCCATTTTTAAAACTAAATATATTTTTTTAATATTTTTTTCTTGATTTTAAACTTTTCTCTCACTATATTTTAAAAGAACGCACTAAATATCTCTTTTGATTTGGGCTGTATGCCTCTTGCTCAAAGTTTCACAGCCCCAACCTATGTTTTTAACAAAACGTAAATAAAACGACACTCTCAAAAACAGAATTAAACGTTTGGGAGGCACCGGAGAGCAGTTATAGCAAACCCATATGCCATAATTTTTACAGGCAAAGCGGCGATCGTTTCGCCATTTATTTCGAGCCCCGGGGGGTAAATAAATACGTGCGACTTGCGTGATTTCCTCACGGGCTCAATTAGTCAACGTCCCTTTCAAATAACAATTACAACAAATCTGGTCTGAGTTTGCGGTCGCTTAGAATCACTGCTCGTCGAATATCTGGGGATTAGAGTGGCGTTTATTAATCATTCATAGAGCCCTTATTTTAGTGGTTGTAAATTAAAGGAAACCCCTGTCGAAGTTTGGTCGAATGTTTCACCTGTCTATCGAAGAACGGTTTTAGCAAATAGAGTTAAAGTTTGAATAAAGTCAGAACGCCAGAAACGGAATTTTTTAATATATTTATTACATAAATAACGGCCAACAACTACAGTCCACTATATAGCACGTGATGAACTCATATGAAAAACTAAAATGAGAAAGTTAGTTCGTGGAACTCGTGGGAATGTCGACAGAAGAGAAAACTTTAAAAGCCATTTCCTTACAGAATAAAATTGAGAAAAAGAATTAATTTTGTGTAATGAAAAATTACATAAGCATTTCTTATCAGACGCCAGTAAGAATGTTTTCCTTTCAAGAAATATAATTAAAATACATAACCTATTGTTATCGTTATTTTGAACTATTTGAATTGAGATTCATGAAAATTTAAATTTATTAACATATTTATTAACTGATCAAAACTATTTAATAATACCATATTTCATTAATAATATTCATTATATAATGTAACGTAACCCAATTGTTAAAACAGCTGTTCTACAAGATAACGTATCAGCTGATACGTATACATGTATTATATGCTATAATTTAATTTACTTTGAGGTGACTCATAGCGTAACCTGTTGGAGTTTTTACTGACGCTATTAATCTGACGGAAATTAAACTGACGCGAAATTGTACGTTTATGACCATCCGATAAATTTTTGTGGGCGTCGCTATGAGTGTTTTCACTTAAAACTGGACGCTATTTTCCTAACTTTGTGTTAAAGTTATAGACCAGTGGTCCTCAACAGGAAGACCATGGTCCGCATGTGGGTAAAATACTAGCTTTTGTCGCAAACACGAATAAATTATTTTCTTTATCTTTACAGATTTTATTTTCGTCCAAAACATCAAGAAGGTAAAATTTTCCATTTCCGTTTTATCTAATTAGTATGCGTGTATACTTGAACATTTATATAACCCACTGTTAAAAACATAAACCCACTTGACAACGTCAGGTGAGTAAAACCAATGCCGGGTAGGTGATGTTGCTACAAACTTGCATGCTACTCAGTCAGACACTCGGGTACTAAGGTGTCCGTGGAATGGTGAGAGTTGTTCCTCAGTTGTCTTTTCGCATAAGTGGCGTCAGTAAGTTTGAAGTTGAATGTTACAGATTATCCAATTTTCTAAAACATTTATTTTTTGTTCTAAACAGTTTTGCTTCATTTAAGATATACATTTAGTAAGATATGCGTTTTGTTCGTGATTATTATTTTCCCTATGTTGCTTATATTAACTACTGATAAACTATAAAACCTTCAGAAAAATGTACAACAATTTACAACTTCTGTACATTGGCTTATAGTAGTTGTACATTCTATAGCGTTCCAACTTTATCAAAATCGATGATTGAGTCATGGTCACCGCGTCTCAGTTTTTATAGTCGGAGTGTTCTGCCCGTGGCAGACTCACACAAAACGGACTTTGACCGAATTCAGTTGAAAGAGTCTGTTATTGGGTTTATAATAGGATCATATCAGGATTATATTTGACCCACTACCCCGACTTGCAATAAAATAAAGATATCACAGATTGACAAAACAGATATAGGCCTACTTCAGCTGTTATTAATTTTCTCTATTAAACCAGTAACTTAACTCTTCTTAGGAATGTAATGTTCTAACCTTAATTTTAAAGTAATTTTCTACCTAATAACATCGTACTTAATAAAAACAATACAATTATAATATATGTAACTGAAGTGTATTTTTATGAAAACCGTTAATTTTCTGTTTTCAATCATCGACAACTATTCACTCAAATTCCTAAAATATCTATAAAAATACATCTAGAATAAAAATAAAACACATAGCTTCAAACGTGTGTGATTTCTATCAGAGGCAAATAGTCGATTTAAATTCTCGCCAAATTTGTTGATCTTCTTTAGCGCGAATATTCCAACAAACCGTTAAAATTCTTGGAACGTTTTTCTGCAACAGGAGACATGCAGGAGAGGATTGAACTAGGGACGACATATTCTGCAACCCGATACAGCTTTGGCCAATTAGAATTCGGTTCCCCCGACGCGAGAGCACATGCTCCCCAGAGGTTAGTCCCAACTTGAAGAGTGTCCATGTGGTCTCTTCTTATTACGTACTTTTAAAAGAGCGAATCATGTAGGGCGTACATAAAGTACATAAAATTATATAAGTTCAACAATTATGCAATGTATAAATATAATCAAGTACTAAAGAAAACAAATTAAAAGAAGCATGCAAATATAAAATACTTAAAGATTGATAAAATCATCATCGAGAATCATTAGTAAGTTTGTTTCTTTAAAGTAAGCATAAACATAGATACTAATTAATTTCTCTAGTATGATGTGTATCAAGAATAAATATATCATTAGGATAAATGTCTAGTAGAAAGGTTGCATTAAAACAGCCCCAACTTAACTCGATAGAGATATTATTTTATATTATAAATAATAATAATTGCTGATAATTAATATCGCATATACAATACTCTATAATATATATTATTAGTTAAAGTTATAATCTATTCACAACTATGTCCCATTTTGATCTATTTCATAAACCGTTCATTTATAAAGTAAAAAAATCATTCGTTCATTTCCGCGCTATCATTGAAAGAACTGAATCTAATTTCAAGATTTGTTTAACCTATAGGTTAGCATGCTGTTCCCTCCTGATGCAACCCTTAAGCGGTCTCCGAAAAGTAAATATTTTTCTTGTAAAACTATGATGTTTTCTCATGAATAAATATTCATTTTATATATATTTCAATTTATATTTATTATAAAATAATTATGTATTTTTCCTGATATTTTGTTAACGATATTTGTCATTGCACCAGTAAAGTATTATTTGTTTACACAAACAATGAATCACTGAACATCAATAATATATGATTTGTAACGGCATACCACTGCATTCTTCTTGTACCATTCATTACTAAAATAATTATGTTTTAGTGGACATGTACGTCTAAATGCAAACGTCTTCACACTATTGCTGGTATAGCCTATAAAAACTTGTGTATTCGACAATTGAGTCCAATAATTTTTGTCTAAAACAATTATTATTAAATGTTTCTGCTTTATTAAACAGTTACTGGACAAACCTAGTTAATGCTACTTGGAATAATTTAGTGTCGTTTAATTATAATAAATACAAAATTAATTAAAAAACGTTTTTTATTAATTTAATTCCTTCTTTAAATTTCTTTCTATTAGGTCACACTCTCCTGATATATATCTTCAACAAATTTGCAGTCGTTAATAAAATACGTTTTTAGTCATCCAATCAAGTTCAATTGCATTTTTTAACCTACAGGTTATGGCAATTTATGTTAATACAGTGTTTTCAAATATTTATTCAATAATTAAATTATAAAATTTGTGGGGTCCAGCCGGATTCGAACTGGGAATCTTCACCTTCAAGGTCTAGCTCGACTTGGTGACGCGCCAACTCTCCAAAACCTAGAAATATATTTCTCAAAAAAGTATAGGAATTTTATTTCTCCCATCTGGTTGTCGTCGAAACTTCCACTGTACAACCGTAAACTGTTGCCATGGTTACCACACAACATCATAAATAATGCTCTAGGGTAACTAAAATTTTTTTTTTTTTTTGGTAACCTCAGTAGGAAATTACTTGATTTTTTTTATAATACTACTTTTGTATTGAGCCATATTTACTAGTTAATTTCGACAAGTGATAAAGTAAAAACAAAAGTAATCTATTAATAAATGACTCGCAAACCAGTCATTTTATTTCTACGCAAAATAAAAGGGGTTATTCCTCATTAGTTTGTTCCCCTTGGGTTGCCGATGCGCGCGGACCATCACATACACTGAAGCCAATAACAAAACAGAACCTGGTCTTGGAAATGGTAACACAAACGCTATGTAAACACAAATAAAAACAAATAAACACAACTACAAATAAAACTTTTGTTGCCAATTTAACTTTTCCAACTATATACGAAAAACTGTTGCAACACAATCTCACCAAAACTTTTTACGTAACTAATAACAAATTCAAAACCAAATTAGATTCCAAATGTAAATTAACTTTAAATATAAAGCCTAATAGAACATTATTATGCAAGAAGGAAAAGTATTTTCAACAAACTCGCCCATTGTTAACAACGTAATAAGAATATAAAAAATCATTTGTTATGTCTAAAAGTATCGTTATTCTAGAATTTATTGAGGTCAGTGATGTCCGATGTAGAGCGGGGCTCTCCCGTACACTTAAGCAAGGATTGTTGTTGCTTAGGTAATATTGGGTATTCCATTGTAAGAAAAAGAGAAACATGTAGTTTGAATCATCGGCTAATGCTTACACAATAAAAAATCTGAGTTATTCCACTGTTCATATTTTTTCAATTAAGGAAGAAAAAATGTGTTCCTGTACGGTATAGCCCCAGGGGTAGGGGCTATTCCGTACGGTTGGAGGGGCTATACCGTACAGTAGAAAATCACATTAATAAATAACATAATTGGCTAATGTAATAATTTAATTACATAATTACTACTACACATTAATTTAACAAGCCTATAAAGCCACTCAGCAGAGATAAAATTTAGCATTTAGTTCAACTGATGAAAATATAAAAACTGTAAATTTTTTGTAAGTTTGTATAGGCCCCTAATATTCTAAAAATAAAAATAAAAATGAAAATATTGTTCAAAAGTTAGACATTTAAACAATAATCACAAACAAAATTATCTGGTGACTCTACAGCACTGCAAGCCGAGTGAACCCATCCTGCACATGTGCAACACCTAAACCAGAGTTCTTTATCCTTTCCGAAATCCTCACATAAGAGGCATGTGTCCTTCGACCCCGATGCTTCTCTTGGAATTCCTCTTTCAACACGTGACATTTCTGGATACATCTCATCAAAGGAATCATCGTCACAAATATCTTTCAAGTTAGTGCGCTCGTCTTCTGATGATGAATCATCAAACCTTATATTTCTTTGAATTTTGAATTTTCCAGAGCCTGCTGCCTGTGAAGAGGTGTTTTTTGATTTCGAATTCCCTTTAGTTTTAGGCCTACGTTTGGACATCTTTTTGTCTTGATCTGATTTTTTTAGCCCTTCTTTTTTAGTCATAGGCCTACGCATAACTTTTATCTTACTTTGCAATTGCTCAATTTTTTTCTTCAATTCTTTCACTGTAGCCGATTCTTCTAATTTTGATTTATTTGGCGAATTCGTAAAAATAATTGAATGTTGTTGCCTTGGAGTTAACTTTATTGTTTTTGGCTGAGATGTTGGACAAAGAGATTTAAATGATGGGTCTACTACATTAGATTTATTAGGTCTACTTTCGTCCACTCTTTCAGGTTCAAGGTTTAGGCCTATATTGTCTGTAGTTGTATCTTCATTTGCATTCAAATTAGTTTGCACTAAAGTTGAACTGTCAGCAATATCCGTGTCTTCTACTTCAGGCAATCTCTGTTCCACCTCCAACAGCACTGCAAAATCCTCCTCCGTGAATTTATCAGGATTAAGCGGGAATATTCCTGCCGATTCAAAGCCACTTATGCCTTTTGCTATGTTGGCAATCTTCACATAGGCATTGTTAAAAATAGCAGCAATGTCATAAGGTGTTATCTTTTCATGATGGTGTGACCTAAGGAAATTGTCACATTCTTTATTAAATGCTGCTTTTAGGCTGCTAAAAAAAGTAATGTCCAATGGCTGAAGGCGATGGGATGAGTGTGGTGGAAGCGTTACAACAATTACACCATTCTCCTTACACACATTGTACGCTGCTAAGGTAGTGTGGGCCTTGTGGTTGTCCATTACTAGAAGAACGGGTTCCTCTTTTGATGGCTTCACATGAGAGACGAAATGGTGTAACCAGGTGACAAATAATTCTTCAGTGATCCACCCATTGTGACTACAATGGTAAATAGCATTTGGTGGTCCACCTTTTACCAAATTAGGGCTCATTCTGTGGTGAGGGAAGATGAACATTGGAGGGATGTATTCACCTGCAGCGCTCATTGCACAACAGACTGTTATATTCTTACCCCGTTCCCAGCTAGTTGCAGCACCCACTTGCTTAGTTCCTTTTGGGCCTAAAATCTTTGATGGTCTTTGAACTGTGGATATACCAGTTTCATCAAAATTAAATATTTTTGAAGCTGGAAACTTATTTTTGTCCAATTCAGTTGATAAATTGGCGAAGAAAAGATCCACTTCATGTTTATTGAATTCTGTAATTCGACTCATGCTTGTTGCCTCTGGTTTTCGGACACTGATTCTGGGGTTCCTCTTCAAAAATCCATGAAGCCAATCATGTCCTGCTAATTTTGATACCTTGTTGAATGGATGTGGAATACCATTTCTTTCAGCATATTCATAAACTAAGCGGCGTAGCTCAACCGAGAAAATTCCGTAGAATACTTTAGCCAGAAGTAAAACTTGTTCAGCAATTTCATTTTCTTGCACTTGCGTAAATACAGGTTTATGTCCTAGAGCTAACTTTGATGAGTCACGAGTCTTAAGTCTATCTCTCAACGTCATTACCGGAATTTCGTATGCCCTAGCTGCCTCTCTTAGTTTTTTAATATTATGTATGACATCATTAATAGCCAACTTCATTGCTTCTTCGCTCCAATTGGCTCTTTGGGTTGTTCTTTTATATTTACGAACCATCTGAAAATAAAACCATAACATTATAGCTAGTAATAATTTATTTCTCACTTCATTAAATTATAAAACAACAATGTTTATGAGTTCTCTTTCATGAACTGCTATTTATTAATGATGCCATAACAAACCATTGGGGGCTAAACCATACACAATGGGGGCTAAACCGTACACTTGTGTACAGTTTAGCCCCATCCTGCACCTCGTGGCAGTTTAGTAAGCTAACCTAAAAATTCGTCCATCAACTAAATATCACTAGTTATCAAATGATAGCTTAAGAAACGTAATTTCCAATGATCTAATATTTACTGTGTTATAAGTAAAGGTTTTCTACTTACCTCTTATTCGGTACTGTCGCAAAATTATAACAAAACACACAAAATCAAGATTCTTCACCGTCACACTGAAACTAGTACACTCAACGAAGTAAACTCAACTACATAAGCTTGCATGATCTGCCACAAGGCTGCGACACCAATGGAACTCCTCTAACATAGAATCTCGACACGAAAATGGGGTGTACGGTTTAGCCTCGCTGTACGATATAGCCTCGATCTCCCCTATATAACATAAACTCCCTTTTTTCCAGGTTTATATCTGCAAAAGTACGGATAATATGGAATTACGTTTAATAAATGGTGAATAATAATACTTTTAACACAAATAAAGTGTATTACAAAGAAAAATAAAAATACCTAATATGTATGTGTATCTTGAACATTGAAAACTAATACAGTAAACTCTCTATAATCCGGCCCTTCGCTTATCCGGACCATCCAATAATCCAACGTTTCGTCAAGAGCGGAAGAGGTAAACATAATCAATATGTAAACATAACTTGCATATTTTCCACTGCATGTTGATGTCAGTGACCTTAACGCTGCCGAGTTCTAGTTGTGTAGCTCGAGATAAAGGCCTACAAACGATTTCAAGCCGTACGTTATTGTAGTCAGTGACCTTAACGCTGCCGAGTTCTAGTTGTGTAGCTCGAGATATAGGCCTACAAACGATTTCAAGCCGTACATTATTGTAGTCAGTGACTGAGTGACCTTAACGCTGCCGAGTTCTAGTTGTGTAGCTCGAGATATACGAGTCGGCCTACAAACGATTTCAAGCCGTACGTTATTGTAGTCAGTGACTGAGTGACCTTAACGCTGCCGAGTTCTAGTTGTGTAGCTCGAGATATACGAGTAGGCCTACAAACGATTTCAAGCCGTACGTTATTGTAGTCAGTGACTGAGTGACCTTAACGCTGCCGAGTTCTAGTTGTGTAGCTAGAGATATACGAGTAGGCCTACAAACGATTTCAAGCCGTACGTTATTGTAGTCAGTGACTGAGTGACCTTAACGCTGCCGAGTTCTAGTTGTGTAGCTCGAGATATACGAGTAGGCCTACAAACGATTTCAAGCCGTACGTTATTGTAGTCAGTGACTGAGTGACCTTAACGCTGCCGAGTTCTAGTTGTGTAGCTCGAGATATACGAGTAGGCCTACAAACGATTTCAAGCCGTACGTTATTGTAGTCAGTGACTGAGTGATCTTAACGCTGCCGAGTTCTAGTTGTGTAGCTCGAGATATACGAGTAGGCCTACAAACGATTTCAAGCCGTACGTTATTGTAGTAGTTATGTACACTGACTATTACGGAAGTGCGAGTAAATAATGTCTTGGAGCTGGAAATGGAAACATATTTACATTCTTACATTCTCGTGTAAAAAAACCCACAACTAAAGCCCTGTGATACTTCCTCTTTGAATATTTTTGGTCCTATTATAGCACCCGGGTAGGGCAGCAACAATACAGTTATCTTCACCCAGAAGACAGCTGGTATACTACTGGTACGTGAACCTACCCCCACACGATGCCGTAATATTCTCCTATTCTCAGTGCTTATACGCATTTCGACCACAACTTAATCTTCTTCACAGACTATTACACAATAACCACAAACTAACGATCTGTAAGTTTGTCCAAATTTAACATTTATTTTAAAATTTCAACACTGTATTGGAAACATAGAAACATTACCCATTTATATAGAACAGAAGTAGAAAACTCCATGTTTAGTGTCAGAAACACTAAAAAACAACAAAACATTACATAGCAAAGTAAGTATAGGGTGGGGCATAAAAAGCTCGCCTATTAGAGAAGCTAAGAAATAGAGCGAGTTCTCCTTTTATTAAACAAGAACATTATTGCATTTAAGAATATGCAATGTTAAATTGTTATAAACAATAGGTCACTCAAATGTGATTTTCTCTGACAAGGCACATTTCCTCCTGGATGCAAGGAACAAGCAGGTTTGCCAATGCTAGTCTGAAAACAACCCACTGGAGCTCCATCAACGACCACTCCACAGCCTTTAAGTAACCGTGTGGTGTGATCTTTTTAATGTTGGTATTATTGGTCCATATATTGTGACAATGTGACAGTACAAAATGATAAACTCTTCCGTGACTTTCTTTATTCGAAACTAGGCGAACTCTTTAATGAACTTGATAATGTGTGATTCCAACAAGACGCTACAGCCCAACCACTCACATTCATAAGGGATGTTTCCTGGACATTTCATCTCTTTGCGTCGTGAAATTGGGTGCCCACTTCGTTCTTCAGTTTTGACATCCTGGGGCTGTTTTCTTTGGGGCTTCATCAAGTCCAAGGTGTAACAACATCGTCCTCAAAATTTGGAAACCCTTAAGCAAATTATAAGACTGGAAGGTCAAGTACTCCCCTCGACATTGTACTTAAAGTAATAGATAACCTCAAAAAACGACACAACCAGTGTATCAAGAACGGAGGACGCCATTTGAGTGACGTATTGTTTACCACAGTTTAATATTACACATTCTTAAATGACATTGTGTGTTCTTGGCTGACAAAAAAATCCTTGTTTAGTTTCGTTTTTATTAGCTTCCCTAATAGTGTAGTTTTTATTAGCTCCCCTAATAGTGTAGTTTTTTATGACCCACCCTGTACGCCCAAACTGTGCTTAGCTCCCCTAATAGTGTAGTTTTTTATGACCCACCCTGTACGCCCAAACTGTGCTTAGCTTCCCTAATAGTGTAGTTTTTTATGACCCACCCTGTACGCCCAAACTGTGCTTAGCTTCCCTAATAGTGTAGTTTTTTATGACCCACCCTGTACGCCCAAACTGTGCTTAGCTTCCCTAATAGTGTAGTTTTTTATGACCCACCCTGTACGCCCAAACTGTGCTTAGCTTCCCTAATAGTGTAGTTTTTATTAGCTTCCCTAATAGTGTAGTTTTTATGACCCACCCTGTACGCCCAAACTGTGCTTAGCTTCCCTAATAGTGTAGTTTTTTATGACCCACCCTGTACGCCCAAACTGTGCTTAGCTTCCCTAATAGTGTAGTTTTTTATGACACACCCTGTACGCCCAAACTGTGCTTAGCTTCCCTAATAGTGTAGTTTTTATTAGCTTCCCTAATAGTGTAGTTTTTTATGACCCACCCTGTACGCCCAAACTGTGCTTAGCTTCCCTAATAGTGTAGTTTTTTATGACCCACCCTGTACGCCAAAACTGTGCTTAGCTTCCCTAATAGTGTAGTTTTTTATGACCCACCCTGTACGCCCAAACTGTGCTTAGCTTCCCTAATAGTGTAGTTTTTATTAGCTTCCCTAATAGTGTAGTTTTTTATGACCCACCCTGTACGCCCAAACTGTGCTTAGCTTCCCTAATAGTGTAGTTTTTATTAGCTTCCCTAATAGTGTAGTTTTTATTAGCTTCCCTAATAGTGTAGTTTTTATTAGCTTCCCTAATAGTGTAGTTTTTTATGACCCACCCTGTACGCCCAAACTGTGCTTAGCTTCCCTAATAGTGTAGTTTTTATTAGCTTCCCTAATAGTGTAGTTTTTTATGACCCACCCTGTACGCCCAAACTGTGCTTAGCTTCCCTAATAGTGTAGATTTTATTAGCTTTCCTAATAGTGTAGTTTTTTATGACCCACCCTGTACGCCCAAACTGTGCTTAGCTTCCCTAATAGTGTAGTTTTTTATGACCCACCCTGTACGCCCAAACTGTGCTTAGCTTCCCTAATAGTGTAGTTTTTTATGACCCACCCTGTACGCCCAAACTGTGCTTAGCTTCCCTAATAGTGTAGTTTTTATTAGCTTCCCTAATAGTGTAGTTTTTATGACCCACCCTGTACGCCCAAACTGTGCTTAGCTTCCCTAATAGTGTAGTTTTTTATGACCCACCCTGTACGCCCAAACTGTGCTTAGCTTCCCTAATAGTGTAGTTTTTTATGACACACCCTGTACGCCCAAACTGTGCTTAGCTTCCCTAATAGTGTAGTTTTTATTAGCTTCCCTAATAGTGTAGTTTTTTATGACCCACCCTGTACGCCCAAACTGTGCTTAGCTTCCCTAATAGTGTAGTTTTTTATGACCCACCCTGTACGCCCAAACTGTGCTTAGCTTCCCTAATAGTGTAGTTTTTTATGACCCACCCTGTACGCCCAAACTGTGCTTAGCTTCCCTAATAGTGTAGTTTTTATTAGCTTCCCTAATAGTGTAGTTTTTTATGACCCACCCTGTACGCCCAAACTGTGCTTAGCTTCCCTAATAGTGTAGTTTTTATTAGCTTCCCTAATAGTGTAGTTTTTATTAGCTTCCCTAATAGTGTAGTTTTTATTAGCTTCCCTAATAGTGTAGTTTTTTATGACCCACCCTGTACGCCCAAACTGTGCTTAGCTTCCCTAATAGTGTAGTTTTTATTAGCTTCCCTAATAGTGTAGTTTTTTATGACCCACCCTGTACGCCCAAACTGTGCTTAGCTTCCCTAATAGTGTAGTTTTTATTAGCTTTCCTAATAGTGTAGTTTTTTATGACCCACCCTGTACGCCCAAACTGTGCTTAGCTTCCCTAATAGTGTAGTTTTTATTAGCTTCCTTAATAGTGTAGTTTTTATTAGCTTCCCTAATAGTGTAGTTTTTTATCACCCACCCTGTACGCCCAAACTGTGCTTAGCTTCCCTAATAGTGTAGTTTTTATTAGCTTCCCTAATAGTGTAGTTTTTTATGACCCACCCTGTACGCCCAAACTGTGCTTAGCTTCCCTAATAGTGTAGTTTTTATTAGCTTCCCTAATAGTGTAGTTTTTATTAGCTTCCCTAATAGTGTAGTTTTTTATGACCCACCCTGTACGCCCAAACTGTGCTTAGCTTCCCTAATAGTGTAGTTTTTATTAGCTTCCCTAATAGTGTAGTTTTTTATGACCCACCCTGTACGCCCAAACTGTGCTTAGCTTCCCTAATAGTGTAGTTTTTATTAGCTTCCCTAATAGTGTAGTTTTTTATGACCCACCCTGTACGCCCAAACTGTGCCTAGCTTCCCTAATAGTGTAGTTTTTATTAGCTTCCCTAATAGTGTAGTTTTTATTAGCTTCCCTAATAGTGTAGTTTTTTATGACCCACCCTGTATGCCCAAACTGTGCTTAGCTTCCCTAATAGTGTAGTTTTTATTAGCTTCCCTAATAGTGTAGTTTTTTATGAAACACCCTGTACGCCCAAACTGTGCTTAGCTTCCCTAATAGTGTAGTTTTTTATGACCCACCCTGTACGCCCAAACTGTGCTTAGCTTCCCTAATAGTGTAGTTTTTTATGACCCACCCTGTACGCCCAAACTGTGCTTAGCTTCCCTAATAGTGTAGTTTTTTATGACCCACCCTGTACGCCCAAACTGTGCTTAGCTTCCCTAATAGTGTAGTTTTTTATGACCCACCCTGTACGCCCAAACTGTGCTTAGCTTCCCTAATAGTGTAGTTTTTTATGACCCACCCTGTACGCCCAAACTGTGCTTAGCTTCCCTAATAGTGTAGTTTTTATTAGCTTCCCTAATAGTGTAGTTTTTTATGACCCACCCTGTACGCCCAAACTGTGCTTAGCTTCCCTAATAGTGTAGTTTTTATTAGCTTCCCTAATAGTGTAGTTTTTTATGACCCACCCTGTACGCCCAAACTGTGCTTAGCTTCCCTAATAGTGTAGTTTTTATTAGCTTCCCTAATAGTGTAGTTTTTTATGACCCACCCTGTACGCCCAAACTGTGCTTAGCTTCCCTAATAGTGTAGTTTTTTATGACCCACCCTGTACGCCCAAACTGTGCTTAGCTTCCCTAATAGTGTAGTTTTTATTAGCTTCCCTAATAGTGTAGTTTTTATGACCCACCCTGTACGCCCAAACTGTGCTTAGCTTCCCTAATAGTGTAGTTTTTATTAGCTTCCCTAATAGTGTAGTTTTTTATGACCCACCCTGTACGCCCAAACTGTGCTTAGCTTCCCTAATAGTGTAGTTTTTTATGACCCACCCTGTACGCCCAAACTGTGCTTAGCTTCCCTAATAGTGTAGTTTTTTATGACCCACCCTGTACGCCCAAACTGTGCTTAGCTTCCCTAATAGTGTAGTTTTTATTAGCTTCCCTATAGTGTAGTTTTTATGACCCACCCTGTACGCCCAAACTGTGCTTAGCTTCCCTAATAGTGTAGTTTTTATTAGCTTCCCTAATAGTGTAGTTTTTATTAGCTTCCCTAATAGTGTAGTTTTTTATGACCCACCCTGTACGCTCAAACTGTGCTTAGCTTCCCTAATAGTGTAGTTTTTATTAGCTTCCCTAATAGTGTAGTTTTTTATGACCCACCCTGTACGCCCAAACTGTGCTTAGCTTCCCTAATAGTGTAGATTTTTATGACCCACCCTGTACGCCCAAACTGTGCTTAGCTTCCCTAATAGTGTAGTTTTTATTAGCTTCCCTAATAGTGTAGTTTTTATTAGCTTCCCTAATAGTGTAGTTTTTTATGACCCATCCTGTACGCCCAAACTGTGCTTAGCTTCCCTAATAGTGTAGTTTTTATTAGCTTCCCTAATAGTGTAGTTTTTTATGACCCACCCTGTACGCCCAAACTGTGCTTAGTTTCCCTAATAGTGTAGTTTTTTATGACCCACCCTGTACGCCCAAACTGTGCTTAGCTTCCCTAATAGTGTAGTTTTTTATGACCCACCCTGTACGCCCAAACTGTGCTTAGCCTCCCTAATAGTGTAGTTTTTATTAGCTTCCCTAATAGTGTAGTTTTTTATGACCCACCCTGTACGCCCAAACTGTGCTTAGCTTCCCTAATAGTGTAGTTTTTATTAGCTTCCCTAATAGTGTAGTTTTTTATGACCCACCCTGTACGCCCAAACTGTGCTTAGCTTCCCTAATAGTGTAGTTTTTATTAGCTTCCCTAATAGTGTAGTTTTTTATGACCCACCCTGTACGCCCAAACTGTGCTTAGCTTCCCTAATAGTGTAGTTTTTTATGACCCACCCTGTACGCCCAAACTGTGCTTAGCTTCCCTAATAGTGTAGTTTTTTATGACCCACCCTGTACGCCCAAACTGTGCTTAGCTTCCCTAATAGTGTGGTTTTTATTAGCTTCCCTAATAGTGTAGTTTTTTATGACCCACCCAGTACGCCCAAACTGTGCTTAGCTTCCCTAATAGTGTAGTTTTTATTAGCTTCCCTAATAGTGTAGTTTTTATTAGCTTCCCTAATAGTGTAGTTTTTTATGACCCACCCTGTACGCCCAAACTGTGCTTAGCTTCCCTAATAGTGTAGTTTTTTTATGACCCACCCTGTACGCCCAAACTGTGCTTAGCTTCCCTAATAGTGTAGTTTTTTATGACCCACCCTGTACGCCCAAACTGTGCTTAGCTTCCCTAATAGTGTAGTTTTTTATGACCCACCCTGTACGCCCAAACTGTGCTTAGCTTCCCTAATAGTGTAGTTTTTTATGACCCACCCTGTACTCCAAAACTGTGCTCAGCTTCCCTAATAGTGTAGTTTTTTATGACCCACCCTGTACGCCCAAACTGTGCTTAGCTTCCCTAATAGTGTAGTTTTTATTAGCTTCCCTAATAGTGTAGTTTTTTATGACCCACCCTGTACGCCCAAACTGTGCTTAGCTTCCCTAATAGTGTAGTTTTTTATGACCCACCCTGTACGCCCAAACTGTGCTTAGCTTCCCTAATAGTGTAGTTTTTTATGACCCACCCTGTACGCCCAAACTGTGCTTAGCTTCCCTAATAGTGTAGTTTTTATTAGCTTCCCTAATAGTGTAGTTTTTTATGACCCACCCTGTACGCCCAAACTGTGCTTAGCTTCCCTAATAGTGTAGTTTTTATTAGCTTCCCTAATAGTGTAGTTTTTATTAGCTTCCCTAATAGTGTAGTTTTTATTAGCTTCCCTAATAGTGTAGTTTTTATTAGCTTCCCTAATAGTGTAGTTTTTATTAGCTTTCCTAATAGTGTAGTTTTTTATGACCCACCCTGTACGCCCAAACTGTGCTTAGCTTCCCTAATAGTGTAGTTTTTATTAGCTTCCCTAATAGTGTAGTTTTTATTAGCTTCCCTAATAGTGTAGTTTTTATTAGCTTCCCTAATAGTGTAGTTTTTATTAGCTTCCCTAATAGTGTAGTTTTTATTAGCTTCCCTAATAGTGTAGTTTTTGTTAGCTTCCCTAATAGTGTAGTTTTTATTAGCTTCGCTAATAGTGTAGTTTTTATTAGCTTCCCTGATAGTGTAGTTTTTTTAGCTTCCCTGATAGTGTAGTTTTTTTTAGCTTCCCTAATAGTGTAGTTTTTAATAGCTTCCCTAATAGTGTAGTTTTTATTAGCTTCCCTAATAGTGTAGTTTTTATTAGCTTCCCTAATAATGTAGTTTTTATTAACTTTCCTAATAGTGTAGTTTTTATTAGCTTCCCTAATAGTGTAGTTTTTATTAGCTTCCCTAATAGTGTAGTTGTTATTAGCTTCCCTAATTGTGTAGTTTTTATTAGCTTCCCTGATAGTGTAGTTTTTTTTAGCTTCCATAATAGTGTAGTTTTTATTAGCTTCCCTAATAGTGTAGTTTTTATTAGCTTCTCTAATAGTGTAGTTTTTATTAGCTTCCCCAATAGTGTAGTTTTTATTAGCTTCCCTAATAGTGTAGTTTTTATTAGCTTCCCTGATGGTGTAGTTTTTATTAGCTTCCCTAATAATGTAGTTTTTATTAACTTTCCTAATAGTGTAGTTTTTATTAACTTTCCTAATAGTGTAGTTTTTATTAGCTTCCCTAATAGTGTAGTTTTTATTAGCTTTCCTAATAGTGTAGTTTTTATTAGCGTCCCTAATGGTGTAGTTTTTATTAGCTTCCCTAATAGTGTAGTTTTTATTAGCTTCCCTAATAGTGTACTTTTTATTACCTTCCCTAATAGTGTAGTTTTTATTAGCTTCCCTGATAGTGTAGTTTTATTAGCTTCCCTAATAGTGTAGTTTTTATTAGCTTCGCTAATAGTGTAGTTTTTATTAGCTTCCCTAATAGTGTAGTTTTTATTAGCTTTCCTAATAGTGTAGTTTTTTATGACCCACCCTGTACGCCCAAACTGTGCTTAGCTTCCCTAATAGTGTAGTTTTTATTAGCTTCCCTAATAGTGTAGTTTTTATTAGCTTCCCTAATAGTGTAGTTTTTATTAGCTTCCCTAATAGTGTAGTTTTTATTAGCTTCCCTAATAGTGTAGTTTTTATTATCTTCCCTAATAGTGTAGTTTTTATTAGCTTACCTAATAGTGTAGTTTTTATTAGCTTCCCTAATAGTGTAGTTATTATTAGCTCCCCTAATAGTGTAGTTTTTATTAGCTTCCCTAATAGTGTAGTTTTTATTATCTTCCCTAATAGTGTAGTTTTTATTAGCTTACCTAATAGTGTAGTTTTTATTAGCTTCCCTAATAGTGTAGTTTTTATTAGCTCCCCTAATAGTGTAGTTTTTATTAGCTTCCCTAATAGTGTAGTTTTTATTAGCTTCCCTAATAGTGTAGTTTTTATTAGCTCCCCTAATAGTGTAGTTTTTATTAGCTTCCCTAATAGTGTAGTTTTTATTATCTTCCCTAATAGTGTAGTTTTTATTAGCCCCCCCTAATAGTGTAGTTTTTATTAGCTTCCCTAATAGTGTAGTTTTTATTAGCTCCCCTAATAGTGTAGTTTTTATTAGCTTCCCTAAGTGTAGTTTTTTATGACCCACCCTGTACGCCCAAACTGTGCTTAGCTTCCCTAATAGTGTAGTTTTTATTAGCTTCCCTAATAGTGTAGTTTTTATTAGCTTCCCTAATAGTGTAGTTTTTATTAGCTTCCCTAATAGTGTAATTTTTATTAGCTTCCCTAATAGTGTAGTTTTTATTAGCTTCCCTAATAGTGTAGTTTTTATTAGCTCCCCTAATATTGTAGTTTTTATTAGCTTCCCTAAGTGTAGTTTTTTATGACCCACCCTGTACGTCCAAACTGTGCTTAGCTTCCCTAATAGTGTAGTTTTTATTAGCTCCCCTAATAGTGTAGTTTTTATTAGCTTCCCTAAGTGTAGTTTTTTATGACCCACCCTGTACGTCCAAACTGTGCTTAGCTTTCCTAATAGTGTAGTTTTTATTAGCTCCCCTAATAGTGTAGTTTTTATTAGCTTCCCTAAGTGTAGTTTTTTATGACCCACCCTGTACGTCCAAACTGTGCTTAGCTTCCCTAATAGTGTAGTTTTTATTAGCTCCCCTAATAGTGTAGTTTTTATTAGCTTCCCTAAGTGTAGTTTTTTATGACCCACCCTGTACGTCCAAACTGTGCTTAGCTTCCCTAATAGTGTAGTTTTTTATGACCCACCCTGTACGTCCAAACTGTGCTTAGCTTTCATAATAATTTTCAACGAAGCGTTGACTTGAAGATGTTTTCACTGATTGCAATAAATTTGTTAACTGTTTTATCTGTAGAGATAAGAGACCATTTAGACCAAGAGTTTATCGCTTTACTTACTAAACAATCGATAATTCTTTTTTTAATGACGTAATCGGCTACCCTTCCAGACCCGGCCCTAATACATATGTATAAACGGTGACGTCACAAGTACCCCTAACCTAGATAAGGGTGCTTTAAATCATTAATGGATTAAGCAAACGCGTCGGAACTTTGGAGTTTTCGGCATCGAAGTCTGTTATCTGTTACAGGAATCGCTATAAATTGCAAAAGAGAACCCGTGAACCCCCCCCCCCCCCCGCACATAAATACAAACAGAAACGCCACCTCCCCGCCAGCGCTACCGTCGGAAACTCCTGAAATTAATCTGGGTAATTTAATTACTTGGAATCTTAGTCCCGATTCCCGATTTATAAAATACGTTACGCCCCTTATCTACAGAACCTATAGGTAATTAACTTGTAAAGATAATTAGTTTAAATTAGTTTCATTGGTTAACTCATAATATCGGCGACTGACTCAGAACTGAACGTTTTGCATAAACGTGCCGTAAGTGCTCACAGAGAGGCATGACATCGCTATGGGGAGGTAAGTGCTCACAGAGAGGCATGATATCGATATGGGGAGGTAAGTGCTCACAGAGAGGCATGACATCGCTATGGGGAGGTAAGTGCTCACAGAGAGGCATGACATCGCTATGGGGAGGTAAGTGCTCACAGAGAGGCAAGACATCGCTATGGGGAGGTGAGTGCTCACAGAGAGGCATGACATCGCTATGGGGAGGTAAGTGCTCACAGAGAGGCATGACATCGCTATGGGGAGGTAAGTGCTCACAGAGAGGCATGACATCGCTATGGGGAGGTAAGTGCTCACAGAGAGGCATGACATCGCTATGGGGAGGTAAGTGCTCACAGAGAGGCATGACATCGCTATGGGGAGGTAAGTGCTCACAGAGAGGCATGACATCGCTATGGGGAGGTAAGTGTTCACAGAGAGGCATGACATCGCTATGGGGAGGTAAGTGCTCACAGAGAGGCATGACATCGCTATGGGGAGGTAAGTGCTCACAGAGAGGCATGACATCGCTATGGGGAGGTAAGTGCTCACAGAGAGGCATGACATCGCTATTGGGAGGTAAGTGCTCACAGAGAGGCATGACATCGCTATGGGGAGGTAAGTACTCACAGAGAGGCATGACATCGCTATGGGGAGGTAAGTGCTCACAGAGAGGCATGACATCGCTATGGGGAGGTAAGTGCTCACAGAGAGGCATGACATCGCTATGGGGAGGTAAGTGCTCACAGAGAGGCATGACATCGCTATGGGGAGGTAAGTGCTCACAGAGAGGCATGACATCGCTATGGGGAGGTAAGTGCTCACAGAGAAGCATGACATCGCTATGGGGAGGTAAGTGCTCACAGAGAGGCATGACATCGCTATGGGGAGGTAAGTGCTCACAGAGAGGCATGACATCGCTATGGGGAGATGCTGGCAAGAATCTGTTAAGGCCATTTTTCAACAGCTCCTATTAGCTCACACTCTCTTTATATATATATATATATATACCTGTATATTTATCATGTATAATTTATCTATCATAAATATAATACTTTTTATTCATCCAATCAAGTTGGAATAATTTTTGTTTAACCCATAGTGAATGGGAATTGATGTTAATACAGTTTTATTCAAATATTTATTCATACATTTTAATTTAAAAAATCATGTCCTGGTCGGATTCGAACTGAGGAACTACGTGTTTGAAATCCAGCATTTTGGCACTGAGTCAACTCTCCCATAGCTAAAACTCAAATACTTAAAGATGTGTATAAAATTAAAGGAGAAAGGCTTCTAGCAATAGTAAAGCATTAGAAGAGATGGATAGAATGAGAGGTTATAGACAACCATCTGCGTCATTAGAAACGGCAAATTAAGAAAGTGAATAAATAGTAACAAACAAACATAACTTCCAACACCTTATACTGTATAGAGAGGGAAGTGGAAAATTGCAAGGAAATTCACTTTCTATTTTGCCACTTCGTATTGTGATTCTGACATACGTATGTACATATTTATATTAATTGTAATTTAAAAATAAAAATAACTGAAATAATTTTTTTCTCAGTTGACCTCAGTAGAAATTGATTTAAATTGTTTTCTCTATAATAAATGTTGTTTATAAATCAAACCATTCGTACTTCAAACAAATACGTTTACCTAAGACAATCAAACATAAGCATAGCGAGAAGAGGCACTCCATCTGCGTGATTCAAGGCGGACACATAAATAATAATAATAAACGAAATAAAAAGCTTGGAAAACGAAAAATAACAGAAATATGTTAATTCAATATCAACTATAAAACGAAAATTAACAGACATGTTGATAACGTGGGTAGACTTTAATGCTCAGAAAGGTTGCATGCGCAACTAACACTAGTAACTCTTAGTGTCATACTAAACTCCATAAACACGCTTTTACAAACAAATCCTTTCCATACAACCTTCCTTCAAACCAGACCTACATTGGATACTATTCTTGAAATGTGGTGGAAACTTACCGATTGCACGCTCGAAGAAGAATCACATTCCAGAAACAAAACAAAAGTAAGTGTTCCACGATGTATACTGTACGATCGCCATTTACTTGGAATAATTTACTCCAGTTTGTTATGTACAAATAATACACACAACCTCTAAGCACAAATATTTTTATTTTAGTCTTATGTACATTTTGGTTACAAAGTAACCATCCTGAGACACATGAGAATGTATTCTTACGTCTCTGAGGATGGCTACTTTGTAACCGAAATGTACATAAGACTAGAATAAAAATATTTGTGGTTAGATGTTTGTCTATTATTTAGTACTGTGCTATGATGGGAAGGTAAATAACTACTTTTTATGTTTCCTAGTTAAAAATCAAATATATTTCTAAAAATGATTACAATAAATATTATTTTACACAAACACACGCTCATTCATGTATATGGTTATATAATCACTTTCATAAACAAGAATACTGTATTATAATTAACTTTACACACACACACACACACACATATATATATATATATATATATATATATATATATATATATATATATATATATATATATATTAAAACAACATACGTTATTCAAATACAAGAATATTTATTAATTTATATCCATAGCTTTTCGTTGGTAAACTGTACCAACATCATCAGGAATGAAAGTTACAATTGATAATTGTTCTTTTATTAATTTGTTATTATTATTGTGTTTATATATTTCGAATGCTTCATATATATTCATTCTTAATCCCTTATTAGTTTCTTTTATAAGTTTCATATTTTCTATATTTGGAATTTGGTGCTTATTATTAATACAATGATTTGCGAAATTTGATTTATATATATTTCTGGATTATTATAGGCATTCAAATGTTCTTTATATCTTTCTTTTAATTTTTTCTTGGTTTGACCTATATACGCTTTATTACAATTTTCGCACACCACCTTTTTCATGCATAATAATTGTTTTATTATTGTTATTTATTATGTTTATTATTTTGTTATTAGTTTTGTATACAATTTTGATATTTGTATTTTTAAATAATTTGATGAATTTTTTTATTTCATGGCCTATAAATAAAAATGAAGTCCATATTGTATTATTATTAGTATTGCAAATTAAATTATTATTTTATTTATTAAAAATATTATAATTAAGTTTGTCAACAGTTTTCTTTTTATAACCGTTTTCTAATGCAATTTGATAAATTATGTTTTTTTCTCTTATTTTATTTTCTTCATTCATGGGTATTTTATGCATTCTATATAATAAGTTATATAAAGCAGCCATTTTTTGATTATATGGATGATTAGAATTATTTGGTATAATTTGGTTTGTTAAAGTTGGTTCATATATATATATATATATATATATATATATATATATATATATATATATATATATATATATATATATAACAACATAGGTTATTCAAATACAAGAATATTTATTAATTTTTATTCAAAGATTTTCGTTGGTAAACAGTACCAACATCATCAGGAATGAATAATACAATAACCCAAATATCCCAGAAGTAACCACAGCAATGTTTGCAGGAGACACAGCATTGTTAGCAACTGACAAAGACATATATACATCTACGGACAAAGTCCAGAGAGCAACAAACAAACTCCTAGAATGGACTGATCAATGGAAAATCAAACTGAATCAAATGAAGTCAGTCCACATCAACTCCACAAATAAGGTACTGAAAGATCCTCCTTTAATAAATGATAATGGAATCATCAAAATAAAGCTAAATATCTAGATATGAACCTAGATGCTAAACTAAGATGGAAACACTACATCAAGAAAAAGAAGGAGGAATTAAATATCAAATACCGTAAGCACTATTGGCTTTTGGGTAGAAGCTCAAACCTCTCATTAGGAAATAAAATACAAATCTACAATCAGATTTTGAAACCAGTTTGGATGTATGACAGTCAACTATGGGGATGTGCAAAGGAATCTAATGTAGAAATTCTCTAGATGTTCCAAAATAAGGTACTGACAATTATAATTAATGCCCCTTGGTATGTAAAAAACAAAGATATTCACCGAGATCTAAATATTCCGACGATACCACAAGAAATAAAAAGATGGAGAAAATACATGAAAAGAGACTTCATCGTCATCCAAGTACAGTGGCAGTTGAAGTCATCTTCAACTTCTCGATGACCAGGCCATGGTTAGAAGAATGAAGAGAACCTAACCATTTGAGTTGTGGTGGTGTAAGTTACTGTGCTAGTTCTAATATAATATGTATTGACAATGTTCAGACAAGAACTAATGAGTCAATGGGCCCTTTAGTTATATCAGTATTTAGGATAAGACAATGCAAGGAAAGTTAATGGTTGGTATAATAAAACCAGTTTTAATAGAAAAAATAATAAATAAAATTCTGAAAAGAATAATACAGTATTTACTTATTTCGTAAGAACGGAAACTACTTGAGATTTCATTTTTATAACCATATAAATATGTAAACATAATGAAGTAAAGGCTGTTTTGAAAAAAAATAATAAAATGTAAAAAATACAAATCCTTATACAGAGATATAACCGTTTTAAATTGTACATATTAAATATTTACACCCCTACTTTCAATTAAAAGCAAATAATGTAAACAAGAATTTATACGTCAATTCCTACTGAAGTCAACAAAGAAATTGTTATTTTAGTTACTTTGTATTTTATAATTACAATTAATATAAATATGTAGGCCTATATACATATGACAGAGTTACAATTGCCTAAATATAAAAGAATTTCCTTGCAATTTTCCATTTCCCCCTTTATACAGTAGGCCTATATTGCTTTGGAATATTATTTTTGTTTGTTACTATTTATTCCGTTTCTTTTTTTCGTTTCTAATTTATGAAGATGATAGGGGTCTATAACTTCTCATTATATCCATATCTTGTAATGATTCATTACTGCTAGGAACCATTCTCTTATAACTTCATATACATCTTTAAGTAACACATTTCTAGTTATGGGAATGTTAGCTCAGTTCCAAAGTGCTCGATTTTAAACTTGAAAGCATTCAGTACGAATCCGACCAAAACAACAATTTTTAAAAAATTTAATTAATGAATAAACATTAGATAAACCTGCATTCACATCAATTTCCATCCATTATAGTTTAAAAAAATGTATTTGAGCTTTACTGGATGAATAAAAACGTATTTAATTAACGATTGAAAATATCCAAAATATATGTATATGGTGGGTGTGAGATAACAGAAGCATTTGAATAAAACATACCTAAAACAAAAGTAACTTTAACACCGGAGAAGCATAAAGTTTGAAAACGGATCCACTGTCCCTTAATATAAATACATTTATTTTGCATTTTATCAAATGCGCGGTCCATATTACATAAGCGACATTTGTCAGTGTGTGGGAAAATAGTTTGACGAAAACAATTATTAAAAAGTGTAACGGACTAGGTTACTTGGGAAATGAAAATATAAAGTTTTAAAATACAATGTTATACAATTTATTAATCAGTGACAAATTACAGTAGAACAAAAGACAGCAATGTGTCGAGTAATTTAATTTTAATTACTGCTAGTTATTCCATACATTTGAATTACTTATTGAACTTTAAAATTTATATATATCGACAAGATAGTAACTTAATATTTTCAATTGAATTTTTAGAAATGAATATTCGAAGGACAATTTCTACCGTTCATGTGTTAACCGTTTATCATTTAAAATTCTTCAACTAGTTAACATTAAAATACATTTTCTCTTTATTATTATCTAAAACGTACCTGCTTGTGCACATTATTTATTTTAAAAACACTTTAACACATATTAAGCATTGCCCATGGCTTTTGGAATCACTAAACACTTAGCACATCGCTCTTGCAAATCCGCGCACTTAAACAAAATTATATAAACATTTACTCGTTTGAAAAACATAAATTATCGCTTCTGACTTCTTCTTTTGTTGCGTTAATAAAATTCGGTACCGGCCTTGACATCTTAAATTTTGAATACTGGAAGCTTATAAATTTCTAAGTTACGTCCGAAATGCCATACGTCCGTCTCGTTCGAAGACTTTTGGAGAAGTGGGCCTTCTGAAGGTACAAGCCACCGGAACATTCCCACCCTTGGTTATTATTTTGAATATTTTGATTGGTCCGTCAGATCATGCGATATCAGACCATGTTACGTCACATGAGGTGATGTGAGTTTTTTTAAGTTAAGCTACCAACTCGTACGATATTTTACATTTTTACCCGCTAGGGGTGCTACCATCTATGCTAACTTCACAATGAAGTACAATCGTACAAAGAGAACAAAAATTTTCTTTTATATTCGGACGATACAATTATTAAATAAAAATCAAATATATAAATGAATTTATATGTAACACCTTATTTTTAAGAGTGTTACAAAAGAAGAAAGTAAGGAGGTAACTGTAACTTGACGAAGTAGCATCTAATTGATCCCATCCTGCCGATGTCCAAATACTTTTATAATTTTAACTTTAAAATAACACCTCAAGAAAAAAGCTACCTAGGTGTCTTTCAATTCACATGGTCTTAAAATCTTCTATCTAATTCACTATTAATTAATCTGTCGAAAATATCTTGTAACATAATTTGTATTACTAATTAATTAGACATATAAAAGACGTTTTGAAATTACATAATGAAATAATATTCGGCAAATTGTAATAATAGTTTTTGCTAAATGGAGTCCATACGATTTAATTAGACAATATATTTATAATAAACGATCTACAAATATACACCAGGCGATTAAAAGAAATTTACAAATTTAGAAAAACAATACAAACGTTCCACGGCAAAACGATTTGATTGAAAACTCGTTTATACGTTTTATACACGACGTATAAAAAACGTTTATAGTGTAATGCGGTTTGGTTGCGTTTGTAGAGTTTACAATAACGCTATTCGACTAAAATAACAAACCAAATATGTTAAATAGACAGCAAAACTATTACATACGTTTCTTAATTAAAAAACCTTCTCAAGTTTGGCACCACAGATACGAATCGAGAACGCAGAGTTGAGCGTTTCTCCCGCCAACGAAAACAAATCTATTCATACCAGGGCCAATAAATTAAGGGCGGACTAGCAGCCGCCATTGTCACAGATTAGCCGGATGTAAAAGATAACATGCTGTTTATCCCCAAGGACACGGCGGTCGGGGATGAGTCACAAAGCGAAATATAACGACAGGGACACGTGGCCAACTATCGCCGGACCGGTTTTATGATGCTAATCCGGTTTTAAATGAAGACACTAGACGACTACAAGAGGAACGGTTAATTGGCGGGTTGGGGGGCTCTTAGTGGCGTGCTAAGATGGTGCGTTGGCTTTGTAACACTGACGCTGTTAAACGCAATGTACCAAACTGCATAAACTGACAACACGCTTGTCCGGTAAATCAATTAAAGATGGCGTTAACAATCCGAAATACTACATCGCTTTTTATTACTTCTGCGCCATTCAACAAATATCTGACTCATATTTCGACGCATTTATCATGTTGTGAAAGTGTCAAATACCCTTAGCTTGTTAGTATTCATTTAGGGTGGTTTCCTGTATAATAAGGGTAGAAGAGGCGAACGTTTCCAATGAAACGTGCGGAATTAGAAATATATAATGATATAATGAGGGGGATGAATTCTCTGAATTATACGAAGGCCGTTAGCGCGACTAACAGCGTCTGTTTCAAATTGGATACATTAGCTTCAGTAATAGTAAAGGAAAGTGGCAGGGTGTCGTCACTCGGGGAAATACTGCTCTCAAGGACAAGCGAAAGGTTGACTTGAAGCGATAAGTCATCATTTGTTTGCAAAATATTTCATTATTAAAAATAACTAAGGGCTCCTAGCAGCAATAGCTGCTTTTTATTTATTCAAATAAAATGATACGAACAACTCATTGTTAAAAACTTTTTAATAATTTAAGTATTATGTTAATAATGTGATTAAAATACCACAATATTGTATGTTAGAGTCAAACAATTATTTCTTAGTAAACAACTTTTTTTATGTAACTATTTTCATCATTGTTTATTTCAATCGCTTCAGTTTATGACTATCTGAACTTTAATCTTGTAAATTTGTAAACACTTACTGAGTCAATTGTTTATTTTTCCTTTTGTTAAAAGCTATATATAACTGTCCATAACTGAATAATGGTCTCCCAAATAGGTAACAATTTCTTCAAACGTTTGCTCTTGAGGTTTGTTTATTGCCATTGCAAAGGTTAGCCTTATTGGGAATTGAGACCTAACGAATGAAAAAGGCGTATTTGTATCTATTCTTATTAGTTTATTCTTGGAAGAAATACAGCCTGGCCTTCGTTTTTGCAAGTAACTATTTCCAAGTACTGTATGATGATTTTTAACATAGCTACCAATATTAGTCTTACTGCATTTACCAGTCCAAAAGACCCACTTCTGAATAACATAACTATAGCTCCAATCCTTATTTTTAAATTGTGTGGAGGGGAGGCATTCCAAGAGGTGTTATTGAATTAAGCCAACACTATTCTGAATCACATCCGCTCATCACAGGCTACTACCAACCGGTGAGTACAACGCACTCATACTTCGCTCATCACAGGTTACTACCAACCAGTTCGGTTAGTCCAACTCACTCATCCTCCGCTCATCACAGGCTACTACCAACCGGTGAGTCCAACGCATTCATACTTCGCTCATCACAGGCTACTACCAACCGGTGAGTCCAACGCACTCATACTTCGCTCATCACAGGTTACTACCAACCAGTTCGGTCAATCCAACTCACTCATACTCCGCTCATCACAGGCTACTACCAACCAGTTCGGTTAGTCCAACTCACTCATACTCCGCTCATCACAGGCTACTACCAACCAGTTCGGTCGGCCCAACCTATTAGACGAAGGAATAGGACCACGCCAACTTGGAACCTTTCAACCACTAATAGAATACAGTGATACTGGAACGTTTTATGCACTATTAATACAGTAGAACTGCAGTTATCTAAATTAATTGGGACCAGTTATCTGAATCTTGGGTCTTTACACAAAGAATCGTACCCGCGATCTGACTTCCCACTGAACGTTGTTCCAAAAACCACTTGAAAAGTACTGATTTTTTTTGCTTTTTGCAACCTTTATTTATTGATTTTCATCATACATTAGCTTCGCGGAGGAAAAGCTAATAGCACATCCACAGACTTATTACTTTAGGAATTGATGTACGTTTACGTCTTAATTTATTTTTCTGACAATCTGGAAACGATTCAGACAATTAGTAATTCGGATAGTCGGGGTTCGGATAATTGTAGATCTACTGTCATTTACAAAGAATATTAAATACTCAGTTAAAAATTTGTTTCTCAGTATAGTTGTATGCCTCTAATGACGTCAGCTGTGTTACCGAAATTACCCTAACATTTAGTAGTTGTTTTCATTTTGTAGTTAGTGGTTTTTAATTATTGAATTGTAATTTACGCTTCTGTGCTTTTTGTTTGTTACTGAATTACGAAAAGTAATTGTTATTGAATAATGTAAGGTAAATTTACAGACAGAAAACCACTTAGTAGACCATAGAATGTAGGAGATGATTGTATAAATGTGCCGAGTTCAGTATCTAAGGCTATCTTTCTCGCACGCTCTCTCCCATCCCCCCTCTCTCTCTCTGTCTCTCAGTCTCTCTCTCTCTCTCTATCTCTTTCTCTCTCCTCTCTCTTTCTCTACCTCCCTCTCTCCCTTCTCCCTCCCTTAAATAGGTCTTGGAACGTCTAGTAAAAGTAGGTAGAAGAATCTCGGGTCTTTTGAAGGTAGAAGAATTTCGGGTCTTCTGTAGGTAGAAGAGTCTCGGGTTTTCTGAAGGTAGCAGAAGCAGAATCTCGAGTCTTCTGTAGGTAGAGGATTCTCGGGTCTTCTGAAGATAAAAGAGTTTTGGGTCTTCTGTAGGTAGAAGAGTCTCGGGTCTTCTGAAGGTAGAAGAGTTTCGGGTCATCTGTAGGTAGAAGAGTCTCGGGTCTTCTGAAGGTAGAAGAGTTTCGGGTCATCTTTAGGTAGAAGAGTCTCGGGTCTTTTGTAGGTAGAAGAGTCTCGGGTTTTCTGAAGGTAGCATAGTCTCGAGTCTTCTGTAGGTAGAAGAGCCTTGGGTGTTCTGTAGGTAAAAGAGTATCGGGTCTTCTGTAGGTAGAAGAGTCTCGGGTCTTCTGAAGGTAGAAGAGTTTCGGGTCATCTGTAGGTAGAAGAGTCTCGGGTCTTCTGTAGGTAGAAGAGTCTCGGGTCTTCTGAAGGTAGAAGAGTTTCGGGTCATCTGTAGGTAGAAGCGTCTCGGGTCTTCTGTAGGTAGAAGAAACTCGAGTCTTCTGTAGGTAGAAGAGTCTCGGGTCTTCTGTAGGTAGAAGAGTCTCGGGTTATCTGTAGGTAGAAAAGTCTCGGGTCTTCTGTAGGTAGATGAGGAGTGAAAGCTTTGAACCGAGGGAAAATATGAAATTTGCAAAGACAGGCTCTTAATTACAAAATGTTTTGGGGTTTTAAGTTATTAATCTTAACTACAGATCAAATTTCAAATAATGAATGAACCATGTTAGGTAAAAATTCATTTAAAATTTCAAATAAATAAAACTTTTGCTGACAATAAAACTAATTAAATTCCATTATTTTCTAGTATTTATTATGTTCTTCAATAAAGGAAATACATTTTCGTCGTAAACAGATTTTGTAATATTGCTATAACGTATTAAGTGCAATTACACAAGCTACATCGGTCGATTATTACTTCAGGCGGAAGTTTTTTATTTAAATGAGAATAAATAATATTTTTACCGGCCACAGTTTGCGTGCACAACCAACTAGTGCCCAAAGTGTAAACATAATTTCGCCAAAGCAATGGCCACGTTGCCACGCGCCTGCTCCTGCTAGAACGCCAGAGAATTTCAATAGTTCCAATAATTACTGACTGCTTATGTATTCGAGCGGCGTCCGACCGTCTCCATGGGAAAAATGCGGTAATTACTGAAACGAGACGTCACCGAAAACAAACCCACCCCCACTTCTGCGGGGTTAGCGATAATGCTTACTGGAAAAGTTTTAAACGGGACCTGAGAACGTGAGGGGTTAAACTGATACATTGGTTAACACTTTGAATTTGGAATTAGCTGCTCGCTAATCCGCGCGAGAGTCTTCAGTTTTCTTATTAATGGCGGTTGCACTGAAACCTGAAGAAACACTCACAAAATTTAACGCCCTACATTAACGCATTGAATTTGTTAAGGATTAAACAATAAATAAATAAATATTATATTCAGAATACGTCGTTTATCGATCTTACACGAAGACGATTTTGTTATAAAATTATACCTGATGTTAGAGTATGGTGAGGTGACACGAGATAAATAATAACACACTTTACAAATAATAATAATTAAAATAACCTCATTTTCCAGCACACATCAAAATCAATAAACTCATGTCTTTTTATAAAAACGAACACTATGTTACACCACATTACAATATAGTTATAAAGCGGCCGGTAGGTTAGGTTAGGTGTGGTTACGTTGGATTAGGTTAGGTTAGGTGTGGTTACTTTGGATTAGGTTAGGTTAGGTGTGGTTACGTTGGATTAGGTTAGGTTAGGTGTGGTTACGTTGGATTAGGTTAGGTTAGGTGTGGTTACGTTGGATTAGGTTAGGTTAGATGTGGTTAGGTTGGATTAGGTTAGGTTAGGTCGGGTTAGGTTTGGTTAGGTTAGGATAGGTTAGGTTAGGTGTGGTTAGGTTAGGGTAGGTTACGTTGGATTAGGTTAGGTTGGGTTAGGTTTGGTTAGGTTAGGATAGGTTAGGTTAGGTGTGGTTAGGTTAGGTTAGGTTAGGCAATGTTAGGTTAGGTTTGGCTATAAAAAAAAACTAAACAGTTCCTATCGCATATATCAGAAGCTATCTACATTGCGAAAAAGTATTATATTTAGTTGGTAGAATTTCTTATGAACTACAACACTTTATAAAATCAAGGTTTCCTTATGAAACAGAGCACTATGTTCTACCACGATATAATATAACTACAAAGTATCCGACAACATAGCAGCGAGGTACGACAAACACTGAGTCAACTGTCTTCCCCACTACTCTATCGTCAACTGCGTAAGGCCTAATCTCTTTCTATGTCTCGTGGATTTTATAATACTATGATACTTACTTAATTACACGGTCGCAAGGCACAAGGAAACTGCTTGTATGAAATATTTACCTCCCAAATTAGTAAACTATACTTTTAAATAAATCCATCTTATCCCGGATACTTTTTTGAAAAAAAAAACAGAATAAATTTAGTAAACTTAGCTTTCTTAACTTACGTAAGCTAACCGGTTGACAAACTAAGTGTATAGTGTGGGCCACGTAACCGTGCACTTGGCCTTGAGAGATCGTACGAGATTTCTTGTGCACTAGCACTTCTAAAAACATATTATAAATTAAAAATGTTCTATTCATCAACAGCTTCTTTATCCGATATGTGTACACATATTTCAGAGTTTTTTTAACCTGATAATGAAGCTAATTTATCATCGAATATATCTAAAATCAACCGTCTCATCTTAGTCAGTGTTTTAACAGCTCTTATCGTGTTTGTAGGAAAGTATTTATACTGATCCTTTATCTCCTGTATCACTTACTGCGATCTCTCAATGCCAAATGCACGGCTATACGTGATACCGGTACTAAGTGTAAGCGCTCATTTAATAAACTTTATTAGAAATCTAACTGAATCCAAACTAGATAGTTTGAAACTATCTTGTAATATACAACTCTTTCCATCACTGTAGTACAAATCGTCACCACTAATGGTTTATGATATCTTTCAAACTGTTGGTACTTACACAATATCAGCGCTACATGCTCGTTTGAAACGTTTTTGCAGGACATCCTTTTCTGTGAGATAATGTAAAATTATTGGACGGATTTTTAAAAATTTTAAGATATACGAACATTTTCGGTAGAGGGGAAGCATTGTTACGTCTCAACTGAACCATTCCGGTGAAAAGGAATATCTTTACGTCACAACTGAGTCATTCCAGGGGAGAGGAAGCATAGCTACGCCACAGCTTAATCATACTGGTAGAAAAGAAGTATAGTTGCGTCACAACTGAACCATTTCGGTAAAGAGGAAGCATAGTTAAGTCGCAACTGAATCATTCCGGAGGAGAGGAAGTATAGTTACGTCACAACTGAACTGAATTTTTTCCGTGGAGAAGAAGCATAGCCGTCTCGCTTGAATCATTTCGCTAGAGAGGAAGCATAGTTACGTCACAACCTAATCATTCTGGTAGAAGGGAGGCATGGTTGCGTCAAATCCGAACCATGCCGGTAGACAGGAAGCATAGTTAGGTCCCTTACGTCACAACTGAACCATTCCGGTGGAGAGGAAGCATAGTTACGTTACAACTGAAACTTTCCGGTAGAGGGAAGCATAGTTACGTCACAACTGAACCATTCCGGTAAAGGTGAATCATTGGTTAGTTACAACTCAACCATTAGGTGGCATATTTTCATCAGAAATAAATAGTTGCGGTGGAGAGAAAGTATAGTTACGTCACAACTAAACCATTCCGATAGTGGGAAAGCATAGTTATGTCACAATTGAACAATTCCTGTAGGGAGGAAGTATAGATACGTCACAACTGAACTCAATTTTTTCCGTGGAGAAGAAGCATAGCCGTCTCGTTTGAATCATTTCGCTAGAGAAAAAGCATAGTTACGTTACAACTGAAACTTTCCGGTAGAGAGGAAGCATAGTTACCTCACAACTGAACCGTTCCGGTAAAGGTGAATCATTGGTTAGTTACAACTCAACCATTAGGTGGGATATTTTCGTCAGAAATAAATAGTTGCGGTGGAGAGAAAGTATAGTTACGTCACAACTAAACCATTCTGATAGTGGGGGAGTATAGTTACGTCACAACTAAACCATTCCGATAGTGAGGAAGCATAGTTCCGTCACAACTAAACCATTCCGATAGTGAGGAAGCATAGTTCCGTCACAACTAAACCATTCCGATAGTGAGGAAGCATAGTTCCGTCACAATTGAACAATTCCTGTAGGGAGGAAGTATAGATACGTCACAACTGAACCTTCACGGTTTGGAGGAAGCATAGTTCCGTCGCAATTGAACCATTTTATTACCTCAAAGAAAGCTTAATTTATTTTTTGAAGTTATAACTCGTAATAAATTGGCTAAGTTTCGATCTAATAACCTACACAAACCAATAAAGCGAGCGGTAAGGTTATGCAGAGCTACAACCGTTGTCGATATCGTCATCGATGAAAAGAAGTTATACAAAGTTATGCTAAACGTCTTCATGCACAAAAAATAAAATTTCGAGGTCACGCAATAAAGATATCCTCACAAAAAATATGCGAAGTTTAAAAACTCAGTAAAATTTTAGACTTACGTTCTTTGTAAGACTGAGTACTAGGTTATACTGTGAGTAAACTATAACGTTTTTGGTTACGATAGTTATAGTAATAAAAAAACAATAAAATTTTCTAACGTAAGCTAATTTGTTAAAGTGAAGTGGCCTCCATTTCGGTATACGGATTTCATCGCTACACGGATCTGTGGGGACGTGCTTGACTTCACGCATGAACTAGTTACCTCACGCATTAGTAAACTTTATTTAATTTTAACACAGATATTTTGCAACCGGATGCCAACTTAACTGGATAATTTTAACCTAATACTATATATTTTTTATACAAAGAAACATTGATTGTGTGGCCTGTAAAGTTTACTGACTAGAAACTGTGGTGCAATATGTGTTTTAAAATTTCCAATATTTGGGGCGTCAATACTAGGTGATATTCTCTCTGGATTGCTGAGGATTTTTCTGGATCCTCAGGCAAGGCAATCGTAATATTCTCGTAGCCACTGTTATTTTATTTACACTTATGAAAAGGATTAAAAAATTGATTAGTGAATACGGTTGTGACTAAAATTTAAAACTGTTTAATTGCGGCTATTAACGGAACCTATGTGGACCGCACATTTAGTCTGTATGGTACAGAGTGTCTTATAGACCGGTAGGTTCAAAAAGCTTTGCTTATATTTATGCAAAGTTATAGGCAAGTTTGTGTGTGTGTGTGTGTGTGTGTGTGTGTGTGTGCGTGCGTGCGTGCGTGCGTGTGTGTGTGTGTGTGTGTACGCGCGCGCGCGTGTGTGTGTGTGTGTGTGTGTGTGTGTGTGTGTGTGTGTGTGTGTGTGTGTGTGTGTGTGTGTGTGCGTACGCGCGCGCGCGCGCGTGTGTGTGTGTGTGTGTGTACGCGCGCGCGCGCGCGCGTGTGTGTGTGTGTGTGTGTGTGTGTGTGTACGCGCGCGCGCGCGCGTGTGTGTGTGTGTGTGTGTGTGTGTGTGTGTGTGTGTGTGTGTGTACGCGTGTGCTTGTGCGTGCGTGCGTGCGTGCGTGTGTGCGTGAGTGAGTGCGTGCGTGCGTGCGTGCGCGCGCGCGCGCGCGTGTGTGTGTGTGTGTGTGTGTGTAAGTTTTCCAAGATATGTTTGCACTACATAGCAGTCTGATTTTATTTTTAAAGTCAACAAATCAAAATTTAAAATGTCGGACTAAATAATGTTTTCTCACACTTGTTTCTTAACATTATTGTAAGAATATTGTCTGATCTGTAATAAATAAACGATGCAGCAAATATTACGTTTTGTAAATGTAAATTATACTTGTTAAATAATTTGATTAATTTTTTTTTTTTTAATTTACAACGTAAAACCATGTGCATCATGTAAAGGTTCTATCCGTAAATAATAATAACTCCATGTCAGTATAGCTGTGTATGTAGACTATTCGATACAATTGACGTAAATTATTTGAAGTATTGAATATGTTTATTGATAAGATCAAACACAATTCTTTGTAGTCAGTAGCCTAAATCTTCTCGAACCAAAAAATGACCTTCCTCCGAAATTATTTCCATTTCAAATATTTCTATTTTTACCATTAATCTTGAATTTTGATTTTCATACAAAAAATGCGCACTTGATTGTCAATATTCATGAAATATCACACACAAATATTCTAGTAAATATTCACAAAACACCTGGTGAAACAATCCGTAATTTTGAGTTTTCATATTTTGACCTTATAAATAAAACCATTGACTTTCAAAACCTTTTAAGCATACAACCCGAAATCTATTAAGTACCGCAGCATCTACCACACAACCCGAAATCTATTAAGTACCGCAGCATCTACCACACAACCCGAAATCTATTAAGTACCGCAGCATCTACCACACAACCCGAAATCTGTTAAGTACCGCAGCATCTACCGTTTATTGTATACAACCCGGAATCTGTTAAGTACCGCAGCATCTACCATACAACCCGAAATCTGTTAAGTACCGCAGCATCTACCGTTCATTGTATACAACCCGGAATCTGTTAAGTACCGCAGCATCTACCATACAACCCGAAATCTGTTAAGTACCGCAGCATCTACCGTTCATTGTATACAACCCGGAATCTGTTAAGTATCGCAGCATCTACCATACAACCCGAAATCTGTTAAGTACCGCAGCATCTACCATACAACCCGAAATCTGTTAAGCACCGCAGCATCTACCGTTCATTGTATACAACCCGGAATCTGTTAAGTACCGCAGCATCTACCATACAACCCGAAATCTGTTAAGTACCGCAGCATCTACCGTTCATTGTATACAACCCGGAATCTGTTAAGTACCGCAGCATCTACCATACAACCCGAAATCTGTTAAGTACCGCAGCATCTACCGTTCATTGTATACAACCCGGAATCTGTTAAGTACCGCAGCATCTACCGTTCATTGTATACAACCCGGAATCTGTTAAGTACCGCAGCATCTACCATACAACCCGAAATCTGTTAAGTACCGCAGCATCTACCGTTCATTGTATACAACCCGGAATCTGTTAAGTACCGCAGCATCTACCGTTCATTGCATACAACCCGAAATCTGTTAAGTACCGCAGCATCTACCATACAACCCGAAATCTGTTAAGTACCGCAGCATCTACCATACAACCCGAAATCTGTTAAGTACCGCAGCATCTACCGTTCATTGTATACAACCCGAAATCTGTTAAGTACCGCAGCATCTACCATACAACCCGAAATCTGTTAAGTACCGCAGCATCTACCGTTCATTGCATACAACCCGAAATCTTTGAAGTACCGCATCATCTACCGTTCATTGCATACAACCCGAAATCTTTGAAGTACCGCAGCATCTACCGTTCATTGCATATAACCCGAAATCTGTTAAGTACCGCAGCATCTACCATACAACCCGAAATCTGTTAAGTACCGCAGCATCTACCGTTCATTGTATACAACCCGAAATCTGTTAAGTACCGCAGCATCTACCATACAACCCGAAATCTGTTAAGTACCGCAGCATCTACCATACAACCCGAAATCTGTTAAGTACCGCAGCATCTACCGTTCATTGTATACAACCCGGAATCTGTTAAGTACCGCAGCATCTACCATACAACCCGAAATCTGTTAAGTACCGCATCATCTACCGTTCATTGCATACAACCCGAAATCTTTGAAGTACCGCAGCATCTACCGTTCATTGCATACGACCCGAAATCTTTGAAGTACCGCAGCATCTACCGTTCATTGCATACAACCCGAAATCTGTTAAGTACCGCAGCATCTACCATACAACCCGAAATCTGTTAAGCACCGCAGCATCTACCGTTCATTGTATACAACACGGAATCTGTTAAGTACCGCAGCATCTACCATACAACCCGAAATCTGTTAAGCACCGCAGCATCTACCGTTCATTGTATACAACCCGGAATCTGTTAAGTACCGCAGCATCTACCATACAACCCGAAATCTGTTAAGCACCGCAGCATCTACCGTTCATTGTATACAACCCGGAATCTGTTAAGTACCGCAGCATCTACCATACAACCCGAAATCTGTGAAGTACCGCAGCATCTACCGTTCATTGTATACAACCCGGAATCTGTTAAGTACCGCAGCATCTACCATACAACCCGAAATCTGTTAAGTACCGCAGCATCTACCGTTCATTGCATACAACCCGAAATCTTTTAAGTACCGCAGCATCTACCGTTCATTGCATATAACCCGAAATCTGTTAAGCACCGCAGCATCTACCGTTCATTGTATACAACCCGGAATCTGTTAAGTACCGCAGCATCTACCATACAACCCGAAATCTGTTAAGCACCGCATCATCTACCGTTCATTGTATACAACCCGGAATCTGTTAAGTACCGCAGCATCTACCATACAACCCGAAATCTGTTAAGCACCGCAGCATCTACCGTTCATTGTATACAACCCGGAATCTGTTAAGTACCGCAGCATCTACCGTTCATTGCATACAACCCGAAATCTGTTAAGTACTCAGCATCTACCGTTCATTGCATATAACCCGAAATCTGTTAAGTACCGCAGCATCTAGCGTTCAAAATCTGTTACGTACCGCAGCATCTACCGTTCATTGCATACAACCCGAAATCTGTTAAGTACCGCAGCATCTACCGTTCATTGCATATAACCCGAAATCTGTTAAGTACCGCAGCATCTACCGTTCATTGTATATAACCCGAAATCTGTTAAGTACCGCAGCATCTACCATACAACCCGAAATCTGTTAAGCACCGCAGCATCTACCGTTCATTGTATACAACCCGGAATCTGTTAAGTATCGCAGCATCTACCATACAACCCGAAATCTGTTAAGTACCGCAGCATCTACCATACAACCCGAAATCTGTTAAGCACCGCAGCATCTACCGTTCATTGTATACAACCCGGAATCTGTTAAGTACCGCAGCATCTACCGTTCATTGTATACAACCCGGAATCTGTTAAGTACCGCAGCATCTACCGTTCATTGTATACAACCCGGAATCTGTTAAGTACCGCAGCATCTACCATACAACCCGAAATCTGTTAAGTACCGCAGCATCTACCATACAACCCGAAATCTGTTAAGCACCGCAGCATCTACCATTCATTGTATACAACCCGGAATCTGTTAAGTACCGCAGCATCTACCATACAACCCGAAATCTGTTAAGTACCGCAGCATCTACCGTCCATTGTATACAACCCGGAATCTGTTAAGTACCGCAGCATCTACCGTTCATTGTATACAACCCGGAATCTGTTAAGTACCGCAGCATCTACCACACAACCCGAAATCTGTTAAGTACCGCAGCATCTACCATACAACCCGAAATCTGTTAAGCACCGCAGCATCTACCGTTGATTGTATACAACCCGGAATCTGTTAAGTACCGCAGCATCTACCATACAACCCGAAATCTGTTAAGTACCGCAGCATCTACCGTCCATTGTATTGTCGCGTACTCTTGAGACGTTTCAGAAACTCTCCACTAATTTTCTACGTATTTATTACTTTTCCAGTACATAGAACGTCTTTAACACGTCAACATTACAAAATACGATATATAAATTTCCGAATTGTGGCGACCTGGTTATAATTTTACACAAACTCTAAAGAACTACCGCAAACCATTAAAATAATCTACAAAACTTGGCCATTTTTTCATCATTTAAAAAAGCCCGAGACATTTGTTGATACTCCAGGCGTGACACGTGACTAAATTCTGAGCCATTAGCCTCCCTTTGAATGCTTCTCATTTATAGGCTAAAGTAACTGTTCTGTGATACGCAGAGAACTCTATTGGCAATACTTGACAGAAGTAAAGTCAGAATAGAAGTGGGAAAAAAACATTTGTAATTGCTTAGAGTACATCAAATGTTGCGTTCTTGTAATATGTCTGCGGTAGAAAGACAACCGCCGCCCCGGCAAGAACAAACTAACTTTATTGTAACGCTATAGTTTCGTTTATGTTTAGCAAATCTCCGGTGACGTGATTTGTAATCTTCGGAGCAATAAACCATTTATATTGTTACGAGTAAATTATAACACCAAAACGAAGCGCTTTCAGGCCGGTGGTAGATATTTTGCCACCACCTTAATCCTACACGGATCGAGACAAAGTGGTCGTTATTAACTTCATTAGTTAAACTTGCAACCTCCCCCTTCGCGCCACTTTGACCTTCCCATCCAGGAGGATTTAATTGGTATTTACTACGGGCCCAGTCGGCCAACAAGGACGTTTGAATGTTTGCTGTTTATGTTCAGGGCTTAATCCACTTTACGTGGATGCAGCCGGGAAGTGTGTTTGCCGGGGAACATCTAGGCACAGTCACGTGGGCATTAAACATTAAAAAGTTATACGTCTAAGGTTTCTAATACACAGTATCAAGAGCACAGTGCTACAATATATTACAATGAAAATATTGGAAAGAACCCCAATACCACAAAATGGTATTGGGGTTCTTTCCAATATTTTCATTGTAAATCTAAGTTTAAGATTTGATAGCAGACTTGCTCCTACTTGTCTTTTCTAAAATATCTCAATTCGCTTCGCATTATTTCTGCACCATTTATCTCACTTTCTCGCTTCTGATTCAGTTTCCACGTTACTACCTGTGTTCGCTCCTCCACTTGTGCGGACTTTCATACTCAACACACAGTTTATATCGAATTGAAACATTTGAAATTCATTAGACATTAAACATAACTCGTGATTTTCATTGGCCATGCACTTATTACACTGATAAAGTCAACTTGTGGTGGCGAAATATGTCTGGATGAAAAATAAAATTTAATTTGAACTACAACTTGAATTTCTACATTTTTCATTCAGTATTTACATCTTTATTTGAGGTGTATTTAATAAAGACTAATATTTACTGTAGCTAATAATAGAATAACATCTTAATAATAGTTATTAAACGTATCAGACGCGCCTAAGAATGTTTTCACTTCAAAAATAGGAAAAAAAATATATAACGTATTGTTTTCGGTATATTGAACTATTTGTACTCAGATTTATCAAAATTTAAATATTTATTAACTGATCAAAACTATTTGATAATAACCTTTCAATAAATAATGTGGCATAACCTACGTGTAAAACAGCTGCCCTACAACATAACCTATGACATAAGATCAGCTGTTGCATTAAAACATATGTTATCATTAAATTCACTTTGAGGTGACTCAAAGCGTAACTTGACGGAAATTATACTGCCGCGAAATTATATGTTTATGTCCAGCCAATACGTTTTTGTAGGCGTCACTGTAGACGTTTCAATTCAAAAACTATAAAAAACACAAGTAGCGTGTTAAAAAACACAAAACAAAATATCCGCATTGAAAATGCCCTTAAGAAATAAATTACAAAGAGTAGAAATGCATTAAATTGCGATCAAAACTAAACGTAAACTCAATTACCCGTAACATTCCCTAAGAAAGCCTAACCTAACATAACTTTATTGCGTTTAATATTCGATCGTATAGCTAATCACACGTAAGCTGGCGCGCGACCTCGACGGTCGAGCGTAGGCAGGGGTAAGGCTAGAGGAAGCAAAAGACAGTTCCACAGACATTACAATATGAAGTATAGTATTTATATTACAATAATGTAGATTTGACAAGCCGCTATATTATTTTATTTTATTTGATTTGTCATAGTAACCAGATCATTTAAAGTTTTGAACAAATTTCCTTAATTATATGGCTTTTATAATCAACCGCAACGCCTGTAATTTCTTAGCGAATATTTTTGAATAGGGCTAGTACAGGTTTTCCATCGATAGATCGCGCGCCAACTTACGAGTGACCAGCTATACTGAGAAAACATCTGACGATATAAAAGCTAGAGCACTCATACTTTATGCAAGAAATATTATGAACATAAGATTTGCTATTATTGATGGTGTAGGCCTATATATTTCTTTATGTTTGGATAGTTTATCCACAATTTTAAAGGTAAAAATATCATCATGAGGAAAGTGCAAAAGCGGTGAAAATCAAAGTAAACTTACATTTGTTTCCAGTCTGTCACGCCTCAAAATATAATTCATGGATATCCTGAAAGGAAAAGATATTAGTTATTTTATAAAACAATTTACCAAAATGTTGAACTTTAATCTGTAAAAATCAAACTTTACTTTCTCAAACGTATGTACCATACATTTTTGAGTAAATACTTAATTTAAAAAATTACAAGCAGAACATATTGTGAATGTCTATTCCAATTTGCTAAAACTGTTGCTTTGGAAATCACATAAGTGTATGGCTTTGTGAAAATAGAACAGTAAACCTTTCATGTCAAGTAATTTAAATTAAATCAATTTTGTTTTATGAAGTTTTAAAATACACTTGAACCTTTCATGTCAAGTAATTTAAATTAAATCAATTTTGTTTTATGAAGTTTTAAAATACACTTGAACCTTTCATGTCAAGTAATTTAAATTAAATCAATTTTGTTTTATGAAGTTTTAAAATACACTTGAACCTTTCATGTCAAGTAATTTAAATTAAATCAATTTTGTTTTATGAAGTTTTAACATACACTTGAACCTTTCATGTCAAGTAATTTAAATTAAATCAATTTTGTTTTATGAAGTTTTAAAATACACTTGAACCTTTCATGTCAAGTAATTTAAATTAAATCAATTTTGTTTTATGAAGTTTTAAAATACACTATGTAAATATTCATAATATTTGAGGTTTATTCTGACGCAGCCTTACATTAATACGTTTGCCAGTTTCAACGACCAACATAATTATGAAAGGAAAGCAATACTGGAAAAACTTGTTTAAAGTCAATTCCTGCTCGGGTCAACCAAGAAAATTTTATGTTAGTTACTTTTTATTTTGTAAATACAATTAATATAAATATGTACAGGCCTATACATATGTCAGAATCATAAAGTGGCAAAATAGTAAGCGAATATCCTTCCAAGATCCCTTTACCCTCTCTATACAGTTGTGCTGTTGCACTAGTTTTGTTTCTTTACTATTTATTCCCTTTATTTTTTCTTGTAATTATGAAGCTAATGGGCGTCTACACTTTCTCATTCTATCCATCTCTTATATTGCTTCATTATTAGAAGTAACATTTCATTTATAATTTCATAAACATTTTTAAGTAATAGATTTATAGCAATGAGAAAGTTGGTTCAGTGCCAAAGTGCTGGATTTCTAACATGTAGTCATTCAGTTCAAATCCAACCGAGGCGTCAACTTATTTCAATTTTAATTATTGAATAAATATTTGAAAATAATACTAACATCAATTGTCATCCACTATAGGTTAAAAATAATGTATTTGAACTTGATTGGATGAATAAAAACGTATTTTATTAACAATTAAAATTTTGTACAAGATATATATAAGGAGAGTGAGAGGTAATAGAAAGAAATCACATCAAATCACAGATTCTGCTACAACAATTATAAGATTCTGCTACAACTCTCAATAGCAATGTACAAACAGTATTTACATTGCAACACTCCAATGATAAAGCATCCTATATTTGTATCTACGCAAGTAGTGGCAAATCCACTGACTTTTTTAAAAGTAATATAATAAATTTAAATTAAATTTAAGCAACTAAATACAAATCGACTTATGTAAGTTTTCAATAATGTTAAGTTATTACAAACTTCAAAATCGTTTCATTGGTTGGAATTTTTAAAAGATGTTTTATCAAATATACACTTTAAAACTATTCCATTGTTGAATTAGAAACATACTTCAGAGTTGGGAGGAGCCCGAGTGCGGTGATCCATCGTTATTCCGATGTCTCTCCAGAGAACAAGACTGGAGAGGGAAACTACTGTCGGAGAACAAGAGATCCAGTTGCCATTTTAACAGAAAGCGGTGACGTGACGCCTACGCCTGATTAACCTTGGTGGGCAAAATATCTTTATAATTCCAAATTGACTCCAATAGTTAGAGAAAAGTGTTAAATGCTCTCCCGGAAATTGTTGCCAGTAAAATAGATTAGGCGGTAGAAAGAGTCCTGTGATTGATTATTTAGGAGTGCAAGACAGATCCCAGGATGCCAGAGGTCAGATTATCTATGATACCTTGTAGGAGATCTATCATCATCTAGTACATTTTTTCTATTCAAAAATAGATGTGGGACTAACTGATCCTATTAAAGTTGGCACTGAAATAACAAAAGGGAATACTTTGAGTTCACTACTATTCTACTTGATGATGGACAAAATTATCAACAAAGTGGGAACTAAGAAAGGGTGTCAGATGAGAAACAAAATAATTTGTTAGGCAAATGACGTGTTAGGCCCAAAGATGTCCAATGAGAAGACAATTTAGAAAGATCCTTTGTTCAACTTAATCCCGAAGACGTACAACGTAGCATCTTACTAGAGGAGACAAAGAACATGGTCGGAACAAATGACGTGTTAGGCCCAAAGATGTCCAATGAGAAGACAATTTAGAAAGATCCTTTGTTCAACTTAATCCCGAAGACGTACAACGTAGCATCTTACTAGAGGAGACAAAGAACATGGTCGGAACAAATGACGTGTTAGGCCCAAAGATGTCCAATGAGAAGACAATTTAGAAAGATCCTTTGTTCAACTTAATCCCGAAGACGTACAACGTAGCATCTTACTAGAGGAGACAAAGAACATGGTCGGAACAAATGACGTGTTAGGCCCAAAGATACCAGTTTTCCAATGAGAAGACAATTTAGAAAGATCCTTTGTTCAACTTAATCCCGAAGACGTACAACGTAGCATCTTACTAGAGGAGACAAAGAACATGGTCGGAACAAATGACGTGTTAGGCCCAAAGATGTCCAATGAGAAGACAATTTAGAAAGATCCTTTGTTCAACCTAATCCCGAAGACGTACAACGTAGCATCTTACTAGAGGAGACAAAGAACATGGTCGGAACAAATGACGTGTTAGGCCCAAAGATGTCCAATGAGAAGACAATTTAGAAAGATCCTTTGTTCAACCTAATCCCGAAGACGTACAACGTAGCATCTTACTAGAGGAGACAAAGAACATGGTCGGAACAAATGACGTGTTAGGCCCAAAGATGTCCAATGAGAAGACAATTTAGAAAGATCCTTTGTTCAACCTAATCCCGAAGACGTACAACGTAGCATCTTACTAGAGGAGACAAAGAACATGGTCGGAACAAATGACGTGTTAGGCCCAAAGATGTCCAATGAGAAGACAATTTAGAAAGATCCTTTGTTCAACCTAATCCCGAAGACGTACAACGTAGCATCTTACTAGAGGAGACAAAGAACATGGTCGGAACAAATGACGTGTTAGGCCCAAAGATGTCCAATGAGAAGACAATTTAGAAAGATCCTTTGTTCAACCTAATCCCGAAGACGTACAACGTAGCATCTTACTAGAGGAGACAAAGAACATGGTCGGAACAAATGACGTGTTAGGCCCAAAGATGTCCAATGAGAAGACAATTTAGAAAGATCCTTTGTTCAACCTAATCCCGAAGACGTACAACGTAGCATCTTACTAGAGGAGACAAAGAACATGGTCGGAACAAATGACGTGTTAGGCCCAAAGATACCAGTTTTCCAATGAGAAGACAATTTAGAAAGATCCTTTGTTCAACTTAATCCCGAAGACGTACAACGTAGCATCTTACTAGAGGAGACAAAGAACATGGTCGGAACAAATGACGTGTTAGGCCCAAAGATACCAGTTTTCCAATGAGAAGACAATTTAGAAAGATCCTTTGTTCAACTTAATCCCGAAGACGTACAACGTAGCATCTTACTAGAGGAGACAAAGAACATGGTCGGAACAAATGACGTGTTAGGCCCAAAGATACCAGTTTTCCAATGAGAAGACAATTTAGAAAGATCCTTTGTTCAACCTAATCCCGAAGACGTACAACGTAGCATCTTACTAGAGGAGACAAAGAACATGGTCGGAACAAATGACGTGTTAGGCCCAAAGATGTCCAATGAGAAGACAATTTAGAAAGATCCTTTGTTCAACCTAATCCCGAAGACGTACAACGTAGCATCTTACTAGAGGAGACAAAGAACATGGTCGGAACAAATGACGTGTTAGGCCCAAAGATACCAGTTTTCCAATGAGAAGACAATTTAGAAAGATCCTTTGTTCAACTTAATCCCGAAGACGTACAACGTAGCATCTTACTAGAGGAGACAAAGAACATGGTCGGAACAAATGACGTGTTAGGCCCAAAGATACCAGTTTTCCAATGAGAAGACAATTTAGAAAGATCCTTTGTTCAACTTAATCCCGAAGACGTACAACGTAGCATCTTACTAGAGGAGACAAAGAACATGGTCGGAACAAATGACGTGTTAGGCCCAAAGATACCAGTTTTCCAATGAGAAGACAATTTAGAAAGATCCTTTGTTCAACTTAATCCCGAAGACGTACAACGTAGCATCTTACTAGAGGAGACAAAGAACATGGTCGGAACAAATGACGTGTTAGGCCCAAAGATACCAGTTTTCCAATGAGAAGACAATTTAGAAAGATCCTTTGTTCAACTTAATCCCGAAGACGTACAACGTAGCATCTTACTAGAGGAGACAAAGAACATGGTCGGAACAAATGACGTGTTAGGCCCAAAGATACCAGTTTTCCAATGAGAAGACAATTTAGAAAGATCCTTTGTTCAACTTAATCCCGAAGACGTACAACGTAGCATCTTACTAGAGGAGACAAAGAACATGGTCGGAACAAATGACGTGTTAGGCCCAAAGATACCAGTTTTCCAATGAGAAGACAATTTAGAAAGATCCTTTGTTCAACTTAATCCCGAAGACGTACAACGTAGCATCTTACTAGAGGAGACAAAGAACATGGTCGGAACAAATGACGTGTTAGGCCCAAAGATACCAGTTTTCCAATGAGAAGACAATTTAGAAAGATCCTTTGTTCAACTTAATCCCGAAGACGTACAACGTAGCATCTTACTAGAGGAGACAAAGAACATGGTCGGAACAAATGACGTGTTAGGCCCAAAGATACCAGTTTTCCAATGAGAAGACAATTTAGAAAGATCCTTTGTTCAACTTAATCCCGAAGACGTACAACGTAGCATCTTACTAGAGGAGACAAAGAACATGGTCGGAACAAATGACGTGTTAGGCCCAAAGATACCAGTTTTCCAATGAGAAGACAATTTAGAAAGATCCTTTGTTCAACTTAATCCCGAAGACGTACAACGTAGCATCTTACTAGAGGAGACAAAGAACATGGTCGGAACAAATGACGTGTTAGGCCCAAAGATACCAGTTTTCCAATGAGAAGACAATTTAGAAAGATCCTTTGTTCAACTTAATCCCGAAGACGTACAACGTAGCATCTTACTAGAGGAGACAAAGAACATGGTCGGAACAAATGACGTGTTAGGCCCAAAGATACCAGTTTTCCAATGAGAAGACAATTTAGAAAGATCCTTTGTTCAACTTAATCCCGAAGACGTACAACGTAGCATCTTACTAGAGGAGACAAAGAACATGGTCGGAACAAATGACGTGTTAGGCCCAAAGATACCAGTTTTCCAATGAGAAGACAATTTAGAAAGATCCTTTGTTCAACTTAATCCCGAAGACGTACAACGTAGCATCTTACTAGAGGAGACAAAGAACATGGTCGGAACAAATGACGTGTTAGGCCCAAAGATACCAGTTTTCCAATGAGAAGACAATTTAGAAAGATCCTTTGTTCAACTTAATCCCGAAGACGTACAACGTAGCATCTTACTAGAGGAGACAAAGAACATGGTCGGAACAAATGACGTGTTAGGCCCAAAGATACCAGTTTTCCAATGAGAAGACAATTTAGAAAGATCCTTTGTTCAACTTAATCCCGAAGACGTACAACGTAGCATCTTACTAGAGGAGACAAAGAACATGGTCGGAACAAATGACCTTGAGGTGGAAATTAGAAACAGAAGGTGAGATAATTGAACAAGTAAAGTTATTAAAATAGTTGGGCATCACTTTTTCACATAACAAAAAATTTGACGACAAAAGTAGAGGAACAAGCAAATAAAGGAAACATAATGTCGGGATTTCTGAATAATTCATTAAGACCAATTATGACAAGCTTCGGAAACCAGCTCGTGACGGCAAAGAAAAAAAACTTATGGAAACCACAGAAATGAAAATCCTTAGAAAAAAACACTCAAGGATTAAGCAAGAAGCATAGATTTACGACGGAAATGCGAGATGGATAACATTATTGGATGGGTGGCGAAATAAGACTTGATTGGAACGACCATGAAGGCAGAATGTCTGAAGGTAGAGTAGCAAAAATATCGTGAGATTTGAAAAACGATCATGGCAAGACCATGAAACGACGGAACTAATTCGAGAAACATTGACAAACTGTCAGTCTAATGTACAGTAAACTCCCGATTATCCATGGGCGGATTATCCGGGGTCTGCCATTGTTTTACAAATATCCAATTTTTATTCCAATCAGATTCATGTGTTTAAATTTCCAAACGGTGTGTTACGACGTAAATACATAAAGGGCTTAGTAGAAGTTAAGATGAAGGGAATAGATATGTAAATATGTACGTACTAATATTTACATTGAATGGGAAGCATCCGACGCGGGTCAGCGAAATAAAAGGGGCGAGCAGACTACTGTATATAGGAGACAATGACAAAATGCTTGGACGCCCGAAAACCTAATGTGTATCATAAGATTGTAAACAAATGTCAGCTAATCTCGGCTATAAATAGTCTAGGACGTGACTTATGCATTCTCCATGTCTGTCATATACGTTACCGATTTTTATGGCTTTGTGACACACGTAACACAAGTAGACACTGTGCGACAAAATGGTTCTCAAGAAACTAAATTAAAAAATGGTTCACATTAAAGCTAAATCAATGCTCACAAAAAAACAGACAAAAGTGATAGATTTTTTTGTTAAAAAGTGAAAGTATTATGTGTAAAGGAAATTACATATGTACATATATACTTACTTTTGACATATACTTATGTACGTATTGTAAATAGTTTGACATATAAATGTACATGTTTTAATCCGTCAAATACATCGACATTTTAAATTATTATCTGTATTTATTTTGTCCTCTGAAGATTATTTGTGAATTGCATTAACCGGGGTCATTATTTGGGGAACTTATGGTATAATAATCGATTATAGATAGTTTTGCGTATTCTTTGTTCATAGCGGATTATCCGGGAAATTAGTTATCCGGCGTTGCCGGGCCACTCTATTCCACGGATAATCGGGAGTTTACTGTTTATATAAAACAAGAAGGCATATTATTGACCGTCTTAACAAACTCTGCTTACTGAATTTCCCCAAAGGGTGACTCCTTGTCTCTCCTAACCCCTGTTATGTTTACGTAATCACACTCGTAAATCGCTATGACACGACAGTTCTCAAACACAGGCCTAAGTACAGACTTTAAGCTAACAAAAGATAACACAGCGAAATTAAGTGATAACACGTGTGATGGTCATTTATCAACAGCGATCCGCAGAAACGACCAAAATTGTGGTTAAATCCTGCACTGATGAGCGGAGGGATTAAACCAAGGGTGAACACAATAGGACCCCATGGGGGGGGGGCGCAATCACGACTTGATGAACTTAAGGTATCAATTGATTTAAATTGCGGTTTATACTGTAAACTAAGTTGGGCTTATTTATTGTGGCACTTAAACTTAGTTGGAGCATCTGTTAATTTACCGACAACTTTGTAACAAACTTGGGTTGTAATGGCGGAAAGTAAAGTTATAAAGGGACGTTGTAAACTTATGTCGGGGACCTGCAAATCCGTATAACTTGCTTTAATAATATCTTTAACTGTTTACTCATAAATTTAATTAAAAGTATTCCTTAGAAACAAGTAGCATCAGCTGTCAACTTGGGATTTAACTACTCTAACAAACTATTTCGTCACTTTTACTATACATTATGGTTTGAGTTTGTATTGTTATGGGAGTTAAGGAAATTCGCTGGCTCGTGTTCCGGCCGTGACTCGTTATCCTTGCTTCCCAGTCAAATCTAACCAAATCTCTACTCCATCTATCTACGAAATTATCACTTCCTAACTGCTAGCACGGATTAAGCGCTGAACTTGTATTATTCACTTACTCTAAAAATAAACCTACTACAACTTACTTATAACAGCTATAATGAGATATTCGCCTTTTTTGAATTAGCGTGGTCTAAGTGCTTTATAGAATTAATCCATTACTAGCTGCTAGTATGGTATGAGAGATTCGCTATCTCTTGTATTAATCAGTTACTAGCAGCTACCATTGGCTAAGTGCTGTTCTAACACAATCACTTACTAGCAGCTAGCATGGGCTAAGTGTTGTTCTAACACAATCACTTACTAACATCTACCATTGGCTAAGTGCTGTTCTAACATAATCACTTACTAGCAGCGAGCATGGGCTAAGTGTTGTTCTAACACAATCACTTACTAACAGCTACCATTGGCTAAGTGCTGTTCTAACATAATCACTTACTAGCAGCTACCATTAGCTAAGTGCTGTTTCAGCATAATCACTTACTAGCAGCTAGCATTGGATCAGAGTTGTTCAAACATAATCACTTACTAGCAGCTAGCATTGGCTAAGTGCTGGTCTAGCATACTCACTTACTAACAACTACTATTGGCTAAGTGTTATTCTATCATAATCACTTACTAGCAGCTACCATTGGCTAAGTGTTGTTCTAACATAATCACGTATTAACAGCTACCATTGGCTAAGTGCTGGTCTAGCATACTCACTAACAACTACTATTGGCTAAGTGCTGTTCTAGCATAATCACTTATTAACAGCTACCATTGGCTAAGTGCTGGTCTAGCATACTCACTTACTAACAACTACTATTGGCTAAGTGCTGTTTTAGCATAATCACTTACTAGCAGCTAGCATTGGATCAGAGTTGTTCAAACATAATCACTTACTAACAGCTAGCATGGGCCAAGTGTTGTTCTAACATAATCACTTACTAGCAGCTACCATTGGCTAACTGCTGTTCTAACATAATCACTTACTAGCAGCTAGCATTGGCTAAGTGCTGTTTTAGCATACTCACTTACTAACAACAACCATTGGCTAAGTGTTGTTCTAACATAATCACTTACTAACAGCTACCATTGGCTAAGTGATGTTCTAACATAATCACTTACTAACAGATACCATTGGCTAAGTGCTGTTCTAGCATAATCACTTATTAACAGCTACCATTGGCTAAGTGCTGTTCTAACATAATCACTTACTAACAGCTAGAATTGCCTAAGTGCTGTTCTAACATAACCACTTACTAACAAGTAGAATTGGCTAAGTGCTGTTCTAGCATAATCACTTACTAACAGCTAGCTTGGGCTAAGTGCTGTTCTAACATAATCACTTACTAGCAGCTAGCACTGGCTAAGTGCTGTTCAATAATAATCACTTACTAACAGCTACCATTGGCTAAATGCTGTTCTAACAAAATCACTTACTAACAGCTAGCACGGGCTAAGTGGTATTCTAGAATTAATCACTTACTAAACAGCTAGTTCTTACTAGGTCTATAAAATAAATATTTATATGATAAAATCAATACAACCAAACAATTCGAAACATACTAACATTTCAAATTGACAACCAAACAATATATTTCTCACGCTCTGATACAATAACGCTAAATTCCCATAATACTACTAATATAGCTCTCGCCGAATCAAGTGGCACAAACGTCCAGTTGCATTTCGAGTTAGCAATCGGAACATCTCCTAAAATAGACGAACCCATTCTGAAACAAGGACGTAGCAATTTTAGGCGACCCTAAACACTAAGTAATGTTTGCTCCAAGAGTACAACGCGCATACATGTAACGTGTAGTTGATATTGAATAGTACAGCATTACATAATTAGGGGTAGAATGTGTAACATGAAACAATAGAGTACCGTTGCAGTTGTTACCAACATTCATTTGTTGACGACGTCGTGTGTTTTCGCGTCTGTCATGATTTGACAATGCTGTGAAAATAACACTGATAATATCATATTGATAACTTTATAGTCATAATTGATCTTCGAGTACAGTTATAAAGACAAATCATCAACTAGTTACTGAAAAAATGGGGCAGCCGTGTGACTGACGGACAGAAAGGAAAACTTAAATAAAATTATTGTATCTATTACTAGGTTAAAATAATAACCTAAAAGTGCATTTACTGATAACGAAAAATTGACTTTACCACGTAACGATGTCGGGTAGAATACAAAGGTTCTAGGCTGGAGAGAAAGGGACAACAAAAAAAACCCGGAAAGGGGGGACAGATAACATTAGAAAACATCCTCTACAGGAATAGATGTAGATATCTTAAGATATAGAGGGACAGATAAGATTAGAAAACACGTTCTGCAAGAATAGATGTAGATATATTACGACAGAGAAGGACAGATAATATTAGAAAACATGCTTTACTAGAAGATGTAGATATATTAGGATATAGAGAGGGACAGATAATACTAGAAAACATATTCTATAAGAATAGATGTAGATATCTTACGACAGAGAGAGACTGATATTATTAGAAAACATGCTCTACTAGAATAGATGTAGATATATTACGACAGAGAGAGACTGATATTATTAGAAAACATACTCTATAAGAATAGATGTAGATATCTTACGACAGAGAGGGACAGATAATATTAGAAAACATGCTCTATAAGAATAGATGTAGATATATTATGATAGAGAGGGACATATAATATTAGAAAACACCCTCTATGAGAATAGATGTAGATATATTACGACAGAGAGGGACATCTAATATTAGAAAACATGATCTACAAGAATAGATGTAGATATCTTACGATAAAGAACAGTGTAAAATTGAGTAGTATGTCCTAAGTGGATATTCCACGCTATTTAGTTAGAATTCTCAAGCAAACATCTACAATTATTTTTATAAGCAGATAAAAGAACTTCAAATATCGTAAAAGCATTATTATTATAATTATTATTATATCGATAGATGGTTTTTAATAATACAACAAACCAACAACAATACAAGAATAATTAAATTAATTAATAATTAAGAAATTTGATAAGATTGAATTATTATGTAGATTAAAACATTACATATACTTAAAGGTCCAACATACCAACTTCGATGATAAAAATTGTAAAAGTTGAAACCACCTGTAGGCGATGCTAAACAGTTGTTTCTACGTAGAACAATGTACTGTACTAATATTTTTGTAATTTTTTGTGACATGGATTGGTATACGGTATTTTAAATATGGAAGTCATATATAAATGTGCATAAGGGCTTAATGTTATTAAACTTAGTAGTATTGTTACTTCCAGTTAATTGTTAATTTTTTTACCATAATATTTCCATGTGTTTAAGTTATTAATTTGCTCATGTTCATGAAACACAAGACTACTTATGTAGTAAAACTTTCAAAGAGCAGAAATAGATATTTGCTAATGCATTTAAGCTGATGAAACCTAATTTTTCAATTACCGTCTACTAAACTCGCTCTAGGCATCTCTACAATATCGCAAGTTTATCGATCACGGCAGTTTTGTAAATATATTCCATTCTCTCAGAGCTGTCGTCGAACGGACATTAAGGGAGGGATAAAGCCAGCAACTATAAGCTATCCGAAACCTGTTATTCTCCTCTATAAGCCCACTCTCATCGTTTCAGGGTTTTAACCACAATTTTGCCCCTTTCTGCGGATTTCCATTGATAAATGGCAAAGACACGTGTATTCCCATTATTGTATATTTTCGTATCGCATCGGTTTATCGGTAAAGTGAAAGAATAACTTTTCAGTTATAAAAACACAGTGGATGGGAAACGTTATGTCTGCAAGCAATGTTCACTACTGCGCTTAGTAAATATCTATTTTATTTATATAATATTCAACGTGGGTAGTTTCGTTGGCAATATAAGTTACCGTAAAACAGCAAAGGAACGATTATACTAAGATAGGGGTAGTAAAAAAATAACTACACGTTTGGGGCAGTTATTTGGAGATCCTAACACAAGAGGTTCAGCGAGAGTACTCAGCAACGAATGTAACGACTATCACGGAGTGTGCAGTTTAAGCGGCAAACTATCCCTACCACAGACAAGGCCGAGGGATACCTAATCCGGAATGTGTGGAATAAGCGACCGAGCTACACTTCCTCCCACAACCGCTAAAACAACCTAAGTTCATTCAACCAAGAAATGCCGAATCTGGGATGTGTGGAATAAGCGACCAAGCTACACGTTCTCCCACTACCCCTACAACACCCCAAGTTCATTCAATCAAGGGATACCGAATCCGGAATGTGTGGAATAAGCGACCAAGCTACACTTCCTTCCACTACCCCTACAACAGCCCAAGTTCATTCAACCAAGGGATACCGAATCCGGAATGTGTGGAATAAGCTACCAAGCTACACTTCCTTCCACTACCCCTACAACAACCTACGTTCATTCAACCAAAGAATACCGAATCTGGGATGTGTAGAATAAGCGACCAAGCTACACTTCCTCCCACTACCCCTACAACACCCCAAGTTCATTCAATCAAGGGATACCGAATGCGGAATGTGTGGAATAAGCAACCAAGCTACACTTCCTTCCACTACCCCTACAACAGCCCAAGTTCATTCAACCAAGGGATACCGAATCTGGGATGTGTGGAATAAGCGACCAAGCTACACTTCCTTCCACTACCCCTACAACAGCCCAAGTTCATTCAACCAAGGGATACCGAATCTGGGATGTGTGGAATAAGCGACAAAACTACACTTCCTTCCACTACCCCTAAAACAGCCCAAGTTCATTCAACCAAGGGATACCGAATCAGGGATGTGTGGAATAAGCGACCAAGCTACACGTTCTCCCACTACCCCTACAACACCCCAAGTTCATTCAATCAAGGGATACCGAATCTGGGATGTGTGCAATGAGCGACAAAACTACACTTCCATCCACTACCCCTAAAACAGCCCAAGTTCATTCAACCAAGGGATACCGAATCAGGGATGTGTGGAATAAGCGACCAAGCTACACGTTCTCCCACTACCCCTACAACACCCCAAGTTCATTCAACCAAGGGATACCGAATCTGGGATGTGTGGAATAAGCGACAAAACTACACTTCCTTCCACTACCCCTAAAACAGCCCAAGTTCATTCAACCAAGGGATACCGAATCAGGGATGTGTGGAATAAGCGACCAAGCTACACGTTCTCCCACTACCCCTACAACACCCCAAGTTCATTCAATCAAGGGATACCGAATCCGGAATGTGTGGAATAAGCGACCAAGCTACACTTCCTTCCACTACCCCTACAACCGCCCAAGTTCATTCAACCAAGGGATACCGAATCCGGAATGTGTGGAATAAGCTACCAAGCTACACTTCCTTCCACTACCCCTACAACAACCTACGTTCATTCAACCAAAGAATACCGAATCTGGGATGTGTAGAATAAGCGACCAAGCTACACTTCCTCCCACTACCCCTACAACACCCCAAGTTCATTCAATCAAGGGATACCGAATGCGGAATGTGTGGAATAAGCGACCAAGCTACACTTCCTTCCACTACCCCTACAACAGCCCAAGTTCATTCAACCAATGGATACCGAATCAGGGATGTGTGGAATAAGCGACCGAGCTGCACTTCCTTCCACTACCGCTACAACAACCTACGTTCATTCAACCAAGGTATACCGAATCTGGGATGTGTGGAATAAGCTTCAAAACTACACTTCTTTCCACTACCCCTACAACAGCCCAAGCTCATTTAACCAAGGGATACCGAATATGGGATGTGTTGAATAAGCTTCAAAACTACACTTCCTTGCACTACCCCTACAACAACCTACGTTCATTCAACCAAGGAATACCGAATCTGGGATGTGTAGAATAAGCGACCAAGCTACACTTCCTCCCACTACCCCTACAACAACCTACGTTCATTCAACCAAGGAATACCGAATCTGGGATGTGTAGAATAAGCGACCAAGCTACACTTCCTCCCACTACCCCTACAACATCCCAAGTTCATTCAATCAAGGGATACCGAATCTGGGATGTGTGCAATGAGCGACAAAACTACACTTCCATCCACTACCCCTAAAACAGCCCAAGTTCATTCAACCAAGGGATACCGAATCTGGGATGTGTGGAATAAGCGACATAAACTACACTTCCATCCACTACCCCTAAAACAGCCCAAGTTCATTTAACCAAGGGATACCGAATATGGGATGTGTTGAATAAGCTTCAAAACTACACTTCCTTCCACTACCCCTACAAGAGCCTAAGTTCTTCAACCAAGGGATACCGAATCTGGGATGTGTGCAATGAGCGACAAAACTACACTTCCATCCACTACCCCTAAAACAGCCCAAGTTCATTCAACCAAGGGATACCGAATCTTGGATGTGTGGAATAAGCGACAAAACTACACTTCCTTCCACTACCCCTACAACAGCCCAAGTTCATTCAACCAAGGGATACCGAATCTGGGATGTGTGGAATAAGCGACAAAACTACACTTCCTTCCACTACCCCTACAAGAGCCTAAGTTCTTCAACCAAGGGATACCGAATCTGGGATGTGTGGAATAAGCGACAAAACTACACTTCCTTCCACTACCCCTAAAACAGCCCAAGTTCATTCAACCAAGGGATACCGAATCTGGGATGTGTGGAATAAGCGACAAAACTACACTTCCTTCCACTACCCCTAAAACAGCCCAAGTTCATTCAACCAAGGGATACCGAATCTGGGATGTGTGGAATAAGCGACAAAACTACACTTCCTTCCACTACCCCTACAACAGCCCAAGTTCAATCAAACAAGGGATACCGGGTTGAATTATTATAGTAATTATTATAACTATTATAAGCGTTATTAGGGAAACAATTTCAGGATAGAATAATTATAAGCTATTATAAGCGTTTTTAGGGAACAAATTTCAGATAGAATAATTATAAGCTTTATTAGGGAAACAATTTCAGGATAGAATAATTATAAGCTATTATAAGCGTTATTAGGGAACAAATTTCAGATAGAATAATTATAAGCTTTATTAGGGAAACAATTTCAGGATACAATAATTATAAGCTATTATAAGCGTTATTAGGGAAGCAATTTCAGGATAGAATAATTATAAGCTATTATAAGCGTTTTTAGGGAACAAATTTCAGATAGAATAATTATAAGCTTTATTAGGGAAACAATTTCAGGATAGAATAATTATAAGCTATTATAAGCGTTATTAGGGAAACAATTTCAGGATAGAATAATTATAAGCGTTATTAGGGAAACAATTTCAGGATAGAATAATTATAAGCTATTATAAGCGTTATTAGGGAAACAATTTCAGGATAGAATAATTATAAGCTATTATAAGCGTTATTAGGGAAACAATTTCAGGATAGAATAATTATAAGCTATTATAAGCGTTATTAGGGAAACAATTTCAGGATAGAATAATTATAAGCTATTATAAGCGTTTTTAGGGAACAAATTTCAGATAGAATAATTATAAGCTTTATTAGGGAAACAATTTCAGGATAGAATAATTATAAGCTATTATAAGCGTTATTAGGGAAACAATTTCAGGATAGAATAATTATAAGCGTTATTAGGGAAACAATTTCAGGATAGAATAATTATAAGCTATTATAAGCGTTATTAGGGAAGCAATTTTAGTATAGAATTAATTGTGAGCTTTTAACAAGACAGAAGTACAATATTCTGGCATTCAGGTAACTTGCTTCAGCAATGCAAGTTTATTTACTTAATGATGCATGTTAAACCTGATAGCTGGCAGCAATAGGATATTGTATCCGATGGGAGGAGGAGTGTTCAAAGCAACGCGCAATTACGTCAGCATAACTGTGCGCGCTCAATATTGTTTCACTGCTCAACTAGAGTTACGTGCAAGGCCCGAATAATTACTAATATTCTTCATTAGAATGTTATCTATTCACTCAGCTGAGTTGTTGTCGGGAAAACACTTAGGCCTCAATAGATGTTAACATCTTGGCATACATCCTTCCTAGACACACAAGGAGAATGACTCAAGTTGTGTCAATATAATGCATGGACATAGTACTTACATCCTTCCTAGACACACAAGGAGAATGACTCAAGTTGTGTCAATATAATGCATGGACATAGTACTTACATCCTTCCTAGACACACAAGGAGAATGACTCAAGTTGTGTCAATATAATGCATGGACATAGTACTTACATCCTTCCTAGACACACAAGGAGAATGACTCAAGTTGTGTCAATATAATGCATGGACATAGTACTTACATCCTTCCTAGACACACAAGGAGAATGACTCAAGTTGTGTCAATATAATGCATGGACATAGTACTAGTCAACATAAATTTAATTGAACATTGTAAAATTTTAATTTTAAACATACAGTTTAACAAATTTTAATCATGCTATTATATTAAAAACTTTCATTAATTTTTTTCAAATTATTGCAACAGTATGTTTTGCTTATACATTTTTACATATTTTAATTATAATATATTTTAAAAACGAAAAATATGGCAGCAAAAAACATATTTAAATAATAACTACATAGCAACAAATTTAAAATTAGACCTATATCTAATTACACCAAATGTAGGCCTACTTATCAATTACAAAGTAATCACATAATATTACAAGACTTCAGCCAATAGTTGCCAGGTAGGAATCGGAGCTGCCCTATCACCCAAATGTTCGCGTGCTAGTTCAAACTCTCTCTCTCTCTCTCTCTCTCTCTCTCTCTCTCTCTCGCTCTCTCTCTCTCTCTCTCTCTCTCTCTCTCATTCTCTCACTCTCTCTTACACACAAACGCGCTTGCTCCTTGAAATCAATCACTTTATTGACATTTGGCCTTTATTTGTTATTTCGATTTTCCTTTTCACATAAATCGTAATTGCTCTTCATTTTAATACCTGCGCTTGCGTCAAATTACATTAAAATATTTTTTCGACAGTTTCGGACGACAGAGTTCCTAATTTAGCTCCGATCCGATGACGTCATCAAGGAAATATTGCGATAGTTGAACTCGGAAATGGTTTTCCATTTTACCTGCGAAATTCGTAATATAGGCTATTCCGTTAATGACGGCAAGCTTTTTGCAGGATTGTTTGTTATTTTACTTGTATGCTAAACTATTTGTGGTTGAGTTAACTTCATCTTCTCTATCATGCCTTCGATAAAGATTATTCAGCGACTGCGTGTAGATTGTCTCAGTTATTAACAGTAGAAGATTGTGAGAATATTCTTCTCATATTCTTGGGGTTACAATAGGTTTTACAATGTTTGGCTCATCGATGCTACCAATGCGTCCTTCGGTATAATTACTTGTCATCCATTCAAATCCATCTATTTATTTAAACCTACTTCTTTCAAACCATAAATGTACCTTTTTTCTTAGATATTTCAAGTATTCGATTTTCAATGAAGATTTTCTTCCTGATCGCGAAATATTTTTATAAGATAATTGTCTTGTACACTTTATCTGGTTCCCGTCTCCGTGAATGTAACATACCCCAGTTCCTACCCTTACATGAATCTTTTTCATTTAGCACCAATTAGAATCGTTTCAGCTCTTAAATCAATCCTCTTTTATATCTATCAGAATTTTAAGGGAAGTTAAATATGAAAGCCTAAAGTTATTCCAAAGTTTATGATCGGGAAAATGCTACCTACCCCTTTATTTACCCTAAAAGACAAAATTTTTAAGAAGCTCCGGAATCAATAAAGGAAATATTGTTTAAATTTACTAAGAATACACCGTTCCTATACTTTACACACATCTCTTGTCTACTTTATTAAAGTTAACCTAGAAACAAGATTACTAGAGTCCTGCAGTCCTACTACGGTGTCTTTACATTCGTCCAGATTGATAAGTTTAACAGACAGATGGTCCGCGAGTCGGGCCCCCGACTCGTTCAGTTTGGATTTTATATCTGGCGACATCTGGCCAAGCTGTAAATCAATAGATGGCACTTTGTAATAACTTGGAATATTGTCGCTGCCAAGTCAAATAATCAAAGCTCAATCTTCTAACAGTTGAGATTTATTTGGTCAAACGCAAAAGAAGACTTATAAATACACTTGCCGTTAAAAGTTCTGCAAAAATAATGCGAAAACTAATTATTTATTGTAAGTATAGGATTTAGATTCTTTGCTAAACACACGTGAAAGGATGATGATCTATTTTTTATATTTTCTACGGCAAAATGGTGTTTTAAGGCCAGGAAGTTATCATTGATATTTTGACTAATTACTTCTGACAAAAGAAACATATTCGTAATGTGCATTATACTCGTTATAAAGTAATTACCAAGAAAGAAAAATAGCTGTATTAATATAACGACTTTAATTTCAAAATGTCTTTCGATTTCAACTCGTTGAACTCAAAATTAAAAATTCACCATGAAATTAGCAATGGATATACGATAAAAGGAAAAGTAGATCTTGAAAACAATTCATAACAAGTCACTGCCCAACATCTATCACTGCTTGATAGAATCCAGTAAGCAAATGAAAACATTAGTTTTTGCCAGTGGTTCAACGGTTACAGTTTAGTCGCGTAATGTGTAGTAAATGACTTATTAATATTTAATTTTTTTGCGTTTAAACAGCCCAATAGACCAGTATAGTCTAACATAACCCAAAGGGGATATTAAACCCATGTATTCGTATTTATCCATAGTGGTCACTACAGGACTAGTCATGTCCCCTTCTGATTAAATCGAAGGTGTTTGAGATCTGGGGCTGCTTTGAACCCCCTACCCTATCTCCTTGGCACGTCACTGGTCTGACATCTAATTGTTATCTGCTATGAGACATGATATCTTGAAGTTTACATCAAGTGTATGTGTGCGCGCGCAACATATGATACGATTAATACATTTGTCACGTTTCTACGGTTTACGAACGCCTTGGGTTTGTATTTCTTGATTCTTCTGTAGAAACACAACTGAGTATATTTTAATTCTGATCAGTTTTCAAGGTTAATCGATTTATGAATCGATATCAACTTTACAAGCTAAAAAAATCACTACTGATCTTGTTGCTATTTTTTGTTTCATTTTGTTTCCACTATAAAATTGTCTACTAATTTTGTTGCTATTTTTTTTTGTTTTATTTTGTTTCTGCTATAAAAGTTTCTACTAATTTTGTTTTATTTTGTTTCAGCTATAAAAACTAATACTGGTCTTGTTACTGGTTTTTATTAATCTATTTGGTTTGAGCTAAACAAATCATTACTACTCTTGTTGCTGTTTTTGTACTATGTTGTTTACGGTTTACCAACCACTACTGATTTTTTTACTGTTTTTCTGTTCTATTGTATTTCAACTTTAAACATTACAACTAATCTTTTTAACTGTTTTCAAACAGATTTAACCTTGGAGCTGTTTAACTTCTAACTGCTTTTTTATGCTTTAGCTTTGAAAATCACAAAAAAGCTGTGAGAATTATTTTGTTTCCGTAATCAAAATAGCTACAATGCGACCTGTCACTATTTTTTCCTTTTTGAGAGAAAAATTAATATCATTTTTCAAAGCTACTTTTTTACTTTACATTTTTTCAAAAATTTGCTTTAGTCAACTGTTGGACCATGTTCATCCTCCAAAGTCAGCTGCTGGCTCAACGTGAGGCGAAGAAGTAAATAAACAAAGAACGATTTCCTTTGCAACATTAAAAACCAATGCATTGCAGTCTCACTCTTTAAGTGGTTTCACTTCCTTTATTATTTCTATAATTTTCAGTATAATTATATCACCAAACTCCGTAATAGGTAAGCCAGCGGTATTCAGAATTTACAAAGAGGAAGTGCGCAAATGTTTTCCCGCACTGCACAGTCACATAATTAAATGTAAATCCAAAACAGCCGTCGGCCGTGTATTCAGCTTTGATGACGTCAGACAGCAGCCAACTTTAAATAGCTTCAGTGAGTTGAAGCTAAACTCAATTTGGAAACACAAAACTTTTCCATAATCTTAATTTATATTAAATGTATTGTGTGTTGTTTGTATGTTCCCAGCTGGATACATAAGCATCAAAAAAACATTTTCCTTCTAAGTTGAAACTTAGATTGAAATCTTCTGATATCATTTCAAGCTTTGAAGAGGCCGTCTTTTGTTCAGGATTAATCTTATATATATATATATATATATATAATGAGACTAAAATGGTTTTAATAACCACTAACTACAAATATAGGTTAACGTTACGTAACACAAAAATCCTTATTTTAGAAACACAGTATTTTACTAAGAAATTATGGTATTCAACGCAAATGTTGCACCACATTTGCTGTAAGCCCAAATAAAATGTAACTACAAAGTAGCCGTTTAGGTTAGAGATTTAATTATAAACAAAATAAGGTGGCTATTGTAACTGAGTTAAACAAGTTAGCAAGCATTTATTATTGGAGAATTTTGTTACTGCTAGTTACGTGTGAAATGTTTGCTTTTTGTATTTGTATGATGGATTCACTGATCATGATGTCATAGTTCATTGAATCGTGTATAACAATAAAGTGTATATATTTGTGTGTTTGAGTATAGTCATTCATTGTTACGTTCCTACTGGGAGGACTCAATAAATTATAAGGTATATTTAAAAATACAAATATCAAAATTGCATACAAAACTAATAACAAAATAGAAAACATAATAAATAATAATAATAAAACAAATAATATGCATGAAAAAGGTGGTGTTTATAAATTAGAATGCGAAAACTATAATAAAACTTATATAGGTTAAACTAAGAAAAAATTAAAAGAATGATAAAAAAAAATTTGAATGCTTATATAAATCCAGATATATATAAATCAAATTTTGCAAATCATTGTATTAATAATAAGCATCAATTTCCAAACATTGAAAATATGAAACTTATTAAAAGAAATTAATAAAGGATTAAGAATGAATATAGGCCTGTATGGAGCATTCGAAATATATAAACACAATAATAACAACAAATGAATAAAAGAACAAATACAAATACATACTAAATTTGATACTATATTCAATGTCTATAATGTTACAGCAACAAAATAAACTTGGCAATTTGTATAAATTTAGCAACAATTCCATTTCTAATTTAACATATGTTTTAGGCCTATATCTTCCACTATTGTATTATTCATTCCTGATGATGTTGGTACTGTTTATCAACGAAAAGCTTTGAATAAAAATTAATAAATATTCTTGTATTTGAATAACATATGTTGTTTTATATATATATATATATATATATATATATATATATATATATATATATATATAAAGAACACAAGAAAACATACTGCGATATATATATATATATATATATATATATATATATACATATATATATATATATATATATATATATATAAAGAACACAAGAAAACATACTGCGATATATATATATATATATATATATATATATATATATATTAAATAGATCAAGGCACCAAACTATTTATAAGGTCATTGATGTTATAGAAAAATTTACATAAAGTGCAATACTTATAAATAGCGATGGGCCGATTCCGATTCTCGATTCCAGGAATCGTCGATTCTAGGTGGTATCGAGGTATCGTCGATACTCGATTCTTCATTGTAAAAGTGTCGATTCCAATTCCTATTTTATTAACTATTAAAATATGTATATGGAGTAATTTATTGGAAAAATAATTAACTACCAAATAAATATGTCTTATTTATGTATTAGTTGCTTTGAATGAATTAAACGATTAAAGCAAATACCGATTTGAGATAACGAAAATATTATTATTTATGAAGCAACAACAAAGAAGATCGTAACCAATCCTGGTCGTTTGTCATCGCTCGTCTCTCTATCTCTCTCTCACTAGAGAGGGTTCGATACACAATCTCTCTTTCTCTCTCTCCCCCCCCTCCCGTGTCGCTGCCAATGATTCAGGGGCATATTAAAAACTACCCTATTTCTATTATTTTTTAAAATCTTTATGTTGTTCGTTTGTTTTTAATTTTTGTTTTGTTTTGAGAGACAATGTAAATAGGCTTAGGTATTTTTTCAAACATCATAAAATAGAGTAAAGTTCACATTTTTAACTTTAAAATAAGTCATTACTTTAATCTGATATGTTTTTATGCTTTTAAAAATTCCTATTGATAAATTAAGGTTGAAAGTTTTGTGTAGCCTATTACATTAAAACAGAACTTTTAAATGGTTTTGCCGTATGACCAAGATGTTAACTAAATTAATTATTACATACCTAGCATGTAAGCTAATATAACTTGAAAGAATCGAGAATCGACCAAAGAATCGAGAATCGAAAGGAAAATTTTAGAATCGAAATCGGAATCGGAATCGAAAATTTTAGGAATCGGCCCATCCCTACTTATAAACATATGATTCTTTGTAGTACATATGATTTAATTTTGTAAAAGTATTTTATTAGATAATTTTTTTCCTGAAGATGCTGATACTATTTTATCGGCGAAAAGCTTTGAATAAATATATTCATTAAAAGTATTCTTGTTTTTGAAATATTTTTAATTTATTAAATATATATATATATATATATATATATATATATATATATATATATCAAATCCCTTTATTAAATTTTACACTACGAAATCGTCCAAGCACGTTTTTATAAAGTGACTTCTAAGTAAACGTAAAAAAACTTATTTTCAATGTCCTCGGCACAATGTTAAACTTTTTACTTACATAGGCAATTTCGTAAACCTAGATAAAAATGTTAAAATACGGTAGGTAAAAAAGGGTGCCGAAGGATATGTGTTGCAAAGAGACGTCTGCAGGTCAAAAGCCCCGAAGGGTAGGTCGTGGAAAGGTGCTTACGTTCTACCCTAATTATCACTTTCGATCATTTGAAAACATTTATGAATTTCTATCACCTGCATTACGAACGGATTCCATTCCTGTTAATAATTACCAACAACCCAAACAACAGTCGCATTACAATGACGGACAAGTGATGCGAAACCAGCCTCTACGACTCATCGGGTGTCAGGGATGACTGGTTTGTTTGCAAACGCACAAGGTCCACGTGCTCCTTTTATGTAATATTGATGAAAACGCCGGCTTTGTTCATTGTACGTGTCTATATTTACGGGAAAATAAAGGCAGAATACGTAGTTGAAGTAAATCCTTCGTCGAAACCAAATTTTGCAAATACGAAGATATAACTGTATAAAACAACTGTGGCGTAATGTTTAAAATAAATAAATGAAACTTCTCAACCACAAATATCTTTCTTCTTTTATTTAAAACCTTATGTACATTTCGATTGCATGGCAATCATCCTCAGAGGTAATTTACAATAAAAATAGAGCAATAAAAAAATACAATCGGAGGTGCATAAGGTTTTAAATAAAAGAAGAAAGTTATTTGTGGTTGAGAATATTCATTTATTTACGTTGAATACATAGAGTTAACTTAAAACACTGCACACGGATGAACTTTAGTCACAGCTTCAAAGTCTATTCCAATACTTCAATAAAATTGAAGTTCATTTAAAGAATATGAATTAACTACAATGTAGCTACCTTTTAATGACAAAAGTTTGGTTTGTCGTATTTATTCCTAATAACTTATATTTTTTGAATCAGAACTATAATAGTTTGCATTAGAAGTAATAAAGTAAATCGCTTAGGGGCAAATTGATAAAATGATGGGGTAAAGGCATCTACATTGAACGAAAATTGATTTTTATCACTTCAGATCTTATCATTTAGTAAAAACCTAGTATTTGCGATTAAAACTTATTATCCTTTAGATTCTGAAACAGTGCTAAAGTTTATGCAAAGTTCAGTTGAATAATTTCCAAGTTATGAATGCCACACTAAGTTCGAACTAATGTAATCTGAGCAGATGAATACATTAGAGTTAGTGCCCGTTAACCGTAGCTGAAGGAAAGGACAATTATGCTTACTCTACTCATACGAAGTAAAATTCTTTACTCCCAAAAAGATAGTTTTCTCCGATTTGACATTTTTGCACAATAAAAATAGAAATTTTGTGGATTATATGATGAATAAAGATAAACTGATTTTCAACAAAAAAGGACATAAATAAATATAGCTTGAATGTTCAACCAAGCACAATACTATTTCTAACTTAATACGTGAGTAAATGTCGCTTACATGCTAAATCGAGATCAATACATTCTGTAATGAAATACGTGATTAAATGTCACTTACATGCTAAATCGAGATCAATACATTCTGTAATGAAATACGTGAGTAAATGTCGCTTACATGCTAAATCAAGATCAATACATTCTGTAATGAAATACGTGAGTAAATGTCGCTTACATGCTAAATCAAGATCAATACTATTTCTAACGTAATACATGAGTAAATGTCGCTTGTATGTTAAATAAATCAAACACCGTTTGCATTAACAAAAAATTCTTCAAATACACTTTTAAAAGGAAATACAGAAAAAGAATCATGTGTAAATCGCAAAAGCCACTAGCAGGGACAGCTTGAATGTGAGATGTAGTTTATAGGTT
>JBAIZL010000009.1:1039192-1101692 GCA_036971475.1 Prosapia bicincta
GTTAACGTTCGTGTATTAAACGGAAGAGTGGATTGCGTACTATACAAAGTTGAGGTAGCAGTTCTCACTCGCGTCTATCTGCACCGAGCATTTCAACGGTCAGGCTAAACATGACGTCTAGCAGAAAATAATTAATCGCGTGGGATAGCCACTTCTTAAATTAGACTTGCTCTGTATCTATTTATTAGGAATATACTGTGGTTGAATTTAATAATAAATACACAAAAACCTCTTAACCACAAACTTTCTATAATTTACACTTATGTACATTTCAGTTACAAAGTAACCATCCTCAGAGGGATAACATTCAAAGACTGAAATGTACATTAGTGTAAATTATAGAAAGTTTGTGGTTAAGAGGTTTTTGTGTATTTATTATTGCTCTGTATGTGTGCCTTGAAGATTGACAAAATGTACACGACACTCAGTAGTGGGCGATATGGAGAAGCATATTACCTCCCGTACATAGATTAAGTTTTCTGAATAATGTTTGCTTTGTAGGAAAACTGTGCAAACTTTGGCACTAAATAATCTATCTATTATAAAACGAATACACTCACTAGCAGCTACATGAAAACTAAGTATTAAATACTGTTGCTTTCATAAAACTAATTTGTTTTACATGGGTAGGCCTACGACTGAATTCCGTGTATATTAAGTCGCTTTCAAATCCTCTTTAGAAATACGAGTTAATTTGTTTTGAATATCTCATGGTATTACAAGATAAATAAATATGTTTAACTTGGCCGTAATCTTCTTCGAAGTTCAATGTGTGTTCAATTTATGTAAATTGAAATTTGATATCAAAGAGAATAGGGTTATCTGTATCACATTCTGTAGCTCTTGGATATAAAATTAATTATACCCTCCTATGTAATTACGGGTACATTCCAGCTTTGCGTTCATATTTTGAAATTGGATTTCCATGAGCACGCTTGTGGTATTAAGTCTGTTACGGTAAAAATCTGGAAACACACTTCTTGGCCCTGCGCAGTATGTGATCAGATTGGGCCTAATCGTCATATATTAGTATCCATTTATCTGCCTGGTGTCTGTTATCTTTAAAATAAACTATTGTCCTACAGTACAAGCAGAAATTTAGAATTAAAATATATTTAAAACATAATATATTTTTTGGAGAAATAACTTTGTATATAAGTGTGTGTGTGTGTGTGTGTGTGTGTGTGTGTGTGTGTGTGTGTGTGTGTGTGTGTGTGTGTTTGACGACATATTATTAGCTTTTTTCATTATTTGTTATTAACCTAACTGTTGATAGGTTACAAGTTGATGATTGATTTGTAGCTATTTCATGGACTTCTTTACGTCTTTATTCAGCTCTGTCTATTTATGTAGAATGAATATCGTTACCAATTAGAAGATGAATTTTATCAAATTGTTCCTTATTGTTGTCAATTGAATTGAAAGAAATATATTATTAATAAGGAAATAATCGATAGTTTAACTGGGCGAGACATTTTCCCCTCTGCAGTGCTTCCTCCGCAACCGTTTCTTTTTCTTTATCCTTACCTACCTCCTTTAAACATTCCTTAGGGGAATATAAAACTTTTTTTATATTCACTGTTTCTAATGTTTTCACAAAATAATGCCACAATCTAACTAATTCGTTCATCTAACACAGATGAAACGAAAATATAATCCTTAAAATACAAAAAAAAAACAATAAATTTGTTTGTATAGCCAAGTAATTAAATAGATTTTTTTTTGCTTGTATAACTACAATTATGAACAGGTTGCTTGTTTACTGATATGAATATTAATAATAAATACAAACTGAGTACTTGGCGCCTTCGATATAACCGATGTGTTTGGTTATGCAACTTGCTAAACCTTCTATTTAAACGAATATCTATCTTGCTAAATTACTAAATATAATTCTAAACAATGTACTTGACGCGATCTATAAATCTGTGACGACTTTCGGTTATCCATCTCTCTAAACGGACTCTTACTATGTATTTTGTAGGCCACATTTTGTAAACGGTGTTTTGTCTTGTCCTCGCCGTAGCATTACAAACACCACTGAATGTGTGATCATTTATGAAACATTATGTAAAAAGCACAGGACGTTTTATGCGTAATCATAACCAGGACAGTTTGGCACAATGGGAAGTAAACAAAGAATTGGAGCAAAAGCCAGAACAGATTAGGGGACGTTTTATGCGTAATCATAGCCAGGACAGTTTGGCACAATGGGAAGTAAACAAAGAATTGGAGCAAAAGCCAGAACAGATTAGGGGACGTTTTATGCGAAATCATAACCAGGACAGTTTGGCACAATGGGAAGTAAACAAAGAATTGGAGCAAAAGCCAGAACAGATTAGGGGACGTTTTATGCGTAATCATAACCAGGACAGTTTGGCACAATGGGAAGTAAACAAAGAATTGGAGCAAAAGCCAGAACAGATTAGGGGACGTTTTATGCGTAATCATAGCCAGGACAGTTTGGCACAATGGGAAGTAAACAAAGAATTGGAGCAAAAGCCTGAACAGATTAGGGGACGTTTTATGCGTAATCATAGCCAGGACAGTTTGGCACAATGGGAAGTAAACAAAGAATTGAAGCAAAAGCCAGAAGAGATTAGGGGACGTTTTGATCATAGCCAGGACAATTTGGCACAATGGGAAGTAAACAAAGAATTGAAGCAAAAGCCAGAACAGATTAGGGGACGTTTTATGCGTAATCATAGCCAGGACAGTTTGGCACAATGGGAAGTAAACAAAGAATTGAAGCAAAAGCCAGAACAGATTAGGGGACGTTTTGATCATAGCCAGGACAATTTGGCACAATGGGAAGTAAACAAAGAATTGAAGCAAAAGCCAGAACAGATTAGGGGACGTTTTATGCGTAATCATAGCCAGGACAGTTTAGCACAATGGGAAGTAAACAAAGAATCGAAGCAAAAGCCAGAACAGATTAGGAGACGTTTTATGCGTAATCATAGCCAGGACAGTTTGGCACAATGGGAAGTAAACAGAGAATTGAAGCAAAAGCCAGAACAGATTAGGGGACGTTTTATGCGTAATCATAACCAGGACAGTTTGGCACAATGGGAAGTAAACAGAGAATTGAAGCAAAAGCCAGAACCGATTAGGGCACGTTTTATGCGTAATCATAGCCAGGACAGTTTGGCACAATGGGAAGTAAACAGAGAATTGAAGCAAAAGCCAGAACAGATTAGGGGACGTTTTATGCTTAATCATAACCAGGACAGTTTGGCACAATGGGAAGTAAACAAAGAATTGAAGCAAAAGCCAGAACAGATTAGGGGACGTTTTATGCGTAATCATAGCCAGGACAGTTTGGCACAATGGGAAGTAAACAGATTAGGGGACGTTTTATGCATAATCATAGCCAGGACAGTTTGGCACAATGGGAAGTAAACAGATTAGGGGACGTTCTGACAGGGTAGGTAAAGATAGAAGACAAATATATTTTTAATGTTTATATTAGTTTCTCATTGTTTTTGCAATAAAAATAATTTCAAGAAATATAACTTAGTTATTACTTAAAAGTAAACTAATTCTTCTTGAATGTTGTTTTGAATTTATAAATGAATGAATGATATAATATAATAAAATCTGATATCAAAGAGAGAGAAACATTTTCCATAATTCAAACATTTAGCCTATCAGAATATACCTGTTTAAATAACAAATCCCTAGATTTTTATAAACAATATTTGTTATTCTAAATATTATTAAATATGTATTCAAATCTTTCCTGTAAATATAATATTCTTCAGGAAACATATGTATTACTATGTACTCATAACAAGCATCTGCTTCCAAGGTACTACAGAAATTCCAGTCAGCATTGCAAACAAATATGTCGCTCAAATAAATGTATTACATTAAAAGTTTAATATTACAAAATAAGTTTTGATAAAATGTCTGATTTTCCAGTGCGCGCAGCACAGTTACAGAATTAAGTGTAAATCCAAAACAGCCGGCGGCCGTCTATCAACTTTGATGACGTCAGACAGCTAACTTTATGTAGCTTCAGTAGCTTAGGTTAAACTCAATTTAAATATTTTGTTAAAAACAAAGTTCCAACATTTAAAGAAAACTCTTGGGACGACATTAAATTATTTTTCGTTCTGAATAGTGCAGAGTAATCATGTTGGATGCGCTATTCAAGTGAATTCGTGAGGGATAAAGTGTTCGACGCCGCAGAATTTCCTTCATACCTGAATAAAATATGATTTGCATATTTAGTCCCAAGTATATAGAGATACCGATTATACATAAAAACTGTTTTAGTGCACAATTTACAGGTCTACTACAATGTACAATAGAAACTACTTAATACTCGTAGGGCCAACTTCTTAACCCTAAAGGGCTACTTTAATATTTTCAGTGAAAACGATGGCCACAGACGCAACAGTAAGCAAAATGTAAGTAATACGTATATCGTATAGTATGCGTCGTATGTAAAATAATATGAATCAATAAACTTTACGCAAAATTCTCATTTACATTTAATATCAAGCTGAATGTACAAAGAATCTAAATAGGTAAAATATTTAATCAGCTTTATAGTCTTATCAGAACACAGTATTGGAAAAACTCTAATTTGTTTATATTTAAAAAAACGTCCGTAAGTATGTAGGCCTACCTACTTAGCTAAGTGTGAACATTGTAGCGGGCACAATCGTCCAAGAGTTCGTCAAAACCAACCTGAGTTAAAGTGGTTGCAGCCTTTATTAGGTGTCCTAAATGGTTGTCTGTGAGACTCTTGCGGTGAGTTGATTGTATAAACTTCATTCCCAAATAAGTGCCCTCACAAAGGTATCTGCCTCCAAACATTGAAACTATTTTCCCAATGTCACGTAGTTTCCAACTGAAAAATATGGGTCACTTAGGAAGTCACAGAGCTGGGGGTAAAAGCTCACTGGGGGTAAGAGCCGTGTCCAACCTATATCCTACATCCTATTCCAACCTATATCCTACAGCCTATTCCAACCTATATCCTACAGCCTATTCCAACCTATATCCTACAGCCTATTCCAACCTATATTCTTATGTTTTACATTTATTATTAAATCAATCATTATTAATACTTTTAACATTCGTCTGGGGCCGCAAAAAGCAGGTCCTGGGCCGCTAGTTGGCCACGTTCCTAAAGCGTTTGAGTGTATTTGTAAAAACAATCTAGTTTTTATTTAATTGAAGAAATAGCCTTACCTTATGATCATTGCTGTATATCTAACATAGCCGAAGGTAATCGCTATGACTACATTTCTACCAATAAATCCATTTTCTTTTTCCCAGAAGCCCACTGCATTGTAGACGGTTAGCATAGGTTACGCTTGGCCTTGCAAGTATTTAATATAGTGTAACCCTGACTGTCGTCATCATTCCTTGGCAATATTTCGAAACGGTAACTTTCATTCATACTGGTACACGTCATTAAAAACTAAACAAAAGCTAAATATACCAGTATAATGTTAAAATTTAAATATGCTAATTTTACTTTTTGTACCTTACACGAGTCAGATGTGGTACCGTGGGTATATTTATTTACGTAGGGGTTGGTACTATTATTGTGACATACTGGACAACATACACGCGTCTCTTTAACCAGGTTAAGAACAGGCTTACTTTGAGTAAATTACTACGCAATTGTAATATTGCCTCTAATCCCAGAACCAAGAAGTCTTTACAGTCTTTCCTTTGCCTTACTTAGTTTCCTCAAGCCTATCTCTTAGCTTATTCATCTTCTTTAAGAAGTAATCTAATTTATTTTTACATAAATTCCTACTTAAATCAAAAGAAAAAAGTTCTATTTAGCTACTTTTTATTTTATAATTACAACTAATATAAATATGTACATACATATGTCAGAAAAACAATATTAAGTAGCAAAATAGAAAGCTAATATGTAAGGTGTTGGACTATTATTTTTGTTTATTACTATTTATTCGCTTCTTTCGTTGCTTGCATTGTGTTGTAATTTCTTTTCGCTTTCCTTTGGCATTATCTGTTTGATACCGTTAATCCAATTTGTTGGTTTATTTTATTCTTTTCATTCATTTTCAATCCTAGAGCATTATTTATGATATTGTGTGGTAACCATGGCAACAATTTAAGGCTATACAATGGGGGTTTTTCATAAAGGTCTTTCTAGGTATGGATAATTAGCTTGGTGATGATATGCGTTCGAACATAAAGATATTCAGTTCGAATCCGACCTAATACCCAAATTTTATATAATTTAAATATTGAATAAATATTTGAAAAAAACTGTATTACCATCAATTGTAAGTTAAAAGAAATGTATTTTAATAACGATTGAAAATTAGTACAAGATATATATCAGAAGAGTGTAAGCTAATAGAAAGAATTTCATGAGGATTTTCATGACGTGATGCCAAATATACCCTATATGATATACCTGAGGGGTTGTGTGCCCATCTTTTTTCACCTCTAATCCCAATTAAATTCATATTTTTCATAGGTGGCAGTATTTATACTAGTTGGTCCTTTTGTAAATACAAAAAATCCTCTCTGGCGTTTTTCCCCATTGCACATAAATCTCGTTTATTTTATATTTAGCCTTATGTTTAATTCTCACTTGAAAAGATTTTTCATTCTTATTGAACGAAAGTTGTAAAATTGTTTTTATTGCACCAAAAATGGCAATTGTCAATAAAAATATTAACTTTTAGATAATAAAATAGGTTTTAGTGCTTTATCTTATACAAGAAAACGTACGAAGCCGATAGCGAGAGGCAAATCTTAATATTTAGGAATAAATCGGCAATATTTAAGTGGTGCGCAAGAAGTTTAAGTCTTTGCATACCGTAAACTCGGCTATTAAAACGATCCAGTCGGTTGTTTAAGGGAATTAGAATACCTAACAGAAGGGGAAGTTGCGAAAGAAAGAAATTCTCCCAGTCGATGTAATGCCCTTTCTGCGAACTTTGTTTCCTTCAATTTCCTCTACACAATTTATGTGCTCATTTTCCAGCTCTAATCCAACTCACTGCCTTATTTATTCGGTGTTGTTGATCTTATCATTTGATTTAGGCGCTGACAGCAAAGTGCGCAAGACAGCCCTTTTCCTCATTCAACTGATCACTGAAACCTAATTATTTGCGAAAAAACAAAAGTAAATTCATAATGAGGTTAACACAAAAACTTTTATTTTAGCTACCCTAGAGCACTATGTATGATCTTGTGTGGTAACCATGGCAACAGTTCAAGGTCGTACAATGGAGGTTTCGACAATAGCTAGATGGTGGGAAAAACTTCAAATACATCTTTGAGAAATATTTCTAGGAATTGATAAGTTGGCGCAGTGCCAATGTGCGACAGACCTCGTACATGAAGATTCTCAGCCCGAATCTGGTGGGACCCCACAAAATTTGTAACTTAATTATTGAATAAATATTTGAAAAAACTGTATTAACATAAATTGTCCAACCCTATGGGTTAAAAAAATTTATTTGAAATTGGTTGGATTAACATATACGTATTTTATGAACAATTGAAAATCAGGAGAGTTTGAGCTAATAGAAGGAATTTAAACAAGATGGACCCATATCCTTGCGTCATCCTGCATATTAGACCAATTTCTACTCCTTTAAGGTCAGGTTTCTGGTTAGATCTATTATGTTGAATTTATCCCTCAGATATTTAGCCAATGAATCACTGATATAGTTGTTTGTAAAGCAATTAAATACAGAATGTTTTGTATTAAAATGTAGGCCTACTTTATGTATTAAGATATTTCGAACTCAAATTTTTTATACCTTTTCTATCTTTTACGTTTTGTCCTAGCAAATGTATTCTAGATTCTGATCTTTTTCTCCGTTCTTTTCCTTAAATCATTCATATAACAAGTCAAACAATTGTGTTCTTCTTCGTAAGCTCTAAAGTCTTACAACATTCGAACTCGATTCAACTGTCCAGTACTGGCCATATTAAATGAATGCCTACAGAATGCTTGGAAATTAATTCGGTCTAATTAGCCATATGATTACAGACTAAATCTAAGAGCAGACAACAGTGAGATGAGGTGTGGGGGAGAAGGGGAGTTCAAAGCAAGGCTTACCTCTGAAAAGCCTACTTCCGTGTGATTTAATTACCCCGCACATGACTGTACAGACTGCAACGCTCGCTTTGTCAGATACTCGCGGATCTCAGCATAATTGCCGTGGTGTTGCAGTGTTGCTATTATAAATTGGCGGAGGGATTTCATTAGTGTGCTTAAATGGGATATATCAAGGTAAGAAAGCGCCTCTTACGCGAACAATCATCTACACACAAAATTAAGTAATATAAACAAAGTAGTCTAAATTATGTTAGTATTACAGTATTAACAATAATTTTAAAACAAAGACAAATTTTATTTTAGTAATATCAATTAAATAATTACAATTAATATAAATAAAGTAGCATGACCTATGCGTCATACAGCTCTTCTACCACATTACGCCTACTACATAAAATCACCGATTCTATGAAATCATATGTCAACACTTACTTTAACTCAAATGGGACGAAATAATTATATTGCATACCTTGCCGCTTTTTAAAAAAATGTTTCCCCACATAAAACTAAAATAATTTTAATAAATTTATTTATTGAATTCATATTTTTAAAATATTTAAAAATATAAAAAATATAAAATTATTTTTTCATATCTATTAAAATCAAGTGTCATCCAATACTACTTTTTAAAAATGAATTCCGACCTGAGTGAATGAATAATTTTTTTAATGATTTAAACAAGATTATATATATATATATATATATAAGAAGGAGAGGACTAATAAAAGGAATTAGCAAAAAAACGTGGATAACTCGCTCACTCTAAGTTCAGCTCTGGCTCGGCCGAACTTATAGTTATACTTGGGTTAAGGTCCTCCTGCATCACGAATAAACTCATAGAAGATAGGTTTTCAAGGAAGCTACCCCGTCCAATCTAGATATAATCCTCTAGCAACTCTCGTCAAGAAAAGACATTCTATATGTACCTCTACCTATATTCATTATATACTTCCTATAAAGCTCTCTTGCAACGTAGAAGTACTTGGTAGACACCTTCAAATTATTCTCACAGCTAAGCGATCCTACACACGCGAGGCAAATATTAAAGTAAGTGATAACATATGATTTCATAAAACAGCTGATTTTGTACTATAGGTTATGTGGGGAAGAACAGCTGTTTTAACGCACAGGTTATGTTACTATATTTATATTCATTGTAATTATTTATTAAAATGTGACTTTTTTTTTAAATTTAGTTGACTTAACTAAGAATTGACTAGAAAATGTTTGTTTATATTAATTGTTTTATTATAACACAACTGGGTAAATACACGTTCTTTAGCATAATTTTATATTTCTATATCGTTGCAACATTAAACAATGCAATAATATGACACAGATTTACCGTTCTCGTACATGATTCAAGAGCCACCGATTAAGTATTACTCTCGGGCTCTAGTACTGAAGCAACAATGTGCCTAGCTAAATATTCTATTGAACAACTGTTGTGAACAAGTAAACAATTAGCTCTAATTAGCCAGAGCAATGTACCGGTTGGAGGCTTGCCAACGTCCGCACAGTCCAGCCTTTTATGGGATATTAATTATTTTAACAACACTCATTACATAATGCCCTTAACGTCTATAGGCGTCCGTTTTTACGAATCACCCAATATTGCTTCAAATAATTGGCTATATATATATATATATATATATATATATATATATATATATATATATATGCGTGTGTGTCTCTCTGTCTGTCTGTCTCTCTCTCTCTCTCTCTCTCTCTCTCTATATATATATATATATATATATATATATATATATAAAGGACATTAAAAATCTGATCGAAAATAAAATTATTAATAATCCAAACCTCAACATTTGGGATGTGTTGCTTTGGTATTGAAGGAATTTACTAAAATATACAAAATTTCCAAATTTAAAAAAAGGAAATAAGATATTTAAAAAAAATATGAGAAATGTCTTATGTTATGTTATTTAATCAACAACAGCTTTGGTATTTTCCTAAGAATGATTGTCCTGATGACTTTAATAAACACATTATTTACATTATAAACAAACACTATTATAAAAAAGTCAATTCCTACTTAGGACATGAAAAGAGACTTCACCTTCATCCAAGTGCAGTGCCTCTTCAACTTCTCGATAACAAGACCATGGTTAGAATTGGGTTATATATTCTAGATACAAATTATAGGCAAAAGTACTGTTCATAAAATCAGTTGTTGGTACGGTAAATATTCGTGTACATGGAGGAGATTGAAAGTTAAGATTAGTGAGCAGAAAAATGAGGTTAAAAAAGTGCCTGGGTCGAAGTTGATACAGCATGCGAAGACTTTAAACATAGAATTGTTTCTATAAACACGTAATGTGCTTCACCGTTTGAATAATTCTGCTATTATTAGCTTTAGTTTGAGAGAGAGCGAACAGTAAATTTATCTGACAGGAAAACTTTGCGTGGATTACGGTAGAACTTTGGTTGTAATTCTGAAATTATCTTATCTGTTTTGGTGTTGTTAGGTTTTGTAATGTTAGACCTGCAGACGTATTTTAACTAGGTTTTGTAATGTTATCGGTGTTAGACCTGCAGACGTATTCTAACTAGGTTTTGTAATGTTATCGATGTTAGACCTGCAGACGTATTCTAACTAGGTTTTGTAATGTTATCGGTGTCAGACCTGCAGACGTATTCTAACTAGGTTTTGTAATGTTATCGGTGTTAGACCTGCAGACGTATTCTAACTAGGTTTTGTAATGTTATCGGTGTTAGACCTGCAGACGTATTCTAACTAGGTTTTGTAATGTTATCGGTGTCAGACCTGCAGACGTATTCTAACTAGGTTTTGTAATGTTATCGGTGTTAGACCTGCAGACGTATTCTAACTAGGTTTTGTAATGTTATCGGTGTCAGACCTGCAGACGTATTCTAACTAGGTTTTGTAATGTTATCGGTGTCAGACCTGCAGACGTATTCTAACTAGGTTTTGTAATGTTATCGGTGTTAGACCTGCAGACGTATTTTAACTAGGTTTTGTAATGTTATCGGTGTTAGACCTGCAGACGTATTTTAACTAGGTTTTGTAATGTTATCGGTGTTAGACCTGCAGACGTATTCTAACTAGGTTTTGTAATGTTATCGATGTTAGACCTGCAGACGTATTCTAACTAGGTTTTGTAATGTTATCGGTGTTAGACCTGCAGACGTATTCTAACTAGGTTTTGTAATGTTATCGGTGTCAGACCTGCAGACGTATTCTAACTAGGTTTTGTAATGTTATCGATGTTAGACCTGCAGACGTATTCTAACTAGGTTTTGTAATGTTATCGGTGTTAGACCTGCAGACGTATTCTAACTAGGTTTTGTAATGTTATCGGTGTCAGACCTGCAGACGTATTCTAACTAGGTTTTGTAATGTTATCGGTGTCAGACCTGCAGACGTATTCTAACTAGGTTTTGTAATGTTATCGATGTTAGACCTGCAGACGTATTCTAACTAGGTTTTGTAATGTTATCGGTGTCAGACCTGCAGACGTATTCTAACTAGGTTTTGTAATGTTATCGGTGTTAGACCTGCAGACGTATTCTAACTAGGTTTTGTAATGTTATCGGTGTCAGACCTGCAGACGTATTCTAACTAGGTTTTGTAATGTTATCGGTGTCAGACCTGCAGACGTATTCTAACTAGGTTTTGTAATGTTATCGGTGTTAGACCTGCAGACGTATTCTAACTAGGTTTTGTAATGTTATCGGTGTTAGACCTGCAGACGTATTCTAACTAGGTTTTGTAATGTTATCGATGTTAGACCTGCAGACGTATTCTAACTAGGTTTTGTAATGTTATCGGTGTTAGACCTGCAGACGTATTCTAACTAGGTTTTGTAATGTTAGACCTGCAGACGTATTCTAACTAGGTTTTGTAATGTTATCGGTGTTAGACCTGCAGACGTATTCTAACTAGGTTTTGTAATGTTATCGATGTTAGACCTGCAGACGTATTCTAACTAGGTTTTGTAATGTTATCGGTGTTAGACCTGCAGACGTATTCTAACTAGGTTTTGTAATGTTAGACCTGCAGACGTATTCTAACTAGGTTTTGTAATGTTATCGGTGTTAGACCTGCAGACGTATTCTAACTAGGTTTTGTAATGTTATCGGTGTTAGACCTGCAGACGTATTCTAACTAGGTTTTGTAATGTTAGACCTGCAGACGTATTCTAACTAGGTTTTGTAATGTTATCGGTGTTAGACCTGCAGACGTATTCTAACTAGGTTTTGTAATGTTATCGATGTTAGACCTGCAGACGTATTCTAACTAGGTTTTGTAATGTTATCGGTGTTAGACCTGCAGACGTATTCTAACTAGGTTTTGTAATGTTATCGATGTTAGACCTGCAGACGTATTCTAACTAGGTTTTGTAATGTTATCGGTGTTAGACCTGCAGACGTATTCTAACTAGGTTTTGTAATGTTATCGGTGTTAGACCTGCAGACGTATTCTAACTAGGTTTTGTAATGTTAGACCTGCAGACGTATTCTAACTAGGTTTTGTAATGTTATCGGTGTTAGACCTGCAGACGTATTCTAACTAGGTTTTGTAATGTTATCGATGTTAGACCTGCAGACGTATTCTAACTAGGTTTTGTAATGTTATCGGTGTTAGACCTGCAGACGTATTCTAACTAGGTTTTGTAATGTTATCGGTGTTAGACCTGCAGACGTATTCTAACTAGGTTTTGTAATGTTAGACCTGCAGACGTATTCTAACTAGGTTTTGTAATGTTATCGGTGTTAGACCTGCAGACGTATTCTAACTAGGTTTTGTAATGTTATCGATGTTAGACCTGCAGACGTATTCTAACTAGGTTTTGTAATGTTATCGGTGTTAGACCTGCAGACGTATTCTAACTAGGTTTTGTAATGTTATCGGTGTTAGACCTGCAGACGTATTCTAACTAGGTTTTGTAATGTTAGACCTGCAGACGTATTCTAACTAGGTTTTGTAATGTTATCGGTGTTAGACCTGCAGACGTATTCTAACTAGGTTTTGTAATGTTATCGGTGTTAGACCTGCAGACGTATTCTAACTAGGTTTTGTAATGTTATCGGTGTTAGACCTGCAGACGTATTCTAACTAGGTTTTGTAATGTTATCGGTGTTAGACCTGCAGACGTATTCTAACTAGGTTTTGTAATGTTAGACCTGCAGACGTATTCTAACTAGGTTTTGTAATGTTATCGGTGTTAGACCTGCAGACGTATTCTAACTAGGTTTTGTAATGTTATCGGTGTCAGACCTGCAGACGTATTCTAACTAGGTTTTGTAATGTTATCGATGTTAGACCTGCAGACGTATTCTAACTAGGTTTTGTAATGTTATCGGTGTTAGACCTGCAGACGTATTCTAACTAGGTTTTGTAATGTTATCGGTGTTAGACCTGCAGACGTATTCTAACTAGGTTTTGTAATGTTATCGGTGTTAGACCTGCAGACGTATTCTAACTAGGTTTTGTAATGTTATCGGTGTTAGACCTGCAGACGTATTCTAACTAGGTTTTGTAATGTTATCGGTGTTAGACCTGCAGACGTATTCTAACTAGGTTTTGTAATGTTAGACCTGCAGACGTATTCTAACTAGGTTTTGTAATGTTATCGGTGTTAGACCTGCAGACGTATTCTAACTAGGTTTTGTAATGTTATCGGTGTCAGACCTGCAGACGTATTCTAACTAGGTTTTGTAATGTTATCGATGTTAGACCTGCAGACGTATTCTAACTAGGTTTTGTAATGTTATCGGTGTTAGACCTGCAGACGTATTCTAACTAGGTTTTGTAATGTTATCGGTGTTAGACCTGCAGACGTATTCTAACTAGGTTTTGTAATGTTATCGGTGTTAGACCTGCAGACGTATTCTAACTAGGTTTTGTAATGTTATCGGTGTTAGACCTGCAGACGTATTCTAACTAGGTTTTGTAATGTTATCGATGTTAGACCTGCAGACGTATTCTAACTAGGTTTTGTAATGTTATCGGTGTTAGACCTGCAGACGTATTCTAACTAGGTTTTGTAATGTTATCGGTGTTAGACCTGCAGACGTATTCTAACTAGGTTTTGTAATGTTAGACCTGCAGACGTATTCTAACTAGGTTTTGTAATGTTATCGGTGTTAGACCTGCAGACGTATTCTAACTAGGTTTTGTAATGTTATCGGTGTTAGACCTGCAGACGTATTCTAACTAGGTTTTGTAATGTTATCGGTGTTAGACCTGCAGACGTATTCTAACTAGGTTTTGTAATGTTATCGGTGTTAGACCTGCAGACGTATTCTAACTAGGTTTTGTAATGTTAGACCTGCAGACGTATTCTAACTAGGTTTTGTAATGTTATCGGTGTTAGACCTGCAGACGTATTCTAACTAGGTTTTGTAATGTTATCGGTGTTAGACCTGCAGACGTATTCTAACTAGGTTTTGTAATGTTATCGGTGTTAGACCTGCAGACGTATTCTAACTAGGTTGCCTACTCTTCCTAAAACGTTAGCATACTTTTCCTATAACGTTAGCATACCCATCCTTTAACGTTAGTACATCTTTTCTATAACCTCAGCATATCCTACCTATTTCATTAGCATATCCTTCCTATAACGTTAGCTTACTTTTCCCATAATGTTACCAGCTGCCTCTCCTATAATGTTACCTAACTTTCCTATAACATTTGCTTACCATTCGTATTACGTTAACCTACCCTTCCTATAACGCTAGGCTATCCTTCCTATAACGTTAACCTACCCTTCCCATAACGTTAGGTAATCATTCCTATAACGTTAGCCTATACCTTTTTATAACGTTGTGTACTCTATCCATAATCCTACCCTACTATTCCTAAAACGTTAGCCTACCCTTCCTATAACACTATCCTACTATTCCTATAACTTCAACTTACCATTCCTATATCGTTTGCTAACCTCCTATGAAGTTAGCCCACTCTTGATCTAACGTTAGCCTATACTTCCTGTAACGGTACCTACTCTTACTATAACGTTGGGCTATCCTTCCTATAACGTTTGTCTACCCTTAATAACGTTATACTACCCTTCCTATAACGTTACGATACCCTTCCTATAACGTTAGGTTATCCTTCCTAAACGTTGACCCACCCTTCCTATAACGTTAGGCTACCCTTCCTATAACGTTACGATACCCTTCCTATAACGTTTGGTTATCCTTCCTATACGTTAACCCACCCTTCCTATAACGTTAGCCTACCCTTCCTATAACGTTAGGATACCCTTCCTATATCGTTTGTTAACCTTCTATGAAGTTAGCATACTCTCGCTATAACATTATTCTATCCTTCCTATATCGTTTGCTAACCTCCTATGAAGTTAGCCTACTCTTTCTATACCGTTAGCCAATTCTTGCTATAACATTAGCCTACACTTACTATATCGTTTGCTACCCTTCCTATCACGTTAGCCTATAACTTTAGCCTGCCCGGCATATACCGTTTGTCAACCCTTCCTATAACATTAGCCTACTATTCTTATAACTTCAACTTACCCTTCATATATAGTTTGCTAACCTTGTACGAAGTTAGCCCACTCTTGCTATAACGTTAGCCTATCCTTCCTGTAACGTTAGCCTACCCTTCATATATCGTTGTCTAGCCTTCCTATAACGTTAGACTACTGTCCCTATAACTTTAGCCTACCCGTCCTATAACGTTTGCCTACCCTTCCTAAACGCTAGCGTGCCCTTCCTATAACGTTTGTCTAACCATCCTCTAGCGTTAGTACACTTTTTCTTCAACGTTAGCCTACTCTTCCTATATAAAAAGTCGACCCTTCCTATTACGATAGCCTGGCTTTCCTGCATACTTCTTCAAGCAAACGACTTCAAGTTTCAGCACATTGTGTTGGTTATTTTACCTAAGAACTTTATTCACCTTTTCTGATTGTTTTTATCCTACAGCTCACTAAAGTTCGATTACTTCTGGAAAATCATTTTAAATCACTACTGTGCTGATGGTATACCAGCGCTGAGCTCTGAGAAGACCTATCTTAAAGATGTACAAACATTAAACCCCAACAATTCTCTGGTCATCACCTGAGCTTCAGCCACTTGACCTTATGCCGAAGATACGCACACATTTATAGACCAAAGTTCTTCCTGATCATTCTTCTGAGGAAAGTAATTAAAGGACACAGACAAACGAAATCTAAAATCATATACATCGCAATACCTTAACTGGTATAATACAGTTTAGTTACAAATGGTTCACTGTAATGTTTTCAGTTTTAAACCCTCATTACGTCTTCAACCTGTGTGTCCTTTGCTTTCATCGTTATAGTATATAAACAAGAAAAGTTTGCCAGAACGTCTAAGACAAATATTCGGGTAGAATGGGACTCGTAAATCGCTGACGAAGGGCGGGAGTGATTTCGTAAAAGAAAAAACAGATCTCTCCTGCACACTCTGATTCTCTTAATACTTTACACAGAATGGGCTGGCTTTAATCATTGAGTTTACTGTGCAAAGTTTTCTGTAAATGTAAAAACTTTAATTCTAAACCGACCGGCTACTTTGTTTGCGCAAAGTTTGCGGATCTTAAATTTAATTACGCAAAACTTTTTGTAATTAATTTGCTATCTTTTCGTGAATTCTAGTTCTTCCTTCCATGTTTCTTATAACGAATGGGGGAAGACTTTTTGAAAACTTTATTTTTAATAATATGTTTAAAGTTTGAAAAGTTGTTTGATGAGTTTATCATGGCTAAATAATTGAAAATATGGCAAGAATATATGATTAAATAATATTTGGCATTAATGGGAAATAAAGGTAGTTGTTAGTATGTTATAACTCAATTATACGAATACCAAACTGCACTAACCTACCCTAACCGCTAATAATCAAATAATAAGGAATACCTACTGACTTAACCTAACCTAACCGCTAATAATCAAATAATAAGGAATACCTACTGACTTAACCTAACCTAACCGCTAATAATCAAATAATAAGGAATACCTACTGACTTAACCTAACCTAACCGCTAATAATCAAATAATAAGGAATATCTACTGACTTAACCTAACCTAACCGCTAATATTTAAATAATAAGGAATATCTACTGACTTAACCTAACCTAACCGCTAATAATCAAATAATAAGGAATATCTACTGACTTAACCTAACCTAACCGCTAATATTTAAATAATAAGGAATATCTACTGACTTAACCTACCCTAACCGCTAATAATCAAATAATAACGAATACCTACTGGCTTAACCTACCCTAACCGCCTATAATCAAATAATAAGGAATACCTACTGGCTTAACCTGCCCTAACCGCTAATAATTAAATAATAAGGAATACCTACTGGCTTAACCTACCCTAACCGCTAATAATTAAATAATAAGGAATACCTACTGGCTTAACCTAACCTAACCGCTAATATGTAAATAATAAGGAATATCTACTGACTTAACCTACCCTAACCGCTAATAATCAAATAATAACGAATACCTACTGGCTTAACCTACCCTAACCGCTAATAATTAAATAATAAGGAATACCTAATGGCTTAACCTACCCTAACCGCTAATAATTAAATAATAACGAATACCTACTGGCTTAACCTACCCTAACCGCTAATAATTAAATAATAAGGAATACCTACTGGCTTAACCTAAATTAACCGCCAATAATCAAATAATAACGAATACCTACTGGCTTCACCTATCCTAACCGCTAATAATTAAATAATAAGGAATACCTACTGGCTTAACCTAACCTCACCGCTAATAATTAAATAATAAGGAATACCTACTGGCTTCACCTATCCTAACCGCTAATAATTAAATAATAAGGAATACCTACTGGCTTAACCTAACCTCACCGCTAATAATTAAATAATAAGGAATACCTACTGACTTAACCTAACCTAACCTCTAATATTTAAATAATAAGGAATACCTACTGACTTAACCTAACCTAACCGCTAATAATTAAATAATAAGGAATACCTACTGGCTTAACCTAACCTAACCTCTAATATTTAAATAATAAGGAATACCTACTGGCTTAACCTAACCTAACCGCTAATAATTAAATAATAAGGAATACCTACTGACTTAACCTAACCTAACCTCTAATATTTAAATAATAAGGAATACCTACTGACTTAACCTAACCTAACCGCTAATAATTAAATAATAAGGAATACCTACTGGCTTAACCTAACCTAACCGCTAATAATTAAATAATAAGGAATACCTACTGACTTAACCTAACCTAACCTCTAATATTTAAATAATAAGGAATACCTACTGACTTAACCTAACCTAACCGCTAATAATTAAATAATAACGAATATCTACTGGCTTAACCTAACCTAACCGCTAATATTTAAATAATAAGGAATATCTACTGGCTTAACCTAACCTAACCGCTAATAATTAAATAATAAGGAATACCTACTGACTTAACCTAACCTAACCTCTAATATTTAAATAATAAGGAATACCTACTGACTTAACCTAACCTAACCGCTAATATTTAAATAATATGGAATACCTACTGGCTCAACCTAACCTAACCGCCAATAATCAAATAATAACGAATATCTACTGGCTTAACCTAACCTAACCGCTAATATTTAAATAATAAGGAATACCTACTGGCTTAACCTAACCTAACCGCTAATAATTAAATAATAAGGAATACCTACTGACTTAACCTAACCTAACCTCTAATATTTAAATAATAAGGAATACCTACTGACTTAACCTAACCTTACCGCTAATAATTAAATAATAAGGAATACCTACTGACTTAACCTAACCTAACCTCTAATATTTAAATAATAAGGAATACCTACTGGCTTAACCTAACCTAACCGCTAATAATTAAATAATAAGGAATACCTACTGACTTAACCTAACCTAACCGCTAATATTTAAATAATAAGTAATACCTACTGACTTAACCTAACCTAACCGCTAATATTTAAATAATAAGGAATATCTACTGTCTTAACCTAACCTAACCGCTAATAATTAAATAATAAGGAATACCTACTGGTTTAACCTAACCTAACCGCTAATAATTAAATAATAAGGAATACCTACTGGCTCAACCTAACCTAACCGCCAATAATCAAATAATAACGAATACCTACTGGCTTCACCTATCCTAACCGCTAATAATTAAATAATAAGGAATACCTACTGGCTTAACCTAACCTCACCGCTAATAATTAAATAATAAGGAATACCTACTGGTTTAACCTAACCTAACCGCTAATAATTAAATAATAAGGAATACCTACTGGCTCAACCTAACCTAACCGCTAATAATTAAATAATAAGGAATACCTACTGGCTTAACCTACCCTAACCGCTAATAATTAAATAATAAGGAATACCTACTGGTTTAACCTAACCTAACCGCTAATAATTAAATAATAAGGAATACCTACTGGCTTAACCTAACCTAACCGCTAATAATTAAATAATAAGGAATACCTACTGGCTTAACCAAACCTAACCGCCAATAATCAAATAATAACGAATACCTACTGGCTTAACCTAACCTAACATCTAATAATTAAATAATAAGGAATACCTACTGGCTTAACCTACCCTAACCGCTAATAATTAAATAATAAGGAATACCTACTGGCTTAACCTAACCTAACCGCTAATAATTAAATAATATAGAATACCTACTGGCTTAACCTAACCTAACCGCTAATAATTAAATAATAAGGAATACCTACTGGCTTAACCTACCCTAACCGCTAATAATCAAATAATAACGAATACCTACTGGCTTAACCTAACCTAACCGCTAATAATTAAATAATAAGGAATACCTACTGGCTTAACCTACCCTAACCGCTAATAATCAAATAATAACGAATACCTACTGGCTTAACCTAACCTAACCGCTAATAATTAAATAATAAGGAATACCTACTGACTTAACCTAACCTAACCGCTAATATTCAAATAATAAGGAATACCTACTGACTTAACCTAACCTAACCGCTAATAATTAAATAATAACGAATATCTACTGGCTTAACCTAACCTAACCGCTAATAATTAAATAATAAGGAATATCTACTGTCTTAACCTAACGTAACCGCTAATATTTAAATAATAAGGAATATCTACTGACTTAACCTAACCTAACCGCTATTAATTAAATAATAACGAATATCTACTGACTTAACCTAACCTAACCGCTAATATTTAAATAATAAGGAATATCTACTGTCTTAACCTAACCTAACCGCTAATATTTAAATAATAAGGAATATCTACTGTCTTAACCTAACCTAACCGCTAATATTTAAATAATAAGGAATACCTACTGACTTAACCTAACCTAACCGCTAATATTTAAATAATTAGAAATACCTACTGTCTTAACCTAACCTAACCGCTAATAATTAAATAATAAGGAATATCTACTGACTTAACCTAACCTAACCGCTAATATTTAAATAATAAGGAATACCTACTGTCTTAACCTAACCTAACCGCTAATAATTAAATAATAAGGAATACCTACTGGCTTAACCTAACCTAGCCGCTAATAATTAAATAATAACGAATATCTACTGACTTAACCTAACCTAACCGCTAATATTTAAATAATAAGGAATACCTACTGACTTAACCTAACCTAACCGCTAATATTTAAATAATAAGGAATATCTACTGTCCTAACCTAACCTAACCGATAAAAATTAAATAATAAGGAATACCTACTGGCTTAACCTAACCTAACCGCTAATAATTAAATAATAACGAATATCTACTGACTTAACCTAACCTAACCGCTAATAATTAAATAATAAGGAATACCTACTTTCTTAACCTAACCTAACCGCTAATATTTAAATAATAAGGAATACCTACTGACTTAACCTAACCTAACCGCTAATATTTAAATAATAAGGAATACCTACTGACTTAACCTAACCTAACCGCTAATAATTAAATAATAACGAATATCTACTGACTTAACCTAACCTAACCGCTAATAATTAAATAATAAGGAATACCTACTTTCTTAACCTACCCTAACCGCTAATATTTAAATAATAAGGAATACCTACTGACTTAACCTAACCTAACCGCTAATAATTAAATAATAAGGAATACCTACTGACTTAACCTAACCTAACCGCTAATATTTAAATAATAACGAATATCTACTGACTTAACCTAACCTAACCGCTAATAATTAAATAATAAGGAATACCTACTTTCTTAACCTAACCTAACCGCTAATATTTAAATAATAAGGAATACCTACTGACTTAACCTAACCTAACCGCTAATCATTAAATAATAACGAATATCTACTGGCTTAACCTAACCTAACCTCTAATAATTAAATAATAAGGAATATCTACTGGCTTAACCTATCCTAACCTCTAATAATTAAATAATAAGGAATACCTACTGGCTTAACCTAACCTAACCGCTAATAATTAAATAATAACGAATATCTACTGACTTAACCTAACCTAACCGCTAATAATTAAATAATAAGGAATACCTACTTTCTTAACCTAACCTAACCGCTAATATTTAAATAATAAGGAATACCTACTGACTTAACCTAACCTAACCGCTAATATTTAAATAATAAGGAATACCTACTGACTTAACCTAACCTAACCGCTAATCATTAAATAATAACGAATTTCTACTGGCTTAACCTAACCTAACCGCTAATATTTAAATAATAAGGAATATCTACTGGCTTAACCTAACCTAACCTCTAATAATTAAATAATAAGGAATACCTACTGACTTAACCTAACCTAACCGCTAATATTTAAATAATATGGAATACCTACTGACTTAACCTAACCTAACCGCTAATCATTAGATTATAACGAATATCTACTGCCCTTATCTTCCTACTGCACTTTTTCTTTCTAACTTTTTCTACCCTTTACATATACGGTGATGGTTTTGGAGTGGTAAAATTTGAATCGTATTTTTAAGTCGTTTCTCTATGAGCGAAACGAGATCGACAACGTATATATCTTGGTTCAGTCTCCAGCAGGTCAGGTGTAGCACATGGGTACTAGAGTAAGACGGTAGGGATCACGTGCATGCCGCTCTGAGTCTGTGACGTCACTGCCACCATGCCTTTCTATTTTAGTGAGTCTAGAGTTGTCTGCGATGTTTTGCATTTTACATTCTAATAAAACTCTTTCTTACAAAGTGCAATTATTGCAAGTGAGATTTCTAAACAAGGAAATTTAGATTTTTAAAACCTACTCAGTTTGTCAAGGCTATTTTGGTTTTATAATTTTAGTTGTGTAAACCATCTTTCGTCTCTTTTTCTTCTTCTCACAATTTACAGTAATACCACAATGTACGGATGAGTTACAAACGTTTACCATCTGTGATAATTTTAAAAAATAAGATTTTCCGAAATAGTGAATTCTGGAGAGTTGTTTGATAGATATATAATACATTTTAAGAATTAGTTTTTCAAATTCATACATTTCTTTGTTGGTTTTTTTTTTTTGTATATCGCTGTTAGGGATTACAGATTCCCCTTTTTAACGACTTATTCTAGTTTAATCCCTTCATTCTTATGAAAGATCGTGTTCTTATAAAGCAGGATTAAGCAAAGTCATCAGCATAAGAAAATTCTGGTATTGCAATTTCTAAAAGTTTGTTCATGACGTCACGGCGTTTATTAAAATCGTCCCCATGGAACATATGAAACTCCTTTCCTAGTTTAAGCATAGTTTCCAGCCTCACATTAGATGGGTTTATAAGGACTCCTCTTGACAAAGTAGAGACCAATCATTGTCTGTCTAATGTGTTTAGACCCCACGATATACCAGGTAACCTGCCGCTGTGTTTCAAAGTCCTTGTACGAGTAAGCCGTACAAATAACGCATCTGTAGTGCTTCCACATTGCTCTAAATATAATAGAGAGCTCTAGACAATGCAAGATAACTATATTCTTCCACAACCCACTACAATAGTCTGGCCATACACAGAGCTTACGTAGGTAATCCCTGCAGGAATAAGCGTAGACCTCAGCCATTGTTCTATGCAGCAATAACACCCAGTAGAGCACAATGCAAGATAACGTTTTCTCTGTTAAAGTTTATTCAATTCCTTCTATTGGCTCACACTCTCCTGATACAAGTCTTGTACACATTTTCAATCGTTAACAAAATACATTTTTATTCACCCAATCAAGTTCAAATGCATTTTTTTTAAACTAGAGTGGATGACAATAAATTGACGTTAATAGAGTTTTCTCATATATTTATTCAGTAATTGAAGATTAAAAACGAAGCTGTATCGGTCGGATTCGAATTGAATGACTAGATGTTTTAAATCCAACACTTTAGCACTGAGCCAATTTTTAAATTGCCAGCAATCTATTAATGAAATGATAGGAGTCTTTGTAATAGTGAAGCAATACAAGAGGCGGATAGAATGAGAAGTTATAGGTCACCATAAGCTTTATAAATTGGAAACGAGAAAAAGAAAGCAAATAATTAGTAACGCACAAAAAAAATAGTCCCACACCATATACTGTATAGAGAGGGAAATGGAAAATTGACAGGGAATTTGCTTTCTATATTTTCACTTGATATTGTGATATCGTATGTTTTGCAATGATGTAATCCTGCATTATGTATATACATATTTATACTAATTGTAATTATAAAATAAAAAGAGACTAAAATAAAAGCTTCTTTTGTAAGTATTGACATAAATTTTATATATAACTAACACACACACACACACACACATATATATATATATATATATATATATATATATATATATATATATATATATATATATATATATATATATATAATGTTTTTATTATCGTAATGAAATGTTAGACCTGAAAACTTCTTATCGCTGGGTAAAATATCTATGTTTTGCCGGGGAGAAAAATCAACTCATCGCTCAAGTCATGTCTTCATATTCTAGCTTAAATTAGGTGATAACATATGATTAGTTTGTCGCAGTTCAGTTTGTATACGCCTGGTGCTTGTAGTTTATCTTTGTTGTTGGTGTTGTGATGAACTGCGACGAATGTAACAAATTCTACATTGGACAAACAGGTCGCAGCTTTAAACAAAGAGTCGAGGAACACAAACAGAACACCAACTCAACATTTTACAATCACATAAAAGAAACAGGACACATATACACAGACATTTACCATAACCTAGAAATCCTACACATCAACAAAAAAAGGACCACATCTCAACACACTAGAACAATATGAAATTTACAGACACACAAAGTACAAACATATTAAACGGAACAAACCCATTACAAATCACACATACTCTTTGATACTATTGAAAACTTGTCTTTAAAACCGTCACCGCTTGACCCGACATCTCCAAGCAGAAGACACTGAGGAAGAACGCCACATAGCGATCGAAAACGTTTTGTCTCAGTACATTTAAACAAATTTAATAAATTTGAAGTTCGGATAGTCATAACCTATTGTTTAAGTTATTAATAAGATTCACCGAACGTAATGGTCTACAAAATTCACGAATATTTATGTATAGCTACTATAAAATCTGTTGGAAGGTAAGCTGAAAACCGTTAATGTTTTCCATTTCAAATTTCCCCGACTATGTGGCGTTGTCGTTAATTAGCAGTGCAAAAGCCAAACCTTTGTATTCCCCCCAAAGGCATTCCAAGACTTATCATTCGTATCTCCAATTAGATATCACTGTATGTTGGGATCTATATCATGCTATGATCTTATCTTCAACTTAACTTCATCTGATAGATTTTGGCCATGCCTTTGGTTTTTGTTCAAATTTTTAATATTTGCCGATCTCTGCCCGCAACAAAATAACTCTTGACACATCGATTCGTTGCATAATCGATATAAATTGTATACTAAACCATATGAACGAGTTAAAGAAGAAGAAAATAAATCCCACGCTTATTGTTTTTATTTCTCTATTCTAAAGTCACGCCATGAATTAACAGAAATATAGAATAGGATACACTAAGAATACTGACAGAAGTTTAGGATAAATTTAATAATGTACAACTGTAACAGTTAACTCCAAATCTCACTACACATCAGTTTATCTAAATAAACACACAAGTTAATAAAACCAATCAGATTAGTTTTGGCGACGATATCGCCTTCCTTAGAGCTTAGCCAAGTTTATTACGCTGAGTAGGGAGATTTGGAGTTTACTGGTTTGATGTTTACCGCTGAGAATAGTTCTCCCTAGCTAAGTTATATTTAATTTAATATTGATGTAGGTGACCCATTTCTATTTATTTTCACCAATGCTAAAGTTCCCACGTATGTTCCTTGAACAAACTGACATAATCCCACCACTTCCAGGTACTTTGCAGTTTTTAGATTTATATGAACACAAGAGTCAAAGGCTCACTGAAATAGAATTAAATGCATTTCAAATGTAACGGCAACATAGACCAATATAAACAAACCACAGGGGTTCATAGAAAAGGCACGCTGAAATATTAATCCCACTTTTACGTCATTTATCGCTTGATAACCGACCTAACCAAGCGATATTACACTGTCTCGGAGCATGTTTATTACGAAATACCATTCGATTTATTTCAACAATAAATGGAGTAACTCTGTCAAAGGGGTAAAACATGTCGGTTGCTTTTTTTATACCTTTATGAAAATGAAAACACAAGTTAATTAATACACACAGATGCATTCATTACTTTACAGAAAAATTGTATTGAAGAGGGCAAACGCAACTTAAGACTATAGTTTTACTAACATTAAGTATTTTCGTCCCTTTCAAGGCATTTATTATGAAACCATTGTTCTTCAAACTCAAAGAACAAAAAATAGAAATTAACTGAATCTTACTCTATAAGTCGTGAAGTATATAATTCCTTTTTGAAAAGGCAAAATGGACAGTGGGAGAACATTAAAAAAATCAATTGCGATAAATCAGTTGAATATTTGGGTAACGTGACACATGTGTTTAGAAATTCTATTGGAGACTAACTATGGATAGACGTAGAGATAAATAGAAGCTATAAGACTACATAGGAATTGGAAGTGACCGTAGGCGTGTGATGTTACAGGTCGTCAGGTTTAGGCTGACCAGTGACCTTGAGATGTTAAAGCACTTGATTTATGCGTGGTGGGGGTAACCGCTGTGAGGCTTCCGTACAACGTATAACGTAAAGGATAGTATAGTATACAACACGGCGCCACGTCCCCACTCTCGCAACTAATAAGGAAAGAAAGAAGAAAACGATGGCCACAATCCTTTTAAACCAATAGATTACTAAATTTCTTATGAATTATGAGTGAATATATTGTTCTTAACCTAAATTTGCACTCAACAGTATTTCTTCGGTTCCTAATGTGCAACTTATACGATTCCGCACTACACCGTGCTGTGACGTCATTTTACTCCACTCAATAAACTTGGTCGACCGAACTCCTTTTCAGTGGTCTGGAGTAGTTCATGTTGTCAAGAGCTAAGGGATTTGGGCCACTTAGAGACGAAGCTTTCCTTCACGCTTCTTGGCACTTAGAGCTTCATTGCAGCAGTCTTCAGATCTTTGTGGATTGCTACTACCATTATTGACGTAACAATTACCATTATGATGTTTCTTCTGGAAATGCTGAATTAACGCAGAGCCTTTATGGCGAGAGATGCTCATCACGAACACCTTTATGGTGGGAGATGACCAAAACTAACACCTTTATGGTGGGAGGTGTTCACCAGCAACACCTTTATAGTGGGAGATCACCTAAACGAACACATTTATGGTGGGAGATGACAAAAACTAACACCTTTATGGTGGGAGATATTCATCACGAACACCTTTATGGTGGGAGATGACCAAAACTAACACCTTTATGGTGGGAGGTGTTCACCAGCAACACCTTTATAGTGGGAGATCATCTAAACGAACACCTTTATGGTGGGAGGTGTTCACCAGCAACACCTTTATAATGGGAGATCATCTAAACGAACACCTTTATGGTGGGAGATAACCAAAACGAACACATTTATGGTGTAAATGTCATTTGTTTTATCATTTGTTATCTCTTACTTATGCGTTACTTCACCTTAAGGAGAAACGCTGTCGCTCAGTTGGTCAGAGATGGAGATGTCGCGAACTCGGAGAACATTAATCGTTGGTTTTACAGCAAGAGCTGCGGATAGGACATTGTATCAAGATTTTTGTCATATGGGATGAATGAATGTGTTCCAAGTCCAGAAGGGCGTTCCCTTCTGACGATATAACGTCTGTTTCCAACTGGAAACATTTGGTTTAGAACTGCATTGCTGTGTAAGAATAATCTAATCCATTCGTGGTATGTTGAAGACTTACTACCACAACTGAAACACGAGTAACTTAGGACCTAACTTAAACGCACACATCCTAAAACTCGTTCTTACTTCGAGGCTTTATGACGTCATTAGAAACTTTATTGTATCTACACATTATATATTGGAGAGGAAAGAGTAAACTAACATTAAGCAGTTGAAGAGGGTTATAGTACAAATAGCCGACAAAAATAAGCCTTTAACAGACGTAGGGATAAGTGAAGGAGCAATATGAACCTGATGGCTACGAAAATACTTAAAGCTTGACTATTTCAAAGGCATCGGGAGGAAACAAATACACGTCAAACGTTTGTTATTCTAAAGGGAAAAAACACAAGGAGTAGACAGTAAACAAAAGGCGTAAACTGTAAACAAAAGGAGTAGACGGTAAACAAAAGGAGTAGACTATAAACAAAAGTAGCAGACAGTAAACAAAAGGAGTAGACGGTAAACAAAAGGAGTAGACGGTAAACAAAAGGAGTAGACAGTAAACAAAAGGAGCAGACGGTAAACAAAAGGAGTAGACGGTAAACAAAAGTAGCAGACAGTAAACAAAAGGAGTAGACGGTAAACAAAAGGAGTAGACGGTAAACAAAAGGAGTAGACGGTAAACAAAAGGAGTAGACAGTAAACAAAAGGAGCAGACGGTAAACAAAAGGAGTAGACAGTAAACAAAGAGTAAACAGTAGAAATGAAAAAAAAACATTTATCACGCCTAAGACTATAATATTTTTAGCTCTGGTAAAAATTTAGGCTTAAATACCTAATACTCAATTTATATACGCTTAAATAAACATTTATGTTTGCACTTTTTTAATATCTTCATGTTTTAATTTTTAATAATAATAAAATATTATATTAATTACTTGTTTACACATAATTTCTAAATTATTCATTTCTCACATGATTACATAAAATAAAAGGAAAAGTAATTAGTCTACATGTTATTTCATTGAAGCAATTAGTGAATGATTTCAATTTAAATTACACAAACTCTAATGCAATTTTCCCTCTCCCCTTTATCCCGTGGAAGAGAAATATAATCAGACCTCGTTTTGAATATCGTTAGTTAACTTCATCGTATTTGCTTTCGTTTTGTTGAAATCAGGATATTATTACTAAAATTATATTTGTTTTAGTTTTAAACAAGGCAAGGTTAGGTTAAATTTTAATATAAATAAAATTTCGTTGAGATCACAAAAGAGAATGAATTTGAAAGTCTTTTATAGAATAAATCTCTTTTTTGCGAAGAACAGTAATATCTTCTAGTATTTTAAAACTTTAAGTTTAAAAAGATCATCCTCTGACGTAAATTTCTGATTGCAACGCTTTACATTGTCTTTGGATCAACTTAAAATTCCGTCCTGGGTCCGCTCCACTATCTCCTCTACATCAATAACATCCTCCTCCTTCCAAACCTTTCCCTTTTCCTCTATGCGAATGACGCCACGCTCCACGTCAAGCACCCAAGACCATCCCGACGCAACTGGACTCCCTGTCGCTGCGGCTCCGGAAGTGAAGAACAAGCAATCTGCTTCACCAGAAAGCCACGACCGCAAACCGGAGCCATCCTTCTTGACGGGAGGCCTTCTGTTAAATACCTTGGCATCATCCTAGATAAGCGGCTGTCATTTTCCTCTGTAGCTTCCTCAGCCCTTACCAAGGGTAGAGCTATCCGTGCTAAGCTCTACCCTCTCCTCTGCCGCAGAAGTACCATCCCTCTTAAAATCTAACACAACATGTACCAAATGCTCCTTCGTCCCGTCCTCACATATGCAGCTCCTGTCTGGTGCCCTCTTTGTTCAAACAAGTCTCGGAAATCTCCTGAGTCCTTTCCAATCCTCTTCCCTCAGACTCCTCTCCAACTCTCCTTGGTTCCTGTCAAATGTCACCATCAGAGACTCCCTTCGCTCCCCATCGCTTGCTGTTTTTGTCAGATCCCTCTCAGCGAAACTCTTCGGTAGTGCCGAAAGCTCGTATTACCATCACCTTAGGGATCTGGCAAATTCAGTTGGACCTCCTCCTATTTTCCGTCCTGGTTCCAAAGTCCTTCTCGATCCTCCAAAACACCTCTGCAACTCGCACTTCCTCTCCCACTCGTCCACCCCTCGCCTTCTAGAATACTAGGTTCTACGTTTTATGTTTTAGTCGTAATATGTTTATATTGTAAATAGTGTTTAACTCTTGCTTGTTTATTCCTATTAATCTCATCATGTATCTGTTAAGTTTTATCATGTAAAATTCTAGTCAAGTTAAGATGGTTTAAGGTGGTTAGGATGGCATCACAACTTTGTTGATCCATTCTATCTCTAAGTTTTATTACACGTATTTACACTATCTTATGCCCCACAAACACCTTTACTAGATACATGAATCAACACACAAAACAAAAAATGTCACCCAAATAAATAGAGAGAGAGAGAGAGAGAGAGAGAGAGAGAGAGAGAGAGTCAGTCAGCCAGTCCAAATGTTTAAAATAAACGTAGTCCCACAGAATAAAATCCATTTTACCGTCCTGCCTTGCAGATACCCTTCCTACATACAGCCCCTACCAGAAGCCCTGTTCACATATTCCTACCCGCAGCGACGCGGGGACTCTCTCCTTCTCTGATTGAGAAAGTTTGTACAAGATGTATAATAATTTCAAAGTTAGATGAAGCCTTCATAGCGACCAAAACACAAAGCTATGACAAATATTATGAGTTGAACAGTTATTCAATTTTCATAAAGCGTGTTTTAACAAACTTAAAATCTTTAAAACTAATAATTCTTACACTTAAGATTGTGACCTAATAAACAAATTAGAAATATGCGTCTTTATTGCCTCGAGTTTTAAAGTTGCTCTACGAATTCGTTTCAGAAATTTCGTTAAAGAAAATGCAGTAACTTAATCTTATAATATATATCATCTGCTTGTCGTTTATATTATGCCGCGTTCATCCAATTTGTTCTGCAACTATACGAACCTGTTGAGTACATTTCCGTTATTAAATGATACTATTTTTCTAACCGATCATTCAATCACTTAAACTGAAGTCCAAGAATTATTAATAATCACTAGATGGGGGTAATCACGCAATGGCGGAAACCAAGTAGATTTCATGCAACAATGTTTATGTGTGTTTAGGTTACTTTGCATAACAGCTGTTTTAACGCATGCGTTTTATTGCTTTTATTACTTTAACTACAACTTTGCAGGTATGGATGTAGCGCCCAAACAGCATGTTGCAGAATTCATAAACAATACTGCAGTGGTTATTACATGATCCGCCTGATTTTAGGGGCATTATTTATAGCAATAAATTACTAACCAAGAAACACATTCATAACCTCAATGGTTGTAGACCAAATCTAGATAGAATTCTACAATCTCTCAGCAATTGCGCTTCGAAGAAGAGAAATAAATATATGTCACAATGAAAACTGTACGTTCTATATTAAATTTAGCAAAGAATAAAAAAAGGTCAAATTTTAATGTAATGCGAAACCCATTAAAAAAAACATGTATGTGTAGTATTAATTAATTGTTTTAAAATTAAATCTTTTTTTAAAAATACAAATGAAAACTTTAATGTAACGTGCCTTCTTTAGGAAGATTTGAATAGACAGCCAGTCTACTTAAGGTACATGGTAAGATGCAGTAGGTGAGGAAAGCAACTGACCCGGCGAGTCTTTTCAAAGTATAAAGAATAATTAATATATGAATAAAGGCAAGGCTTTTTAAATAAGCTAAAGCACAAACCCCTTTTCAAACAACCGAGAGGCTACAGTCCGTTTGTGAAGTAAGGTTCGACACCGTTTTCAAGTTTCTTTGCTTATTTTATTCTTTTCACTCATTTTTAATCCTAGAGCATTATCTATGATATTGTGTGGTAACCATGGTAACAATTTAAGGTTGTGGAATGGAGGTTTCGATGGCAACCAGATGGGGACAAAAGAAAAATTCATATACATCTTTGAAAAATACATTTGTAAGTATGAGAAAGTTGGCTCAGTGCCAAAGAGTCAGACCATGAACATGAAGATACTCCAAATGTTTATAATTTAATTTTTCAATATATGTTTGAAAAAACTTTATTACCTTCAATTGTCATCCACTATAGGTTAAAAGAAATGTATTTGAACTTGATTGGATGAATAAAAACATATTTAATTAACTATTTAAATTTATTACAAGATAATGGGAATTGTCTTTTGTTGACCGAAGTAAAAATTGAATTTTTTTTATATTACTTGTTTTACATTCAAACGAGCAGTGGTACAGAAAGACGTCTTTACTTCAACCACGTGGACATATCCGTGACACAAAATGTCAACGAAAAAGATATCGTAGTTTTAATTAATAATAAATATAAACTATATTCACTTGTCTCATTATTCCAAGGGTAACAACTCGACTGTGGTGAAGAAATAAAACATATGCAGTAGGTTACATTCCAACTAAATAAAATAAGTTTAAACAAACAATCGAATGGTGGAGTACAAGATATATGCAGAGAAGAATATTATACTTAGAGCTACTGGTAGTTAACAATTACACCAGCGCCAAGAAGGAAACCTCATTGCTGTATTCACGCAAACCCATACGAGTAAAATAAAGTGTAATTCATTGGGTACTACTGTATATACAAACAAAACTATTGTTTTAGGTAAATACAATCGTGCAACTAAAGGGACCAAACGTGAATATAGCTCTCCATTCAATGATTACGTAAGTCTAATGCTAGACGAGGCATTTCTTGCTTTTATTACTCCGTGTAGGCGAGTGGTGTTTTTACCAAAGATCTCTGCTCGTAAAACGCACCCATTAACAGCCATTAATTTCTTTATTTGAGTTATATTACCATTATTTACAGGAATTCGGTCGTAATAAAATCCAAATGTTTAATAAAAATAGGAAAATGTCAAGGTCGACTCAAAGGATAAACGTATCGTACATAAAGTTTTGCCCTTGAGCCCGTGCAATTAAGGTTTTAAGACGTTCCTGGTGGAAATTAAAATTATTTAATAATGGGTATAAAAATACCGGAAATGAATGTAGCTCTGGTCGAAGATGAGAGATAATCACCGCATACCGAGGAAACATTGCATACCCTCTACAGATAACAAATGTGTTTTTAATAATACCGATGTCAGCGAATCATATTCCAGGAAGTTGGTGGTAATGCGACGCCGCTTGCCTTTTTATTCCACCTATATGCATTCAATAAATTTTTTTAATTTATTATGTTTATAAAGTTTTAGTGTTCTTGTAAATTTTGTTTAGGAAATATTAGTTTTATTATTTTTGTGTTGGTTTTAGTCCATTTGTTAGATTTCAACTGTTTAAATTAAGTTATAAATGTTTATTATTTTGGTTGTTTACAATTATAAACTTATTTGTTTTTTCAACTGGAGAAATGAAGAAAATAAACAATTTACAGATATACAGACAAAACATACATTTCACAAATACTCAATCTAAAATGAAAAACTTGGATATAAAAAAGTTACTAGGTCGTTTATACCGCCAGAAATAAATTCTTTGAGATACTCGTTATGAATTCTTTACCATGTTGCATGACAAATCTTGAGCAAGTTCTATAAACAGACGCGAGACCACGTGGACCAAAATGTAAACGATATATACACGAAGTGATTAGTACAAGAGAGCTTTAAAATAAATGTTTAATTCACTGAAGAGAGTAATATTGGGCTCTTGTTTCTGTTATTACCTGCTGGGTAAATGAAAAGTAATAAGCAGGGTTGGATTTAAGTTGTCTGTTTTAGGTTAAATACAACTTTAACAATCCTCTCTTATGAAGAAGACAACTACATGGGTCTTCTAAAGCATGAAAATGAGAGTACTGTAACTAAGTTAAAAAGCCCTCCAAAGTCGACTCACAAAAACCCCAAATAAGTCTCTTGTTTACCTGCATTGAAGTGTAAGTGATATAATTATGAAAAAATAAGAGGAGATACAAATTCAAAAATTTATTGCGTTACACATACTTATGTAGCGTATAAATATATATATATATATATATATATATATATATATATATATATATATATATATATATATATATATATATATATATATATTTATATTTGACTTTGCAACACTGTTTTCTTGTATTCACTTATCACTTTCACTATGTACATAAACAAGAATCTTACTTGGTATTTATGCAAGTTAACTTTCAAAGATTCAGAGTATCTCCATTATCGAACATCACTGAGTCTACTACAACCCCCAGACAGTGATGCTCGATAATGGAGATACTATCAATCTTTGAAAGTTATCTAGCATATATACCAAGTAAGATTCTTGTTTAAGTACATATATATATATATATATATATATATATATATATATATATATATATTAAGATTAAATAAATACACAATTACAGAAATAATTTATTGAACAATACATTCAAAGCTTTTCGTTGGTTGACATTACCAACATCCTCAGGAATTACAATACTAAGAATGACAAAAGAACTGTTTAACAAATATGAAGTTACTAGATAAAGCATTACACAGTTGAAACATCTATTACAATATTGCCAAACCTATTCCACTGCTGCCGCAACATTATATACATTGAATATAGTATGGAATTTAGAACGTATTTGAATTTGTTCATCTATCAATTTGTTATCAATATTGTGCTTATATATTTCAAAAGCTTCACATACGTTCATTTTTAATCCTTTATTTATTTCTGTTATAATTTTCATATTATTTATATTAGGAAACATATGATTATTATTAATACAATGAGTAGCGAAATTAGACTTATAAATATATGGTTTTAAAAAAGCATTAAAATGTCCTTTATACCTTTCTTTCAATTTGTAACTGTTTTTATTATTTTTGGTAGCTCTAATTCTTATGAGTTAAAGCTGATTTTAAATATTGCAGTTTATAGTTACATATTTAGAAAATGACCTGCAAAGTCTTATTAGATTATTGTCTAAAGGCTTATTAAATTAAGATGTATGGGATTTGTGTGCTCGTTATATAATTGCTCTTTTAAACTTCAATTAAAACAAACACACACACACACACACACACACACACACACACACACACACACACACACACACACACACACACACACACACACACACACACACACACACACACACACACACACACACACACACACACACACACACACACACACACACACACACACACACACACACACACACACACACACACACACACACACACACACACACACACACACACACACACACACACACACACACACACACACACACACACACACACACACACACACACACACACACACACACACACACACACACACACACACACACACACACACACACACACACACACACACACACACACACACACACACACACACACACACACACACACACACACACACACACACACACACACACACACACACACACACACACACACACACACACACACACACACACACACACACACACACACACACACACACACACACACACACACACACACACACACACACACACACACACACACACACACACACACACACACACACACACACACACACACACACACACACACACACACACACACACACACACACACACACACACACACACACACACACACACACACACACACACACACACACACACACACACACACACACACACACACACACACACACACACACACACACACACACACACACACACACACACACACACACACACACACACACACACACACACACACACACACACACACACACACACACACACACACACACACACACACACACACACACACACACACACACACACACACACACACACACACACACACACACACACACACACACACACACACACACACACACACACACACACACACACACACACACACACACACACACACACACACACACACACACACACACACACACACACACACACACACACACACACACACACACACACACACACACACATATATATATATATATATATAATTAAACCTATTGTGACCGTAAACTTTGTTAAGTATATTTTATTATAACTAATGAAGTTTACTAATAGTATTATACTAATGTATACCACTGTACTAGTATACTAATTAAGTATAACATGGTAAGGCAATTCCTGAATATAACCGGATAAATAGGGTTTTTGCGAATGAGATTGTGTTTGTTTAACAATGTTGTTTAGCATGTAAATTTCAACCACTATTTGTGTATTGTTTACCGCAATTAAAGTAGTTTTTTTCTTACACTTTAGGTATCAACTTGGTAAAAAAGCCACTACTTACTAATATTTTTCAGCAGACGCGTGTCGCACTAGGTCAGCGCACTGTTCAATGCTGTAGGTCATGGACTAGGCTCTGCTGAAAACGATACTGCTGAAAAATATTAGTAGGTAGTGGTTCTTTTGTCAAGTTTATACCAAAAGTGTAACTATAGAAAAACCTCAAGATGTACAACACAAAAACTGCAAACTTTTTTATTGTTTGGAATCTATTTCTAAGACGCATATGTAAAAACAGGAAATCGGAGTTCATCCGATCTAAAAAACTCAATTAATAAGTATATATAGGCCTAAGTGGCTGTTGATGGATTATGCTACATTCCGTGAATAATTCCATAGCTTCCTCTTTGGTGCTATATGTAGAGGCCTACTTATCATTTAGAATTAAGCATTGCTTTGCATTTTGCCCCTTCAAGGTTTCACAAAACTCTACAATAAAGCAACGCAATAGGACAGTTTACAGAAATAAAAAGAGAGAGGAATCCAGGACAGCGTAGTCCCCTTCGGCGTCAGTTTATCAGCTTTCTGCCCGAGTCTATCCTGATGTTATCTCGTGAAGGTGTTGACGAAGGGTGAGAGGAGGGCGGCAGGGAAATATTTTGCGCGTAAATTTACTTCCTGACACCTTCGTGTCTGAAGCGTTCGTCGAATGACGGAGCTGTGATTGTTTTACAATGGAAATTTACGACACCAAACATATTCAAAAATAATTTTGCCCCAAATATTAGTTTTTTAAATTAATTTTGATACCGCAAGTTTAAATTATTAATTATATTGGTTACAAATAAATAATTATCTACATATACATGATATTCAGAGTGTGTGTGTGTGTGTAAGCTAGTGTATATATATATATATATATATATATATATATATATATATATATATATATTACAATTTTAAACTGTTTTGTAACAAAATCAAGGACCTTGAAGTACCTACAGCCACATTTTTAAACTAAGCATTACTTTATTTATCCTGTTTTCCGGATTTTTCTTTACAATTTTAACTTCTTATTTCCAATAGTTTATTACTAGTTTTCTAACATCCCTCATATTATTCTATTTTATATTGGAATATTGCATTAGAGGTAATATCTCCCCCATATCCGTTACTAGGGTCATACATGTGTCTATACCGGTTATAGCTGCATTAACCATTAAATAAACCGCTTTCACAGTTTCAATGGAAATCCACTGTTATTTTTATCCAAACACCGATGAAAACGAAAGAAGACGTGAGAACTCGAATTTAAATTATGAACTTCCCCCTTCCTGCCCATTGGCCGTCCAGATAAATAGGGTTTAGAAATGCAGGACACAGGACCTTGAGCTGATAGCAGAAGGGAAATTGGACTGTTAGCGTTATCAGATGAACAGCCTCGCTAAGCGAAGATGCATGTTGGGCGATAACGTCGAACAACACCCTTAACTCAAGGCCTAATCAAGTGTTTATTAACTGGCCATTCGTTTTAACCGAACCAATGTCGGAGAAGATAGTGATGGTTACATTCTGCTTGTATCTCGGAGGCATTTTGTACAGCATAAATACAGAAAGAACGTCGAGAAATATTTCCTACGATCTAATAATTATCTTTAATTATCTTAAAAAAACCTTTAGAACGATTGTAAAATTATTATTTCCTAATTGGATAGTTTGAACTTGACGTCTTATAAAAACAAGTTGACCAACTGAGACAAATTTTATTGTAGTTAGGGTTTATTTTATAAGAAACCTGTTAGGCTACACATGACACAGAATCACATGATTAAGTGGCATAATAGAAAGCTAATTTCCTTCTCTATACAGTGTATGGTGATGGATTATTATTTTTGTTTGTTCCTATTAATTCGCTTTTTATCATTTCTAATTTATGGAGCTGATAGCGGTCTATACTTTCTTAATCTGTCCATATCTTCTGTACTACTAGGCGCTTTCCTCTTATAGTTACATATACATCTCCAAATAACTGATTTATAGCGGTGGGAAAGTTGGTCCAGTGCCAAAGTGCTCGATTTCAAACATGTAGTCATTCCGTTCGAATCTGACCAAGACATCAACCTTTTCAAATTCAGCTAATGAATCACTTTCTCATTAGTTTATGACTATCCGAACCTTAATTTATTTTGTAAATTTGTACAAACTTATAAAATTAAAATTCGGATAGTCATAAACTAATTAAAGTGATTAAATGAATTTCACCGAACGTAATAGAATACGAATTCAATCAGTTAAAGAGTAACTATTTGAAAAAACAGTAATAAACCCAATTGTCATCCACTACAGGTTTAAAAAAGTGTTATTTATACTTGATTGGATGAATAAAAACGTATTTTAATAATGATTAAAAATTTCTACAACATATATACACGTGTGTGTGTGTGTGTGTGTGTGTGTGTGTGTGTGTGTGTGTGTGTGTGTGTGTGTGTGTGTGTGTGTGTTTGTGTGTGTGTGTGTGTTTGTGTGTGTGTGTGTGTGTGTGTGTGTGTGTGTGTGTGTGTGTGTGTGTGTGTGTGTGTGTGTGTGTGTGTGTGTGTGTGTGTGTGTGTGTGTGTGTGTGTGTGTGTGTGTGTGTGTGTGTGTGTGTGTGTGTGTGTGTGTGTGTGTGTGTGTGTGTGTGTGTGTGTGTGTGTCCTTAGGCTAACCTGTGACAGGTCGTTGATCTACAGAGAAATTTTGTGGCACTTATGGGAATCGAACCCAGAAAGTTTAGTTCCTTACTAAGTCCTGCTACTTAGATGACCTGATGGGATAAGTCTGTCAAGTTGGTCAACGTGCCGTTTCCACTACCAGCCGATCTAATATTACATCAAAATAATGATCACCACGTAACAGCGGACTTGGCCTTGGTACATATTCAGAATGTTCTATACATCAACAGCTTCTGCAACTAGTCTACACATATTCCAAGATTGTTGGTTATTCCACTGAACCTAATTTATTATCGAATTTATCTAATATCGACCATCCAATGCAAGCCATGTTATGCAAGCCATTATCATCTTTGTATGAAAGTATCTACCTGCCGTCTCGCCTACTGCGATCTCTCAAGGCCAAGTGTGCAGTATACGTAATTAAAGAGTTTCTCATATGTTATATACCATTAGATTATTACGTCCCTACCTTAATCAAACCTATTTCACGATCATTCGAATCCTTCATATGCAATAATCGTCCAATTGCGTGATCATATTAAAACTACAAATAATAATATAAATAAATAAATTATAATAATGCGTTACTAAGCCACTGATACGATTGTCATTAAACATTGAGAAATTGTAGAGTGCATTCGTATCTGGCGACATGACAATTTTTTCCAATATGTAATTTTTAAGTGCCAAAGTAGCATAATATATGTCTTTCTATCTTATCTTATCATAAGACGTTTCATTGAATTCATTCCATATTTTGGTTGCTAAGCAACACTCAACAGTTTAAAGCTATATTCCAATACATTTCAAACAATATACACAAAATATTTTACATCCGAGTGCACTTCAATAAAGAAAATTCAATCAAGAACGTTTGTTGTCACAATTTTCTGGAGCGACTACTATAACTTCAGCTCTTATTATGTTAATAAAATACTAAATTTGTTTAGGTAACGTTAACAGGCCATTCATTGACTTTTAGACGGTACGAAGTTCGCCGGGTCAGCTAGTGAATAATAATTTTACCCACAAACCTATACAATTTGTAAACCTGCGGTAGATAATTAAATATTAAGGCAAACAAAGATAAAACAAAAATCCATACAGAGCACAGTAGCGTAACTGTAATGATTTAACAACAATATCCCTTGCTACAAATATTTACACAACCTTGAGGTACATTTCGCTGGAACAGCAAACATTGTGTTTGTAACTCACTAATGTTGCTAACTCTCTTGTTTAAGTATTTCTACCCAGGGTTATTGTTGTTCAATTAAAACAAAGATAGGTAGACATTTCTATATCATTCATAAAGAGCCTAAAGTATAGGCTTTTGAAACTGATGGCTGAATACACCAAATCGAAAGAGCTCTTTTCCATATTTTATTTCCTTTCTTAGAAAGGTTTTAACAAAGACAATATTTGTTACTTTTTAAGAAAATCAAATCTATTGTCGACTGCAATTGCGAATCGTCACTTCGTCCCAATTTAAAATAAACACAATTACGCTAAAAGACATATTTCAACGTTTAAAGTAAAGATAGCGCCGTGTGTATTATTCCAACTACGAACATTTCTAAACAATCAGAACAGATCCAACGCCGCGCATAATGGGAGCAGTGTTGTGGCCCAATCCAGTTTTGTAAACACAAACAAAACCTCCAAATCCGTGAAATACTTTCTGGAAAGGAAACATTTGAGCAATAACCATTTCCGTCATTCATTCAGATAAATTTTTATGTTTTTAGGAATTAGGGCTGTACCTTGAGTCAATTAAATGTAATGGGCAGTATAAAAGTAAATGCGTTGATTCACGGCCCATCTGGTAGGCTACGTGTGTAACGTATATCGGGGGGGGGGGTCAAATAGACACCTTTCTTCACGTTTTGTTTACATCTGGAGGCATTCGTCTGCAGAACAACCAAAAACTTCAGTTATTATTTTTATTCTACATGTTTCGACATAGCGTCATATCATCTTCAGGTTAGTGCAAAAAAAACACGCTAATCATGTTGTAACTGTACTGTGAACAAATAAAGTAACTTGCAGTGTCCCTTGACAAAATCCGCTCAGGAATTGTGTGTATTATTGTCATACATCGTATTATCAGGTACTTTAATATATCATTTCCCATGTACTTTGCCTACATAGATTTTTTTATGTAGCCTAGATTAGGAATTCCTGGTTAGGAAGATATTTTTCCATGAGGGTTTAGAGTAATGGTGAAGACGGTTTAGAAAATCATAACTGAAAAAGTACAAAAGTTCCATTGCTATAGAAATTCTAGGGGACCTGCAGATTTTCAAATATGACCCAAACTATTGTCTCTTTATCACCACATTAAGAAATACTTCATTGTGTAGTTGGTTCTTCCTGACAGAATATGTTTTTAAATACTAAAATAAAATTAAAATCAATACGTGCAACTATTATTAGTCTATGTACGAAAAACATAAGGGATAAATACACCGATATCCACCTGATACAATAGGAAAACAAGTAATAGAAACCAAACTTTTTTGAAGTCAATTCCTACTTGAGTCAACAAAGAAACACTTCATTTTAGGTACTTTTTATTAAATAATTACAAATAATATAAAAAAGTAATATAGCTATGTGTTGAAACAGCTTTTCTACCACATAACATATAACATTACATTAGCTGTTTTATGCAATCATATGTTATCACTTATTTCTAGTCAAATCGGACGATTTAACTAAATTGGATACCTTGCCCTTTTTATTTTTTTTACCTTATAAAACTAAAGGTAACTCGTTAAATTTAATTAATGATTTATTATTTGCAAACAAAAAATATTAACTTCAAGTGTCCTTCACAACAACTTTAAAAAAATGTATTTGAACTTGAGTGGATGAATAAAAAATATTTTATTAACGACTAAAAATTTGAACAAGATGTATATAGTCAGAGAGTGAACTAATAGAAGGAATTGGGATAACGTATTCACGTATCATTGTCCAGGAAATACTACAGAAATAAAATCTCTCTCAACCTACAAATGCAATTATATGAATATCCTGTCACTAATCACACAAAGCAAACAAACATTCTACACAGTAGCAAGCTAGGCTGCTTTAGCTTAAACATTTTTCACAATATAAAGTTCATAAGCCGTAAGAGCAATCCTTAACTTTTACTATGCACACAACTTTGGAGAAAATACCTACTTGTCAAGATTTTATACCGGAACTCTATTTATATTCAAAGATATGATATGTTTAAACTTTTTGAAGTGTTTGGGTGTTCTAGAAGTTACTTAACCCAAACACCAATGTCAAGGTTCACTATAAACAGCCGTTAAGAACTTGTTTCCGGGGCAGTTACATAGTAACGGTTATTGGCACACTTCATTCTATTTTATTGAATCGGAAACGTAAACTTATAACTGTGATCTGGAACTATCTACCATTAAACCTAGCTAAAGAGGAATCCGTGTGTGTGCGTGTAGGTGTGTGTGTGTGTGTGTGTGTGCAATATTTTAAAATACGCTAATTTTTTTCAATCTTTTTTTTAAAAGGAATAAATATCCTTAGCTTTCTTTTTCATTATTACAACTTTCATTCCCCCCCTTCAATAAAATCTTAGATAGGACCAAGTGTTAAACACATCGTGAGGCTAGAATTGGAAGGTAGAAAACATGCTGTTGGGGAATTTAGAGATTATTCTAACCGTCTGTCACCGAACAGAAATTAAAAAACGATCAAATATTACAAATAAATACATATATTGTCTGTATAACACATATTGTAAGTATTATATACTTAAAGTGGTATATTTTCAGTTATATATAATTTAAGTTCATTAAGGAGGCCAATGACGTTGTCACTGAATTCGCTAATCCCAAAAAATAATAATAGATTGGTTTTGAAGAATAATTTTAATTCAAATACTTTACATTTATATATTTTGAAAAAAAATTGTTAATAATACTAATAAACTAAAGTTTTTTCTTTGAATTTTTTTAAAATAGACAAAATAGCGACAAGTTAGCTTTCTTTTTATTGCGAAATTTTCATATCCCACAAAAAATTCCTAGATAGGTACAAGTAAATGTTATATATATATATATATATATATATATATATATATATATATCTTATGACTAGGATTAAAAGGTAGAAAAAATGTGTTGTAGAATTTTTTGATTCTTCTAACCGTCTTTTTCCGAACAGAAATCAAAAAAGGTTAAATATAACTAATAAATACAGTACATTGTTTGTATAATATATATTGAAAGTGTCTGTATTATTTAGTCATGTAACTTACGTTCGTTATAATGTCATCAAATTTACCAATCCCGAATAAATACAAATACAGAGAATTATTTTTTATAAATTATTTACATTAAAATAGTCTACCATTATATTTTTGAATTTTATATTTAAATGTGATGTTTGTTAAATAATAAACATATTCTAAAGTTTTCCTATAAATTTTCTTTAAATAGAGTAAATACCCTTTATTTTCTTAATTTCCCCCCCCCTCACGAAAATCCTAGATAGGTTCAAGTAAATGTTAAATACATCGCGTGACTAGGATTGGAGGTGAGAAATTAAATGTTGCGGAATATTGGGATTATTCTGTTCGTCTTGTCTCTGAACAGAAAAAATTATCAAATTTAGATAATACATATACTGTATGCTATATAATATATATCGTAAGCTCTGCACAATTTATTGTAAGTAGTCTTTATGTGTTATTTAATTGTTGAGTACATTCCTGCATTCCTGGGATGGTTTCTGGCATAGTAAGTCTCAAGGGCGTACCCCCAAAACCGATTAATATTAGCAGAAAAATATTTACCTATAAGGTTTTTAGCAAAACAGCTTCCCGACGACCTAACAGTTTCTTTAAGTACAAAAATAGCATAAAATATGATTTTCAATCTTATCCTATCCTAACACATTTCATTTAATTCATTCCAACATTCAACAAATTTAAAACAATTGGACCTAGTTTCGAAAATCCATGCTTCTCACATTAACAGCCGTATGTGGCTTGCTCACGCGTCGGAAAACCTTCCGATTTATTTGTGTACGCACCAGAGAGAAAAACCAAAACTATTCTACGAGATATCCAAGTGCAGTTGAATAAATAACATTCAATCAAGAACTTTTATGTCGCACTTTTCTCGACCGACTACTGTAAGTTCAGCTGTTATTAGGTTAATAAAATACTAGATTGAGTTCAGCGCCACTTTTACTTTCAGGCGGTGCGAAGGTCGCCGCCAACTAGTAAATAATAAATATAAATTTAATTATAATTAAGTTATAAAAATTATAAATTTATTTACAATAATAATAATAATAAAATCCGGGGGTAAAAATGTTTGTTGAACAATACAAATATGTTTTGCTATTTTCTTTTGAGTTTTCATCAGATATAACCATATCTTTTTTCTTACAGGGACAATTTTTTTTACAGTCCCCTCAAGCAAGCCCTAAGCTCACCTATACAAATGTTAGATATATAGTGCAAATAAAAATGGAAGGTATAGAAAGGATTTCGGAGAATCTTACCAACTTTTGTTTCTCATGTCCCTAAACAGGAAACGAACAACTATGCAATATATGATATACATTGTGAATATACATCATTTGCGTCTTTATTCAATTATTATTGCTAATCCCTACTTCAAACACACTCATTTTACTACAACACACGGCTGCATTCAGTCAAAGCCGGGCCTCGTTGGAACCAAATCTGCCAGACCTCGCTAATGGCGATCAATTCATATTGTAATGGACAAGTTTAACTCAAGCTTAATCGGTTAAGTCTGTACTTCTGAATGCAGGCTGGCTAACCTATTCAGTACTGACCAAAGTCCACTCAAACTGAATGCAAAGTGCCTCTCCCACCGCCTATTAGATAATTTTAGTTATTTGAATATTATTTTAGATAAATCTGAAAGCCAAATGCTGAGATGAATGAAATTTATGAAGATGCAATACTAATCGAAATGAATGGTAACAAATTGTTAATATTGTATCGGTCAATTACATAATTAAATAATTACTAAATTGTAAATTATTAATATTTTGTATTGTTGGTCCGTAAAAAAGGTATCAATTTTCTTGTATATAAACTGAATATTAGAAGTTATTACAAACTCACTTTTCTTCTAGCTCCAGATTCATTACTTTCATTGATTGTCTAATTATTTCGTACTATGTACCTACTTTTAGCCTATGGAAACAGCGATGGTTTTTAAAATATTTCAACGAAACAAAGAAATGGATTTCTACAACTATATTATGTGAGGACAAAGATGTATTTTAAGAGATTTCAACGAAACAAAGAAGCCTTTCAAAAGATTTCAACAAAACAAAGAAATAGATTTAAACAAAACAAAGAAATGGATATCAACAACTATATTATATGGAGACAAATCTGAATTTCAAAAGACTTCATCGAAAAAAAGGAGCCTTTCAAAAGTTTTCAACGAAACAAAGAAGCCTTTCAAAAGATTTCAACGAAACAAAGAAGCCTTTCAAAAGATTTCAACAAAACAAAGAAATAGATTTAAACAAAACAAAGAAATGGATTTCAACAACTATATTAAATGGAGACAAATCTGAATTTCAAAAGACTTCATCGAAAAAAAAGGAGCCTCTCAAAAGTTTTCAACGAAACAAAGAAGCCTTTCAAAAGATTTCAACGAAACAAAGAAGCCTTTCAAAAGATTTCAACAAAACAAAGAAATGGATTTCTACTACTATATTATGAGGAGATAAAGCTGCATTTCAAACGATTTCAACGAAACAAGGAAACCTTTCAAAAGATTTCAACGACACAAAGAAATTGATTTCTTCAACTCTAAGCCACAATTTACTCCTACTACAAGATGTACAAAGTTACATGTATTGTTATTATACCTAGAACATCTTACTTAGACAGTTTTAGAGTTCGATTTAAAATCAGGTCAAACTTGAAAGGAAAACCTGGAGTATACTAGGTTACAAACCAAGGTAGATCTATGTTAAAAATCGAAATACTTCATTTTAGTAAATGAATTAAGTAAGTACTGAATTACTGAAGAAAAGTACAAAAGGTAAATATAAATTTAAAGAAAATTAGATTATCTAAACAAAATATTTAAAGCAAATGCCAAAAGGTAGAGAAAATTTTTAGTATAACAGAGCGGCTCTTCTAATGGATTCCCTGATCGTTATTTTAATTCCTAACGGAAAGAAAGTTGTCTTAATATTGAGAAAGAATTAAACTGTTAATCTTAATGACCGTCATATATTACTAGGCTAAATAATATTTACGTGTTAGTTACGTTAAAGGAGTGGCTATCGGTTATTGTGAAATCGTCCTCGCATCCTCCTGACGTTGATTATCGAACTTTCCGACAACATCAACAGTCGGCGTTATAGTTCCACAATAGACATGGAAATGCCAATGAAATAGCCAAACATACTTTTCTTCTGCGCTATTTTACAATTGTCTTAATAATTGTTACATATTACAATAGTCAACAAGGACAGTGAGGTCAGCTTATCATTTGACGACGGGTTTCTACTTTCAAATGATGACAATTTTTTAAAATGTGTGACGCTTTGGATTTGTTTTTCTTTTAATATTTTGTTTTAATATTTTATTTTAATATACCGGGTATATATATATATATATATATATATATATATATATATATATATATAAATGTGTGTGTGTGTGTGTGTGTGTGTGTGTGTGTGTGTGTGTGTGTGTGTGTGTGTGTCTGTGTGTGTGTGTGTGTGTGTGTGTGTCTGTGTGTGTGTATGAGAGAGAGAGAGCAAGCTACATATATATATATATATATATATATATATATATATATATATATATATATATATAAATACGTTTTCTTGTTTAATAATTTAAAACAACACAGGTTATTCAAATACAAGAATATTTATTATTTTATATCCAAAGCTTTTCATTGGCAAACAATACCAACTTTGGATATAAAAAATAATAAATATTCTTGTATTTGAATAACCTGTGTTGTTTTAAAATATATATATATATATATATATATATATATATATATATATATATATACTTCCAAAATATAGATTTCAAGGCTATATAGAAGCAAAACATTTCAGTCCCAGCAGACCAAAGGTAATTAAAATACGCTTTGCAAAATTTTCAACACAAGTTGAGCCTAATGATACCGAAACGAGATCGCCGACCCTAACGCGCTGCTGCAAAGAGAAATCAAGACAGTACAATTAATTAACAAGGATGGAGGGTTGGTAGACCTGATACAGTCTTACCAAAGTATTTCACCATCAATCACACACACGGAAATTCCCTTTAGGGACTTTGCGGTCTTCAGATCCCAGTCCAGGGGGTTGTATTTTGCAAGCAGAACTTTTGCGTTGGGGGAAACGCACTTTGAGATACATTTAAGGGCGCTTCTGCACAGAGATACGTTTTCTGCAAACTGGTTTGTTTAATTGAATTATTTTACAATGCGGTCTTAGAAAGTCAACATTTTTACATTAAATACTCATAATTTAGACCCTAGCAGTAGATAAGTAATTGGCCCAAATATAATTTGTTATTTATATTAGTTTTAATATAAAATTTAAACCTTTAAAAATTTAAAAGATAATTTTACTATAGGCTACCTAATATTCTGATATAGTTTATTTTTTAAATTTGTAAAGATTTTAAAAAATAAATAATAATTTTGTTTAATTATATTTAATTTTAATTATTATTATGTGTAGTTCTAATATCACGCAATTGAACGATTATTGCTTATGAAGGATTCGAAAGGATCGTGAAGTAGGTTCAATTAAGGTAGGGACGTAATAATTTGCTGGTACAGAACATATGGACAACTCTTGAATCACGTGTAATGCGGACCACGTAGCCGCGCACTTGGACTTGAGAGACCACAGTAGGCGAGACGGGAGGTAGAGAGTTAATATTAATACTTTCCTACAAAAAAGATAAGAACTGTCAAAACACTGACTTGCATTGAATGGTCGATATTAGATATATTTCAGTAAATTATATACATTATATATAATATATAATATAATATATAATTATTATATATATACTATATTTAGTAAATTAGATTCGGTGTGGAATAACGAACAATCTTGAAGTGTGTGTGTAGACATATCGGTTACAGAAGCTGTTAATGTATAGAACATACTGAATATGTAACATGTTTTAAAAAGTGGTAGTATACGAGAAATCTCGTGAAATCTTTCAAAACCAAGTGTCCGGTCACGTGGTCCGCACTATACCGGAAGTAGGAATAGGTATGTGTAAGAAGATGTATCGAATCCTGGCACTAGGATTAGGGAACATCGCTTGTTTACCAGAAGTAAAACGGACTCAACTTGAGTATTTTACTTACTGTTGTTATTAGAAGTTCGCACAAAAAACACCTGAATGGTCTTAGTGTTGCTGGGCTGCGGTCGTAGTTTCGCGGCTGTGACGTATTAGCCTTGACCCCGGTGTAGACGTCATTTTTAGTACGCTCATGGCTTATGGCAGCTTTTTCGAAATGTATTACTTATCAATTATTATTTCTTTATTTGTAATACTTTGGTACTAATTACTGTTTTATTTCGATTGATATTTGCATTACTCGAATAAGAATGAAAATAACTCACTCAATGGCAGGAGTTATTGTTCTCAAATTACTGAAATAAAAACTTATGTTTTCACAATATTCGTGAGAGGTTGAGCACACTGCAAGTTCTAAAATTTACACGGTTTTATGTGAGAAATGTAATAACATAAATTAAATAAGAAAAGAGCTTTATGTGAAAATACCGAGGGATAAAGTGCAAATATATTACTGAAGATTGAAGAGGCAATGTAGTTTTTTACCTTCTTGAAATCTATAATTTTTTCCTGCCAAAAAATACTTGTTAATCTTAAATTCAGTTATGAAGAGAAATAAAAAGCAGGCCCCCATTGCTTATAATTCAAGCAACAGTGTTACCAACACAATAATGGTGTATGCAAGGAGGGAAGCAGGATTCTGTTAAATCTATGGTGCAATTAACAACCTTGTACCGGAATCTTTCTATTGGTTGGAAGCCAAAATAGGTTTCTACTGACTTTAACGTTCGATAAAATCGAAAGAGACAATCTTATACCGTAAACCCTAAGATAAACAGTACTGATACTGAATGGGCTGCAGTTGCCTTCTCTCAGACGTATAGTCATTCTTTGACGTTTTATAGGAAACCCGTCGAAACTATGGTTCCAGCCACACTACCTTAGACAACACTTCTTTCCTTCAAGAAACATTTGGTAACCGCATCATCTCCCTTAGAACACACTTTCCTTGCCCAGTCTACTCCCCCGATCTTACACCACGTCTGGGGAATGATGAAGGAGAAGATTTTCCGTGATGACCCACCAACCACTGCATGAAACGACCCCTCTTCACCAATATAATGCATAACCTTTAAAACGGAGGTCATACCCGAGTCTAACTGATTTATCTTCTTTTTACTTGTATGTGTTTGTAGAATTAAGTAAATAAAGTAAAATATTACAGCTTTTTCAGTAATTTTTATTGTGGCGAATACGGCAGTAGTTGCTAGCATATCTGTAAAATGCAGCAATGTTAACAGATCGTCATTGTCAACAAATCCTCGAGTTTAATCAATCAAAATAGTAAATTTTATTAATTTTTTTAAAAATTGTCTTTTTAAGGCGAACAGCTATTGTGAATATAACATTGACGTGGACTAACTGTTTAACCGGATCCAACTGAGACGGAAAAATAACAATACCTGAATTAAAGTGTCAACAATTAAATAAAAATATAAACAACAAAACAGCTATACACTGCACTACTGAGGCATGCATAACTTGTAATCACTCACTTGACAGGCCTTGGCGGGGGGTTGACACAGAGAAAGTAATTTCCTAATGCTACATGTTCTCCCTCTTCAAATCTTCTTAATGCTTTCGAGACAAGGCAAAGAAGAAAAAAGTAGAAATATTCCCGGTCACGTGACACCTGTTTACAAAAAGCATACTTGTCAAAACGTCACACAGGATTAGGCTTGTAAAATATAGAAACATATACTAATAAATAAATTTAATAATAAATAGTATACGTACTAGAAGAAAAGCAATATTGCACTCATAAAGTAAATACGTGAAGGTAATCATTCTACGACAACTTAATGTTATACAATAAAAATAAGATAAATGGTTGCAGATTTTTCAAAAATTTTAAAGCTATCAACCAACGTGTGTCCTATTATCTTCTTTATTGGAGGGGGGCTGTGACTATAGATAGGATAAAGCACTGACGTTTTCGGGAGGGGGGCTGTGACTATAGATAGGATAAAGCACTGACGTTTTCGGGAGGGGGGCTGTGACTATAGATAGGATAATGCACTGACGTTTTCGGGAGGGGGCTGTGACTATAGATAGGATAAAGCACTGACGTTTTCGGGAGGGGGCTGTGACTATAGATAGGATAAAGCACTGACGTTTTCGGGAGGGAGGGCTTTGACTATAGATAAGATAAAGCACTGACGTTTTCGGGAGGGGGGCTTTGACTATAGATAAGATAAAGCACTGACGTTTTCGGGAGGGGGCTGTGACTATAGATAGGATAAAGCACTGACGTTTTCGGGAGGGAGGGCTGTGACTATAGATAGGATAAAGCACTGACGTTTTCGGGAGGGGGGCTGTGACTATAGATAGGATAAAGCACTGACGTTTTCGGGAGGGGGGCTGTGACTATAGATAGGATAAAGCACTGACGTTTTCGGTATAAGGGTGTTACCTCCAAGGCAATCAAACTTTACATTGATACATAATAAGACAACACTTAAACGTTTATATATACTTGTGAAATATCATACGAGTGTTTAGACACAATGTTGTTCTATGAACCTCACAATATTACATTACATTGCGATAACAGCCACGTCACTCCTTGTGTGCAGCGCTAAGAAATGGTAGGTTTGTGTTTACAAGCATTTTGTCCCGCGGGATGTAATTCTGGATACATCTTCGGTATTACGGTAGGGATAGAAAACCCCGTGTAACGACCACGGCATAATCTACTCTCATGGTATTACGCCCGTCAGACTTTAGGAGAGTTGGAGAGACGTAGATGAACAAGTAAACAAAGCAAAGTGAACCGCGTGGTGTAGTTCTGGATACATCTTCGGTATTACGGTAGGGATAGAAAACCCCGTGTAACGACCACGGCATAATCTACTCTCAAGGTATTACGCCCGTCAGACTTTAAGAGAGTTGGAGAGACGTAGATGAACAAGTAAACAAAGCAAAGTGAACCGCGGGGTGTCTGAGTAATTCAATATAGAGGAATAAAAATACGGGGAGAAGTGAAAAGCAGAACATACGAAGCACTTGCTAGACCAATAACGACATATGGTGAGTAAACACGACCACACAGGGCAAAGACAGAGAGAGATCACTCAGGGAATGAGCAAGAAGCAGACATACGATAGGGATGCAAGGTTTAAAACTTTATAAGTGTCGAAAAGGAGAGTGTAATGGAACGGCCATATAAGCAGATTGACTGTAGATAAAGTAGTACCGAGTAGTATAGAGTTCACCCTAAAAACTTGTCTCGTGGCACTTTCTCTTCACCACCAGTACCATGTCCCGACACCCGATGCGGTATACATGCGCGCAACCGAGGTCAAGGGAAGTATGTACTCGATCCAGGTTTTAACCACTGGATGCATTGATTATGTGAGAAAACCGGTGTACAAAGAATTAGTGTGCCTTTAAGAACTTCTTTTTCTATGTTACCCATTCTAGGTAACAATGCAAGAGGTAATCCAAGAGACTTGAGATATGGATGAGGAAAGTTTGCTAGTAGAGGGGGAAAGCCAAGCGGCTGTCTACCCCTCTCTCACATCTAGGCACAGTGGGGAACAAGACTTAGTGGCTGTGAAGGACTGATACGAATAGCAGTGAGGTTTGACAAACACTCAGTGGGGTCACTGCGTATCGCCCAAGTCTCTTGCTCTGTCTCGCGACTTATGCTAGTTTGATCTGAAGGACTAGAATCATCCAAATATTTGGCGCTAGCGGATGTCGAGCCTGAAACCAACCTGCCTTGTACCCACTGCATTAATCAACTCCGTACTCAGGAGCCTTAGAAAAGATGGGTAATATTAAGAACAGCTAAAGTAATATCTGAAACAAAGTAAATTCCTTGAGCGTGAAGATTCAGTTACAGGTTAGATCTCTCTTGCTTAACACTGAATATACTCAACTGTTCAGGGATTAACTCACGCCGGCTCTACAATATAAGCTATAATGTTTGAACAATGAACGAATCCAATTACTAAGTGCTTATAATTCACCTCAATGCGTTACATTTCACCCTCTCTGCACAATAACAACCCCTTTCGGAAAGCAATATCGCAGTTGTAAAGAGTATCCCACTGACTCCATTGTGGCGCCTCTTTCCACCCCGACGTCTCATATCCGGGGTTTTGCCCGATTTTGACAGTTTTTCCGACTTTTCTTTCAAATCACATTCGGCCTGAAATGTACGACAGAGTTGCGTATTTTTAAAACTTTGTAAAATTCAACGATTTGTGTTTTTGTTTGTAGTTTTAAAACGATCGATCCATATAACTGATATGGACCAATGGCTGAGAGGGATAGGAACGACTTGACCAATGGCTGAGAGGGAGAAGAAAGTAATGTGAAAGTACATGATACATATTGTAAGATTATATAGAGCTATTAGTATATAAGCGATGGTGGTATCACATGGGCAGGTTTGTGTCAGTACACATCCCTATCGCATCATAAAAGGGGAACTAACTATACCCACTTGCAAAAAGGTCAAGAATAGATAGACTGAATTATTAGATCCCCCTTTACTGCTAATATGGAATTACGTGGTAAAGTCGTTTACCGGTAGACCTGTTATCAACTAGGAGGAGGTATATACAATTCAAGTGTCTATCTGCTAACCGGAGATATGTGCGGCTTTAAATTCTCCTTACTCCATACTTCTGGAATCGTTTGGCAAATGCACGTAGCACTGTTGAAAATGTCTTATTTCCCGACTTTGTATAATAACTTACAGGAAACTCTCTATAATCCGGCCCTTCGTCAATCCGGCCTCTCCAACAATCCAACAAATCTTCCATCCACCGTAAACATATCGATATGTAAAACTAATTTGTATATTTTTCACTGCATGTCGATTCTTTAAGCCTGCCGGTTCTAGGTGTGTAGCTCGTAATATACAAACGGTTACGAGCTGTATGTTGTAGCAGTGTAAACGGAAACGTATTTTCTTCTTACCGTTAAAGGTTGCCTTTATTTGTAAAGTACAGACTACTACATTCATCCTCATTTCATCACTTAAAGTACAGACTACTACATTCATCCTCATTTCATCACTTAAACTACAGTTCACGCCTACTTTTCTTTATTTTTTGGCAATACACATAATTATTGTACAATGTAAAATCTGTTTTTATTGGACCCTCCAGTAATCCGGTAGTATTCCAGCTCCATATCTGCCGGATTAGTGAGAGTTTACTGTATTTGTTTCTTGAGCGTTGTATTACTCTGGTACAGATTGCAGCTGGTAAAACCAGCGTTACGACCCCGTTGGTTGTCCTCCAACTCACGCAGATTTTCAAATACCTTTTTAATTTTAATTTTACTATAATTTCCATTTGTTCCGATACTCTTTATTTATATAGAAATTCTTTTCTTTTTACTTCTACGCTTTTACAATATATTTGCCCGTTTAAAATATCTTATATGATAAGTTCAGAAAGATATAGACAAAATGTTACAAAATTTTATTTTAATCTTATAACTACAAAAAAGCCTATTTCAAAGTCATCAAAGGGAAGACATAATAAATTGATTTAAATGTACTTTGTTCATTACATGCGCTAAATATAAATTACGTCACAAAAGAACACCTCAAAGGCGTCCTTTGTAGATAAATCACCAAACCAACGGCTGTATAAGTTTAATTTGGCATTCCTGCTTTGAACTCGGCTTTGCACAACGGGATCATTGAAGAACATATCTTCAGCCAAGAGTCCCGTGGGACTGAATCCAGGAAACGGATATAAATGATTCAAAACAATAATAAAACAGGAACACAACTTTGAGGAAGAAACATTCCCTGGGGATAGCATTTACATTACTTGTGCAAGCAACGAGGTAAAAAGGTAAACATGAATGGAGGGCAGGAATGAAGTCCAATATTTGTCGACAATTGTTTTTGTATTTCTCGATACGTTTGGCGCTCTGTTCGTTACAGAAATAGAATTCGAGTAACCCTGAAGTTCCTTGTTTAAACAAGGTATAAATAAAATTTAAGAAAGTAAAACTAAATATTTGTTGATTTCCTTTAAACTATATCCAAGTCCAAGGTAAATTAAAGATTGTTTGTTCAATATTTTTTTTTGTTTCCTTAATTACAATTTGTAAGACAAAAATAGGATCAATAGCAATAATAACGAACGTATAACTGTGCGTGTAGATAAACAACAAAAGCGTCCGTTTTTCTTTTACATTTTAATACATAACGTTAATTTAACTTTACTTTAAAGTTCATGGCCTTTATTTTGTTTGACATTAAAATAATTTTGTATCTGGCTGTTTCAACTAAATACGAGAAGTATTAGCTATTCGAGCCATCTAGTGGGCAGAACGTTTAACCCCTATCTCCAGATCTAAGGTTCAGTCGAGCCGTCAAGTGGGCAGAACGTTTAACCCCTATCTCCAGATCTTAGGTATAGTCGAGCCATCTAGTGGGCAGAACGTTTAACCGCTATGTCGAGATCCTAGGTTCAGTCGAGCCGTCTAGTGGGCAGAACGTTTAACCGCTATGTCGAGATCCTAGGTTCAGTCGAGCCGTCTAGTGGGCAGAACGTTTAACCCCTATCTCCAGATCTCCAGGTTCAGTCGAGCCGTCTAGTAGGCAGAACGTTTAACCCCTATCTCCAGATCTAAGGTTCAGTCGAGCCGTCTAGTGGGCAGAACGTTTAACCCCTATGTCCAGATCTCCAGGTTCAGTCGAGCCGTCTAGTGGGCAGAACGTTTAACCCCTATGTCCAGATCTCCAGGTTCAGTCGAGCCGTCTAGTGGGCAGAACGTTTAACCCCTATGTCCAGATCTCCAGGTTCAGTCGAGCCGTCTAGTGGGCAGAACGTTTAACCCCTATGTCCAGATCTCCAGGTTCAGTCGAGCCGTCTAGTGGGCAGAACGTTTAACCCCTATGTCCAGATCCTAGGTTCAGTCGAGCCATCTAGTGGCAGAACGTTTAACCCCTATCTCCAGATCTTAGGTATAGTCGAGCCGTCTAGTGGGCAGAACGTTTAACCCCTATGTCCAGATCTCCAGGTTCAGTCGAGCCGTCTAGTGGGCAGAACGTTTAACCCCTATGTCCAGATCCTAGGTTCAGTCGAGCCATCTAGTGGGCAGAACGTTTAACCCCTATCTCCAGATCTTAGGTATAGTCGAGCCATCTAGTGGGCAGAACGTTTAACCCCTATGTCCAGATCTCCAGGTTCAGTCGAGCCGTCTAGTGGGCAGAACGTTTAACCCCTATCTCCAGATCTTAGGTATAGTCGAGCCATCTAGTGGGCAGAACGTTTAACCGCTATGTCGAGATCCTAGGTTCAGTCGAGCCGTCTAGTGGGCAGAACGTTTAACCCCTACCTCCAGATCTCCAGGTTCAGTCGAGCCGTCTAGTGGGCAGAACGTTTAACCCCTATCTCCAGATCTAAGGTTCAGTCGAGCCGTCTAGTGGGCAGAACGTTTAACCCCTATGTCCAGATCTCCAGGTTCAGTCGAGCCGTCTAGTGGGCAGAACGTTTAACCCCTATGTCCAGATCTCCAGGTTCAGTCGAGCCGTCTAGTGGGCAGAACGTTTAACCCCTATGTCCAGATCTCCAGGTTCAGTCGAGCCGTCTAGTGGGCAGAACGTTTAACCCCTATGTCCAGATCTCCAGGTTCAGTCGAGCCGTCTAGTGGGCAGAACGTTTAACCCCTATGTCCAGATCCTAGGTTCAGTCGAGCCATCTAGTGGCAGAACGTTTAACCCCTATCTCCAGATCTTAGGTATAGTCGAGCCGTCTAGTGGGCAGAACGTTTAACCCCTATGTCCAGATCTCCAGGTTCAGTCGAGCCGTCTAGTGGGCAGAACGTTTAACCCCTATGTCCAGATCCTAGGTTCAGTCGAGCCATCTAGTGGGCAGAACGTTTAACCCCTATCTCCAGTTCTTAGGTATAGTCGAGCCGTCTAGTGGGCAGAACGTTTAACCGCTATGTCAAGATCCTAGGTTCAGTCGAGCCGTCTAGTGGGCAGAACGTTTAACCCCTATGTCCAGATCTCCAGGTTTAGTCGAGCCGTATAGTGGGCAGAACGTTTAACCCCTATCTCCAGATCTCCAGGTTCAGTAGAGCCGTCTAGTGGGCAGAACGTTTAACCCCTTATCTCCAGATCCTAGGTTCAGTCGAGCCATCTAGTGGGCAGAACGTTTAACCGCTATCTCCAGATCTCAGGTATAGTCGAGCCATCTAGTGGGCAGAACGTTTAACCCCTATCTCCAGATCCTAGGTTCAGTCGAGCCATCTAGTGGGCAGAACGTTTAACCCCTATGTCCAGATCTCCAGGTTCAGTCGAGCCGTCTAGTGGGCAGAACGTTTAAACCCTATATCCAGATCTTAGGTATAGTCGAGCCATCTAGTGGGCAGAACGTTTAACCCCTATCTCCAGATCTTAGGTATAGTCGAGCCGTCTAGAGGGCAGAACGTTTAACCCCTATCTCCAGATCTTAGGTATAGTCGAGCCATCTAGTGGGTAGAACGTTTAACCGCTATGTCGAGATCCTAGGTTCAGTCGAGCCGTCTAGTGGGCAGAACGTTTAACCACTATGTCCAGATCTCCAGGTTCAGTCGAGCCGTCTAGTGGGCAGAACGTTTAACCCCTATCTCCAGATCTAAGGTTCAGTCGAGCCGTCTAGTGGGCAGAACGTTTAACCTCTATATGTCGAGATCCTAGGTTCAGTCGAGCCGTCTAGTGGGCAGAACGTTTAACCCCTATCTCCCGATCTTAGGTATAGTCGAGCCATCTAGTGGGCAGAACGTTTAACCCCTATGTCCAGATCTCCAGGTTCAGTCGAGCCGTCTAGTGGGCAGAACGTTTAACCCCTATCTCCCGATCTTAGGTATAGTCGAGCCATCTAGTGGGCAGAACGTTTAACCGCTATGTCGAGATCGTAGGTTCAGTCGAGCCGTCTAGTGGGCAGAACGTTTAACCGCTATGTCGAGATCCTAGGTTCAGTCGAGCCGTCTAGTGGGCAGAACGTTTAACCCCTATCTCCCGATCTTAGGTATAGTCGAGCCATCTAGTGGGCAGAACGTTTAACCCCTATGTCCAGATCTCCAGGTTCAGTCGAGCCGTCTAGTGGGCAGAACGTTTACCCCTATCTCCCGATCTTAGGTATAGTCGAGCCATCTAGTGGGCAGAACGTTTAACCGCTATGTCGAGATCCTAGGTTCAGTCGAGCCATCTAGTGGGCAGAACGTTTAACCGCTATGTCGAGATCCTAGGTTCAGTCGAGCCGTCTAGTGGGCAGAACGTTTAACCCCTATCTCCCGATCTTAGGTATAGTCGAGCCATCTAGTGGGCAGAACGTTTAACCCCTATGTCCAGATCTCCAGGTTCAGTCGAGCCGTCTAGTGGGCAGAACGTTTAACCCCTATCTCCCGATCTTAGGTATAGTCGAGCCATCTAGTGGGCAGAACGTTTAACCCCTATGTCCAGATCTCCAGGTTCAGTCGAGCCGTCTAGTGGGCAGTTCGTTTAACCCCTATCTCCAGATCTTAGGTTCAGTCGAGCCGTCTAGTGGGCGGAACGTTTAACCCCTATGTCCAGATCTCCAGGTTCAGTCGAGCCGTCTAGTGGGCGGAACGTTTAACCCCTATGTCCAGATCTCCAGGTTCAGTCGAGCCGTCTAGTGGGCAGAACGTTTAACCCCTATGTCCAGATCTCCAGGTTCAGTCGAGCCGTCTAGTGGGCAGAACGTTTAACCCCTATGTCCAGATCTCCAGGTTCAGTCGAGCCGTCTAGTGGGCAGAGCGTTTAACCGCTATGTCGAGATCCTAGGTTTAGTCGAGCCGTCTAGTGGGCAGAACGTTTAACCGCTATGTCCAGATCTCCAGGTTCAGTCGAGCCGTCTAGTGGGCAGAGCGTTTAACCGCTATGTCGAGATCCTAGGTTCAGTCGAGCCATCTAGTGGGCAGAACGTTTAACCGCTATGTCGAGATCCTAGGTTCAGTCGAGCCGTCTAGTGGGCAGAACGTTTAACCCCTATGTCCAGATCTCCAGGTTCAGTCGAGCCGTCTAGTGGGCAGAACGTTTAACCCCTATGTCCAGATCTCCAGGTTCAGTCGAGCCGTCTAGTGGGCAGAGCGTTTAACCGCTATGTCCAGATCTCCAGGTTCAGTCGAGCCGTCTAGTGGGCAGAGCGTTTAACCGATATGTCCAGATCTCCAGGTTCAGTCGAGCCGTCTAGTGGGCAGAGCGTTTAACCCCTATGTCCAGATCTCCAGGTTCAGTCGAGCCGTCTAGTGGGCAGAACGTTTAACCCCTATGTCCAGATCTCCAGGTTCAGTCGAGCCGTCTAGTGGGCAGAACGTTTAACCCCTATGTCCAGATCTCCAGGTTCAGTCGAGCCGTCTAGTGGGCAGAGCGTTTAACCGCTATGTCGAGATCCTAGGTTTAGTCGAGCCGTCTAGTGGGCAGAACGTTTAACCGCTATGTCGAGATCCTAGGTTCAGTCGAGCCGTCTAGTGGGCAGAACGTTTAACCGCTATGTCGAGATCCTAGGTTCAGTCGAGCCGTCTAGTGGGCAGAACGTTTAACCGCTATGTCGAGATCCTAGGTTCAGTCGAGCCGTCTAGTGGGCAGAACGTTTAACCGCTATGTCGAGATCCTAGGTTCAGTCGAGCCGTCTAGTGGGCAGAACGTTTAACCCCTATGTCCAGATCCTAGGTTCAGTCGCGCCGTCTAGTGGGCAGAACGTTTAACCCCTATGTCCAGATCCTAGGTTCAGTCGAGCCGTCTAGTGGGCAGAACGTTTAACCGCTATGTCGAGATCCTAGGTTCAGTCGAGCCGTCTAGTGGGCAGAACGTTTAACCCCTATGTCCAGATCCTAGGTTCAGTCGCGCCGTCTAGTGGGCAGAACGTTTAACCGCTATGTCGAGATCCTAGGTTTAGTCGAGCCGTCTAGTGGGCAGAACGTTTAACCGCTATGTCGAGATCCTAGGTTCAGTCGAGCCGTCTAGTGGGCAGAACGTTTAACCCCTATGTCCAGATCTCCAGGTTCAGTCGAGCCGTCTAGTGGGCAGAACGTTTAACCCCTATGTCGAGATCCTAGGTTTAGTCGAGCCGTCTAGTGGGCAGAACGTTTAACCGCTATGTCAAGATCCTAGGTTCAGTCGAGCCGTCTAGTGGGCAGAACGTTTAACCCCTATGTCGAGATCTTAGGTATAGTCGAGCCATCTAGTGGGCAGAACGTTTAACCGCTATGTCGAGATCCTAGGTTTAGTCGAGCCGTCTAGTGGGCAGAACGTTTAACCGCTATGTCCAGATCTCCAGGTTCAGTCGAGCCGTCTAGTGGGCAGAGCGTTTAACCGCTATGTCGAGATCCTAGGTTCAGTCGAGCCATCTAGTGGGCAGAACGTTTAACCGCTATGTCGAGATCCTAGGTTCAGTCGAGCCGTCTAGTGGGCAGAACGTTTAACCCCTATGTCCAGATCTCCAGGTTCAGTCGAGCCGTCTAGTGGGCAGAACGTTTAACCCCTATGTCCAGATCTCCAGGTTCAGTCGAGCCGTCTAGTGGGCAGAGCGTTTAACCGCTATGTCCAGATCTCCAGGTTCAGTCGAGCCGTCTAGTGGGCAGAGCGTTTAACCGATATGTCCAGATCTCCAGGTTCAGTCGAGCCGTCTAGTGGGCAGAGCGTTTAACCCCTATGTCCAGATCTCCAGGTTCAGTCGAGCCGTCTAGTGGGCAGAACGTTTAACCCCTATGTCCAGATCTCCAGGTTCAGTCGAGCCATCTAGTGGGCAGAACGTTTAACCCCTATGTCGAGATCCTAGGTTCAGTCGAGCCGTCTAGTGGGCAGAACGTTTAACCCCTATCTCCCGATCTTAGGTATAGTCGAGCCATCTAGTGGGCAGAACGTTTAACCCCTATGTCGAGATCCTAGGTTCAGTCGAGCCGTCTAGTGGGCAGAACGTTTAACCCCTATGTCGAGATCCTAGGTTCAGTCGAGCCGTCTAGTGGGCAGGACGTTTAACCCCTATGTCGAGATCCTAGGTTCAGTCGAGCCGTCTAGTGGGCAGAACGTTTAACCCCTATGTCCAGATCCTAGGTTCAGTCGAGCCGTCTAGTGGGCAGAACGTTTAACCGCTATGTCGAGATCCTAGGTTCAGTAGAGCCGTCTAGTGGGCAGAACGTTTAACCGCTATGTCGAGATCCTAGGTTCAGTCGAGCCGTCTAGTGGGCAGAACGTTTAACCCCTATGTCCAGATCCTAGGTTCAGTCGAGCCGTCTAGTGGGCAGAACGTTTAACCCCTATCTCCCGATCTTAGGTATAGTCGAGCCATCTAGTGGGCAGAACGTTTAACCCCTATTTCGAGATCCTAGGTTCAGTCGAGCCGTCTAGTGGGCAGAACGTTTAACCCCTATCTCCCGATCTTAGGTATAGTCGAGCCATCTAGTGGGCAGAACGTTTAACCCCTATGTCGAGATCCTAGGTTCAGTCGAGCCGTCTAGTGGGCAGAACGTTTAACCCCTATGTCGAGATCCTAGGTTCAGTCGAGCCGTCTAGTGGGCAGAACGTTTAACCCCTATGTCGAGATCCTAGGTTCAGTCGAGCCGTCTAGTGGGCAGAACGTTTAACCCCTATGTCCAGATCCTAGGTTCACTCGAGCCGTCTAGTGGGCAGAACGTTTAACCGCTATGTCGAGATCCTAGGTTCAGTAGAGCCGTCTAGTGGGCAGAACGTTTAACCGCTATGTCGAGATCCTAGGTTCAGTCGAGCCGTCTAGTGGGCAGAACGTTTAACCCCTATGTCCAGATCCTAGGTTCAGTCGAGCCGTCTAGTGGGCAGAACGTTTAACCGCTATGTCGAGATCCTAGGTTCAGTCGAGCCGTCTAGTGGGCAGAACGTTTAACCCCTATGTCCAGATCCTAGGTTCAGTCGCGCCGTCTAGTGGGCAGAACGTTTAACCGCTATGTCGAGATCCTAGGTTTAGTCGAGCCGTCTAGTGGGCAGAACGTTTAACCGCTATGTCGAGATCCTAGGTTCAGTCGAGCCGTCTAGTGGGCAGAACGTTTAACCCCTATGTCCAGATCTCCAGGTTCAGTCGAGCCGTCTAGTGGGCAGAACGTTTAACCCCTATGTCGAGATCCTAGGTTTAGTCGAGCCGTCTAGTGGGCAGAACGTTTAACCGCTATGTCGAGATCCTAGGTTCAGTCGAGCCGTCTAGTGGGCAGAACGTTTAACCCCTATGTCGAGATCTTAGGTATAGTCGAGCCATCTAGTGGGCAGAACGTTTAACCGCTATGTCGAGATCCTAGGTTTATTCGAGCCGTCTAGTGGGCAGAACGTTTAACCCCTATGTCCAGATCTCCAGGTTTAGTCGAGCCGTATAGTGGGCAGAACGTTTAACCGCTATGTCGAGATCCTAGGTTCAGTCGAGCCGTCTAGTGGGCAGAACGTTTAACCCCTATCTCCCGATCTTAGGTATAGTCGAGCCATCTAGTGGGCAGAACGTTTAACCCCTATGTCGAGGTCCTAGGTTCAGTCGAGCCGTCTAGTGGGCAGAACGTTTAACCCCTATCTCCCGATCTTAGGTATAGTCGAGCCATCTAGTGGGCAGAACGTTTAACCCCTATGTCGAGATCCTAGGTTCAGTCGAGCCGTCTAGTGGGCAGAACGTTTAACCCCTATGTCGAGATCCTAGGTTCAGTCGAGCCGTCTAGTGGGCAGAACGTTTAACCCCTATGTCGAGATCCTAGGTTCAGTCGAGCCGTCTAGTGGGCAGAACGTTTAACCGCTATGTCGAGATCCTAGGTTCAGTCGCGCCGTCTAGTGGGCAGAACGTTTAACCGCTATGTCGAGATCCTAGGTTCAGTCGCGCCGTCTAGTGGGCAGAACGTTTAACCCCTATGTCCAGATCCTAGGTTCAGTCGCGCCGTCTAGTGGGCAGAACGTTTAACCCCTATGTCCAGATCCTAGGTTCAGTCGCGCCGTCTAGTGGGCAGAACGTTTAACCCCTATGTCGAGATCCTAGGTTCAGTCGAGCCGTCTAGTGGGCAGAACGTTTAACCCCTATGTCGAGATCCTAGGTTCAGTCGAGCCGTCTAGTGGGCAGAACGTTTATCCCCTATGTCGAGATCCTAGGTTCAGTCGAGCCGTCTAGTGGGCAGAACGTTTAACCGCTATGTCGAGATCCTAGGTTCAGTCGAGCCGTCTAGTGGGCAGAACGTTTAACCGCTATGTCGAGATCCTAGGTTCAGTAGAGCCGTCTAGTGGGCAGAACGTTTAACCGCTATGTCGAGATCCTAGGTTCAGTCGAGCCGTCTAGTGGGCAGAACGTTTAACCTCTATGTCCAGATCCTAGGTTCAGTCGAGCCGTCTAGTGGGCAGAACGTTTAACCGCTATGTCGAGATCCTAGGTTCAGTCGTGCCGTCTAGTGGGCAGAACGTTTAACCGCTATGTCGAGATCCTAGGTTCAGTCGAGCCGTCTAGTGGGCAGAACGTTTAACCCCTATGTCCAGATCCTAGGTTCAGTCGAGCCGTCTAGTGGGCAGAACGTTTAACCGCTATGTCGAGATCCTAGGTTCAGTCGAGCCGTCTAGTGGGCAGAACGTTTAACCGCTATGTCGAGATCCTAGGTTCAGTAGAGCCGTCTAGTGGGCAGAACGTTTAACCGCTATGTCGAGATCCTAGGTTCAGTCGAGCCGTCTAGTGGGCAGAACGTTTAACCCCTATGTCCAGATCCTAGGTTCAGTCGAGCCGTCTAGTGGGCAGAACGTTTAACCGCTATG
>JBAIZL010000009.1:1106692-1196692 GCA_036971475.1 Prosapia bicincta
CGGATCGTTAAGCAACCTCTAGCCAACTCCCGCACATGTGCCTGCTACGAGTATAACATTTCTTTACTTCAATTTAAACTAAAACTAAGCCTATAAAATATAAATTCCATAACGTGTTATTCTTATAAAACTTTTAAAAAAATTAAATATGTCAATTGGAATTAAATTAATATGAATACAGTATATGTTAATTGTTTCATTCAATTATGAACACCAGTTTTGAAAATTCTATTTGATAATTAAACTAATATTTTTATCCCCTGCCTTTTCACAACTTAATTGGCACTACAAGTATTTGCTTTTGAGTGGTCTAGTGGGTATCTCAAGGTCTTGTGTTCCCTACCCGTTAGCTCGAAAACGTTTTTATTTCCGATTCCCAACTCTCAGTATATGAAAATGAGTGCAAACGTCAAGTATGAGGTTAAATAGGAGTAAAGGATTCATATATTCTTTTAATGCCGAATGCTAAAGTAGAAGAAAATGTGTCATTACTATTTGGACCTCCGGAGGTTGGGAGGACAGCTCATTTTCTGAATCGTCATACCTCCAGTACGCCACTGAACGTAGATCACACCACTCAGGAGAATGCTGAATAGTCTGTGACTAGTGTACTGAGAAACATGCCAGCCCTGTCACAGTTGCCGTGAAAACCGCTGATCCCCGAGTGGAGAAAGAGTTGACGACCAAATACCTTTCTAATTTTATTCCTACAAGAATTTATTTTCGAATTCCAAGAGTCCAAAATACTTTTACACTCTATATGTGATTTTAAAGTTATTCATTTTGCATTTTATTGATTTTTATTAAAATGATTATTCGTTAAATTAATAAAAATAGAGCCTGTATTGTAAGTAGGAATAACAACTGAAATAATTACTGTTTTATCTACAATAAATAATTTAATTACTAAAACTGAAAGTGAAAAGATTTTATAGTCGAAACCTCTATTATTATTATTTTGGTGGCTTTGAATTATTTTAGTGAAAACTAAATAAGATTCTATGAAAGGCAGAAGCCTCTACGTGATCGAGAAAGAAGTAAGAAAAGTATATTAATAGTATTGGTATTCAAACATTTATTGACTATAAAAACTGATTTTTACGATTTTAATGAAATTCGGTTTTTAAAACGTATCTGGTACGAGTGAATTAATTTAAAAAAATGTAAACACAAATATATTATTAATTATCAATATATTAAATTTCATACGTACATGTTTAAGAAAATTAATTCTTTTACTGAATGATTAGTATATTAATAATATATCTTCAAAGTATATTATTATAGTAAAGTAAGTAGTTATTATTATTACTTTAAGTAAGGATTATTAGTTAATTAATAATACACTATACATTAAGTAATATAGCAATGCGCAATAAAAACGGCCGCGTATTAAGAACTTATCAATCCAATTCCTTCAATTAGTTCACACAATCCCTATATATCTTGTTCAAGTTTTCAATCGTTAACAAAACAGGTTTTATTCATTCACTCAAGTTCAAATACACTTTTTTAAACTTGTAGTAGATGACACTTAATGTTAATACAGTTATTTATTCAATCATTTATTTTGTGAATTCATTTTAGTTTTATATGTGAGCAAAACTTTTCACAAAAGGGGCAAGGTATGCAATATGGTTATTTTTTCCCATTTGGCCTAAAATAAGTAATGACATATGATTTCATAAAACATAGGTTATGTGGTAGAACAGTTGTTTTAACGCATACGTTATGTTAGTTTATTTATAATAATTGTAATTATTTAACAAAAAGTATTTCAAATAATCTGTTCTTTGTTAACATAAGTAGGAATTGACTTTAAAATATTTTGTTTATAATACCAGTTCAAGTATATGGAGAGTCCTATTCCCTGAAATCGTTCTGGCTTCCCTTTATAAGACTCTTCGCTTATAATGTGTATCATTATACTAAGTATTACAAGGTGAGGCAATCGAGTTTTGATCCTAACTGTACTCCACTCTCCCGAGCGACATTTTCTTGGCGCTAATATGTTACAGACAAGCCTCACACGGCCTCTATCTAAACCTATTAGATCGGCTTTTGTCTTGTACTCCACTCTCCCAAGCGACATTTTCTTGGCGCTAATATGTTATAGACAAGCCTCACACGGCCCTCTATCTAAACCTATTAGATCGGCTTTTGTCTTTAGATACCTGTTTACAACTTGGACATCTTCTCCACCTTAGCTCCACTCTCCCAAGCGACATTTTCTTGGCGCTAATATGTTATAGACAAGCCTCACACGGCCCTCTATCTAAACCTATTAGATCGGCTTTTGTCTTTAGATACCTGTTTACAACTTGGACATCTTCTCCACCTTAGCTCCACTCTCCCAAGCGACATTTTCTTGGCGCTAATATGTTATAGACAAGCCTCACACGGCCCTCTATCTAAACCTATTAGATCGGCTTTTGTCTTTAGATACCTGTTTACAACTTGGACATCTTCTCCACCTTAGCTCCACTCTCCCAAGCGACATTTTCTTGGCGCTAATATGTTACAGACAAGCCTCACACGGCCCTCTATCTAAACCTATTAGATCGGCTTTTGTCTTTAGATACCTGTTTACAACTTGGACATCTTCTCCACCTTAGCTCCACTCTCCCAAGCGACATTTTCTTGGCGCTAATATGTTATAGACAAGCCTCACACGGCCTCTATCTAAACCTATTAGATCGGCTTTTGTCTTTAGATACCTGTTTACAACTTGGACATCTTCCCCACCTTAGCTCCACTCTCCCAAGCGACATTTTCTTGGCGCTAATATGTTACAGACAAGCCTCACACGGCCCTCTATCTAAACCTATTAGATCGGCTTTTGTCTTTAGATACCTGTTTACAACTTGGACATCTTCTCCACCTTAGCTCCACTCTCCCAAGCGACATTTTCTTGCCGCTAATATGTTACAGACAAGCCTCACACGGCCTCTATCTAAACCTATTAGATCGGCTTTTGTCTTTAGATACCTGTTTACAACTTGGACATCTTCTCCACCTTAGCTCCACTCTCCCAAGCGACATTTTCTTGGCGCTAATATGTTATAGACAAGCCTCACACGGCCCTCTATCTAAACCTATTAGATCGGCTTTTGTCTTTAGATACCTGTTTACAACTTGGACATCTTCTCCACCTTAGCTCCACTCTCCCAAGCGACATTTTCTTGGCGCTAATATGTTATAGACAAGCCTCACACGGCCCTCTATCTAAACCTATTAGATCGGCTTTTGTCTTTAGATACCTGTTTACAACTTGGACATCTTCCCCACCTTAGCTCCACTCTCCCAAGCGACATTTTCTTGGCGCTAATATGTTATAGACAAGCCTCACACGGCCCTCTATCTAAACCTATTAGATCGGCTTTTGTCTTTAGATACCTGTTTACAACTTGGACATCTTCCCCACCTTAGCTCCACTCTCCCAAGCGACATTTTCTTGGCGCTAATATGTTATAGACAAGCCTCACACGGCCCTCTATCTAAACCTATTAGATCGGCTTTTGTCTTTAGATACCTGTTTACAACTTGGACATCTTCCCCACCTTAGCTCCACTCTCCCAAGCGACATTTTCTTGGCGCTAATATGTTATAGACAAGCCTCACACGGCCCTCTATCTAAACCTATTAGATCGGCTTTTGTCTTTAGATACCTGTTTACAACTTGGACATCTTCCCCACCTTAGCTCCACTCTCCCAAGCGACATTTTCTTGGCGCTAATATGTTATAGACAAGCCTCACACGGCCCTCTATCTAAACCTATTAGATCGGCTTTTGTCTTTAGATACCTGTTTACAACTTGGACATCTTCCCCACCTTAGCTCCACTCTCCCAAGCGACATTTTCTTGGCGCTAATATGTTATAGACAAGCCTCACACGGCCTCTATCTAAACCTATTAGATCGGCTTTTGTCTTTAGATACCTGTTTACAACTTGGACATCTTCCCCACCTTAGCTCCACTCTCCCAAGCGACATTTTCTTGGCGCTAATATGTTATAGACAAGCCTCACACGGCCTCTATCTAAACCTATTAGATCGGCTTTTGTCTTTAGATACCTGTTTACAACTTGGACATCTTCTCCACCTTAGCTCCACTCTCCCAAGCGACATTTTCTTGGCGCTAATATGTTATAGACAAGCCTCACATGGCCCTCTATCTAAACCTATTAGATCGGCTTTTGTCTTTAGATACCTGTTTACAACTTGGACATCTTCTCCACCTTAGCTCCACTCTCCCAAGCGACATTTTCTTGGCGCTAATATGTTATAGACAAGCCTCACACGGCCCTCTATCTAAACCTATTAGATCGGCTTTTGTCTTTAGATACCTGTTTACAACTTGGACATCTTCTCCACCTTAGCTCCACTCTCCCAAGCGACATTTTCTTGGCGCTAATATGTTATAGACAAGCCTCACACGGCCTCTATCTAAACCTATTAGATCGGCTTTTGTCTTTAGATACCTGTTTACAACTTGGACATCTTCTCCACCTTAGCTCCACTCTCCCAAGCGACATTTTCTTGGCGCTAATATGTTATAGACAAGCCTCACACGGCCTCTATCTAAACCTATTAGATCGGCTTTTGTCTTTAGATACCTGTTTACAACTTGGACATCTTCTCCACCTTAGCTCCACTCTCCCAAGCGACATTTTCTTGGCGCTAATATGTTATAGACAAGCCTCACACGGCCTCTATCTAAACCTATTAGATCGGCTTTTGTCTTTAGATACCTGTTTACAACTTGGACATCTTCTCCACCTTAGCTCCACTCTCCCAAGCGACATTTTCTTGGCGCTAATATGTTATAGACAAGCCTCACACGGCCTCTATCTAAACCTATTAGATCGGCTTTTGTCTTTAGATACCTGTTTACAACTTGGACATCTTCTCCACCTTAGCTCCACTCTCCCAAGCGACATTTTCTTGGCGCTAATATGTTATAGACAAGCCTCACACGGCCTCTATCTAAACCTATTAGATCGGCTTTTGTCTTTAGATACCTGTTTACAACTTGGACATCTTCTCCACCTTAGCTCCACTCTCCCAAGCGACATTTTCTTGGCGCTAATATGTTATAGACAAGCCTCACACGGCCCTCTATCTAAACCTATTAGATCGGCTTTTGTCTTTAGATACCTGTTTACAACTTGGACATCTTCCCCACCTTAGCTCCACTCTCCCAAGCGACATTTTCTTGGCGCTAATATGTTATAGACAAGCCTCACACGGCCCTCTATCTAAACCTATTAGATCGGCTTTTGTCTTTAGATACCTGTTTACAACTTGGACATCTTCCCCACCTTAGCTCCACTCTCCCAAGCGACATTTTCTTGGCGCTAATATGTTATAGACAAGCCTCACACGGCCTCTATCTAAACCTATTAGATCGGCTTTTGTCTTTAGATACCTGTTTACAACTTGGACATCTTCCCCACCTTAGCTCCACTCTCCCAAGCGACATTTTCTTGGCGCTAATATGTTATAGACAAGCCTCACACGGCCCTCTATCTAAACCTATTAGATCGGCTTTTGTCTTTAGATACCTGTTTACAACTTGGACATCTCCACCTTAGCTCCACTCTCCCAAGCGACATTTTCTTGGCGCTAATATGTTACAGACAAGCCTCACACGGCCTCTATCTAAACCTATTAGATCGGCTTTTGTCTTTAGATACCTGTTTACAACTTGGACATCTTCTCCACCTTAGCTCCACTCTCCCAAGCGACATTTTCTTGGCGCTAATATGTTATAGACAAGCCTCACACGGCCCTCTATCTAAACCTATTAGATCGGCTTTTGTCTTTAGATACCTGTTTACAACTTGGACATCTTCCCCACCTTAGCTCCACTCTCCCAAGCGACATTTTCTTGGCGCTAATATGTTATAGACAAGCCTCACACGACCCTCTATCTAAACCTATTAGATCGGCTTTTGTCTTTAGATACCTGTTTACAACTTGGACATCTTCTCCACCTTAGCTCCACTCTCCCAAGCGACATTTTCTTGGCGCTAATATGTTATAGACAAGCCTCACACGGCTCTCTATCTAAACCTATTAGATCGGCTTTTGTCTTTAGATACCTGTTTACAACTTGGACATCTTCTCCACCTTAGCTCCACTCTCCCAAGCGACATTTTCTTGGCGCTAATATGTTATAGACAAGCCTCACACGGCCCTCTATCTAAACCTATTAGATCGGCTTTTGTCTTTAGATACCTGTTTACAACTTGGACATCTTCTCCACCTTAGCTCCACTCTCCCAAGCGACATTTTCTTGGCGCTAATATGTTATAGACAAGCCTCACACGGCCCTCTATCTAAACCTATTAGATCGGCTTTTGTCTTTAGATACCTGTTTACAACTTGGACATCTTCTCCACCTTAGCTCCACTCTCCCAAGCGACATTTTCTTGGCGCTAATATGTTATAGACAAGCCTCACACGGCCCTCTATCTAAACCTATTAGATCGGCTTTTGTCTTTAGATACCTGTTTACAACTTGGACATCTTCTCCACCTTAGCTCCACTCTCCCAAGCGACATTTTCTTGGCGCTAATATGTTATAGACAAGCCTCACACGGCCCTCTATCTAAACCTATTAGATCGGCTTTTGTCTTTAGATACCTGTTTACAACTTGGACATCTTCTCCACCTTAGCTCCACTCTCCCAAGCGACATTTTCTTGGCGCTAATATGTTATAGACAAGCCTCACACGGCCCTCTATCTAAACCTATTAGATCGGCTTTTGTCTTTAGATACCTGTTTACAACTTGGACATCTTCTCCACCTTAGCTCCACTCTCCCAAGCGACATTTTCTTGGCGCTAATATGTTATAGACAAGCCTCACACGGCCTCTATCTAAACCTATTAGATCGGCTTTTGTCTTTAGATACCTGTTTACAACTTGGACATCTTCTCCACCTTAGCTCCACTCTCCCAAGCGACATTTTCTTGGCGCTAATATGTTATAGACAAGCCTCACACGGCCTCTATCTAAACCTATTAGATCGGCTTTTGTCTTTAGATACCTGTTTACAACTTGGACATCTTCCCCACCTTAGCTCCACTCTCCCAAGCGACATTTTCTTGGCGCTAATATGTTATAGACAAGCCTCACACGGCCCTCTATCTAAACCTATTAGATCGGCTTTTGTCTTTAGATACCTGTTTACAACTTGGACATCTTCCCCACCTTAGCTCCACTCTCCCAAGCGACATTTTCTTGGCGCTAATATGTTATAGACAAGCCTCACACGGCCCTCTATCTAAACCTATTAGATCGGCTTTTGTCTTTAGATACCTGTTTACAACTTGGACATCTTCTCCACCTTAGCTCCACTCTCCCAAGCGACATTTTCTTGGCGCTAATATGTTATAGACAAGCCTCACACGGCCCTCTATCTAAACCTATTAGATCGGCTTTTGTCTTTAGATACCTGTTTACAACTTGGACATCTTCTCCACCTTAGCTCCACTCTCCCAAGCGACATTTTCTTGGCGCTAATATGTTATAGACAAGCCTCACACGGCCCTCTATCTAAACCTATTAGATCGGCTTTTGTCTTTAGATACCTGTTTACAACTTGGACATCTTCTCCACCTTAGCTCCACTCTCCCAAGCGACATTTTCTTGGCGCTAATATGTTATAGACAAGCCTCACACGGCCCTCTATCTAAACCTATTAGATCGGCTTTTGTCTTTAGATACCTGTTTACAACTTGGACATCTTCTCCACCTTAGCTCCACTCTCCCAAGCGACATTTTCTTGGCGCTAATATGTTATAGACAAGCCTCACACGGCCCTCTATCTAAACCTATTAGATCGGCTTTTGTCTTTAGATACCTGTTTACAACTTGGACATCTTCTCCACCTTAGCTCCACTCTCCCAAGCGACATTTTCTTGGCGCTAATATGTTATAGACAAGCCTCACACGGCCCTCTATCTAAACCTATGAGATCGGCTTTTGTCTTTAGATACCTGTTTACAACTTGGACATCTTCTCCACCTTAGCTCCACTCTCCCAAGCGACATTTTCTTGGCGCTAATATGTTATAGACAAGCCTCACACGGCCCTCTATCTAAACCTATTAGATCGGCTTTTGTCTTTAGATACCTGTTTACAACTTGGACATCTTCTCCACCTTAGCTCCACTCTCCCAAGCAACATTTTCTTGGCGCTAATATGTTATAGACAAGCCTCACACGGCCTCTATCTAAACCTATTAGATCGGCTTTTGTCTTTAGATACCTGTTTACAACTTAGACATCTTCTCCACCTTAGCTCCACTCACACGTTAGCCTGTCCACGAGTTTTACGGGCTTCGTTATTAAGACAAGAGAGAAATCTTAAACATTAGAAAATATTGTCCCAATTTAGCCTTAGGGAAAAAATACAGTGTGAGGGCGGGGAAAAAGAGTTGCTGTATTTACGTAACCAAATCCATCTTGTAATTTAATAATTAGTGCTTGAACTTACGCTATAGAATATTTAAGGCGTTGGGGTTTCAAGTAACGTGATGCCAAATACGTATTTCTTCTGTATCTATATATTTTTAACAAAGAGCTAAGAAATGATATACCGTATTATATGACAGATTTCAATATGATATTAACTAAGTGAATATCATATTTTCGCTGCAGAAGTAATTGTTAATGACGTACAAGAGTCATTCAATAATTAAAAACACAAATTGATGATGGATAAAAAGTGTGTATTTTTCTCAAAATAAGTCTTTTGTTAATGATCTCTGCAAGTAATAATACACTTTTCTTAACTACGAACTATTTCTTTATAACAGATTAAAGGAGTCTTTTCTTGTATGAACCATTTTCACAGAAATTCTTTGACCTTGAACATTTTCCCAAGCATTGCCTCTAATGGGGGACAAAACAGAGGGACCCACATTTGACTATATAGAGGGCGAGTAAGTAGGAGGTTATGGAGGTTAACATAAGTTTTGAAAAAGACTGTTGAAGAGAAACAAAACTGAAATTGCAGAACGAAGCCAGCTCGCCACTAGTAACTCACTGTACCACTGTTACATTGAGACTGAGTGACGTACGGAAGTTTAACGTCGAGTTGGCAACAAGGCTCACCCACGTAGCAAGACGTGAACCTCCTATTCCCTAAGAAGGCTGTAATCCCCACTCTCTCTGGTCGATTTCACCTACGCAGATTCCTATTAGGTTTTAAATCAAACCAAACCTGTTAACATATTTTTAATGGTTGCTTGTGTCAGCTGATACAGAGTTCTGATATTGTCGTGTGGGAAAATCATGTCTTTTCCTTCAAATCCGCCACGTTTATATTTCATTAATAGATTTAGTTTAATAACAGGCATGCCCGAGTATATACTGTTTGCCGTACGCTGACCTTCCAAATAATCCAAAAATACGGCACCTCGAGTGTCCCAAAAAAAAACGCCATGACTTTTCCTCCGGATGCTTGCCTTCTGATACCATTCTACTCACTTATAAAACTTCCACGGTCCATAAACGTTTCACAATACATGGTCAAATCATTCAAGAAGACATTTTTACGAAGCAAAAACATAATCACTGTACGTTGTTCACTTAATGTAGAAAATCCAATTGCTTGATGCAGTTTTGAAGCTATAAAGGAAACAATTTTAATATGATAATTGTCAGATGATTACAGTGATGCCAACATAAACTGCTAAATTTACCAACCCCTACTAAAAACTGTTTCATTGTTACAACAATTTGTCTTTTTAACTATTTTTGACCTAGAAACATTTAATTAGAATCAGGGGTTCAAAGTAATAATAGATACGGCTTTCTACGGTGAATAGAGGTGAATAGAGGTGAATATCTCACGCCTTTCTACGTGTTAGAGGTATGAGACGAATGTAGCCAGCTACAGGTTGCCAGCCACAATGATTGGGACCAGAGATTATAAAATTAAAATATGAAAAACCTGTTGTTAATAATTAACTAAAGAGTATTAGTTTGTCTCTAAAATATGTGTCTTATATATATATATATATATATATATATATATATATATGAATGTTTGTATATATGTATGTATGTATGTACGTATGTATGTATTAGCCATATACATTACTAAACCACTTATCCGATCGCTATGAAACTTTGGGAAATTGTTGAGGATATTCCTGGGAAGGTTTCTGGCATAGTAAGTCTCACAAACGTAGCCATGGGGGTCACAGGGGTAGTGACCCCCCCCCCTCCGTATGGGCTTGCTCGCGCGTCGGAAAACCTTCCGAACTATTTATGTTCGCACCAGAGAGAAAAATCAAATACATTGTATATCCGAATGCATTTCAATAAATAACATTCAATCAAGAACTTTTATTGTCACACTTTTCTCGATCGACTACTATAAGTTCAGCTATTATTATGTTAATAAAATACTAAATTAAGAGTAGCTAATGTTAGCACGGCTTTCATTGACTTTTAGACGGTACGAAGTTTGCCGGGTCAGGTCAACTAGTAATGCAATAAAATTAAGTTAGGTTTAGAAAAAATTTGGATATTTTAAAAATTGTAAAAATAAAAACCCTCTATAAGATATTAAATTAATAAAGGAATGCATTTTGTAATGAATAATAATGTCTGCCTTTAAGTTAGCATTTTAATTAGTGTACAGAATCTTGCAAAGAGAATATTTACCGAGTTGTCTCTAATTGACTAAAAGCACATCTAGGCTTTCATTCTCTAACTTTTCATTATATTTGCATGTTAATATAGACAGTTTTAACTTTAAAAACTAATTTTTAAGATCTTAAGTTTATTGAATAAATTCATTAAATTCTTTCTTTACTTTATTAATTTTTTTTTTATTTGACAAAGAAAATTAAAGACCTAAAATATTGAAACAAATGCGTTCAAGTAAATAAACTAATATAAAATAATGAAATCAAATATTAAGGCCATGCAAGAACAACACGTAGGCCTACACTATTTTAAAATATTTAAAGTATTAAATTTTTGAAGGTAATATTAAGATTAAATAAAAATAAACAGTTATAAACCCTTGCTGCAGATGTTTACACAAGCTTTATGCATGTTTCGTTAACACAGTGAGAATCATCAGAAGGTAAACAAATATTTTGTTCTTAAATACTTCGAACCTCAAACGTAACAAATTCTACCAAAATATTATTACTCTAACAATTTTAATAAAGATATTGTGAGGATTGTTGGTTACCTATTTACGTACGTAGCTTATAGAGTTACTTGATGACTTTGTAATCTATGCCTGCCAAGACTGTACATGACTTACTGTGTAATTACCAAACATGGTTTCCCTTGATTTTAATAACGCTTAGGTCTGACAGTGTATGGACGCGAGAAATTATTTCGATATTAAATATTCCCGATCACGTCTCTCATTGCGACATCACCAAAGTTCAAGTGCCCTAAGCAGGCGATGGTTTTGCTATTTGCATGTATTTACATAAAGTCTATAGCTGCAGTCGTGCCTCTCGGCCGTGACGAATGGAATGAAATTATTTCATTTATTCCCCCTCCGACACCCGACAGGTATGTTTTACTCAACATTGTCACACAAAAACTACTCGTGCTTGCCGATCTTGTTTCTTCAATTCCTTCTATTAGTTAACACTAGCACTATCACTCACACTCACATACACGCTCACACTCTCGCTCGAACGCGCGCGCACACACACACACACACACACACACACACACACACACACACACGCACGCACGTACACTCAACATGCGCACGCACATACACACACACACACACACACATATATATATCTTGTTCCAGTTTTCAATCATTAACAAAATACTTTTTATTCATCCACTCAAGTACAAATACATTTGTTTTCTTCTTGTGTATGACACTTGATGTAAATACATTTGTTTTCTTCTTGTGTATGACACTTGATGTAAATACATTTGTTTTCTTCTTGTGTATGACACTTGATGTAAATACATTTGTTTTCTTCTTGTGTATGACACTTGATGTAAATACATTTGTTTTCTTCTTGTGTATGACACTTGATGTAAATACATTTTTTTCAAATATTAGAATAATAATTATATTTAAGGAATTAGTTTTAGTTTTATGTGGGAAAAAACTTTTCACAAACTGGGCCAAGTATGCAGTATAGTTATTTCGTCCCATTTGGGTTTAAATAAATGATAACATATGAATTCATAAAACAGCTGACGTTATGTTATAGGTTACGTGGTATAACAGCTGATGTTATGTTATAGCTTACGTGGTAGAACAGCTGATGTTATGTTATAGCTTACGTGGTATAACAGCTGATGTTTTGTTATAGGTTACGTGGTATAACAGCTGTTATGTTATAGCTTACGTGGTAGAACAGCTGATGTTTTGTTATAGGTTACGTGGTATAACAGCTGTTATGTTATAGCTTACGTGGTAGAACAGCTGATGTTTTGTTATAGGTTACGTGGTATAACAGCTGTTATGTTATAGGTTACGTGGTAGAACAGCTGTTTTAACCCTTAGGTTAACTTATTTTCTTTATATTTAATAGTAATTACTTTTGTGTTAGGGTGATGTCTAAGAAATTCAATGTTTTGTTGTTTTCAATTTCTACAGTGAACTGGATATTTTTGTGTATTTTGTTTTTATGTGTTTGGAATTGTTGACATTGTCTTATGTTTCCTCGGTATAGTATTATAACGTCATCTACATATCTGCAGAATCAAAATAAAAATAAACATGAATTCAACATATATTGCAAGCCAACCATGACAGATACACTGATACACAACACATCGAACCACCCAATACAGCATAAACACGCAGCATTCAAACATTTACTACACAGACTAAATAAAATACCCATGTCCACAACTAACTACATAGAGAAACTAAACACAATCAAATATTTCGCTCACAAAAATGGATATGACAATTATTTATTAGACAAACTACACAGAAAAACACTCAACAAGAACAGTAACAACAACACAAACAACAAAAACACGAACACAAACAAATTCATCACCCTCACACACATAAACAAACTCACAAATAAAATAGCACACCAATTCAAAAAAGCAAGATACAATGTAGCTTATAGAACAACAAATAAAAGCCAAACGGCTATCAGACACAGCATTAATAACGATACCAACACATACAATTACCCAGGATTATACAAACTAAAATGTAACAACTGCAATAAGTTCTATATTGGACAAATAGGCAGATCTTTCGCCGAAAGATATAAAGAACAGAAAAGCGCACTGCACACTACTATTGAATCCATCTTCGCAAATCCCCTCATGGGCACTAAACACTCATGCAAAAGTATGGAAAATATCATGAGCATCCTCCACGCATGCAACAAAGGAAACGCTGCGATTCCTGCTTCGTTTGGGAACGCTGTCGTTCTAGACAACTCTTCGTTCAAAAAATATAGAAGTATCGCGGCGCTAGGTCAAGAATGGCGGGTGGTAGAAAATACTCAAGGCGCTGTCGAGGATCGGCTCAGCCCAGACGAGCGTGTTGAACTGAGTAATGAAAAGGCGTGTGGGTTTGGGTGGCTTCCACCAAACTAAGATGTGCTCATTTATGAAGTTGGTCTGATTAGTGAAGTCGGCTCTGCAACTCTTTGATTCATCGTACTTTCGAACACTCGGCATACAGTCCTAGCTAATGTTCACTGCACGAAATCGGGCGGGTGGCCAAAAATACAGCGTTGCCATATAGTACTCAAAGGTAAGCGACTTTCGACCATACCTCTAGGCCAGTTCCATACGTGGCAACAGCGCTAAACAAGCCAACCGCCCGATTTCGTTCAGTTGTATTTAGTATCTGGGACGAGTAGCAGTTGGTAGTAGCGAGCACAGAAACCTCGCTGGTTTGTAGTGGATGCAGCGAACACGCGGACCCTGCTTACAGGCCGCCTTGCATACCACAAGGTATAGTTTCTCGTTTGGAAAATCGATGATGCATAATTAACATTGTTATCATTGTTTTTTTCATTTCCTTCTATTACTTCACAATCTTTGTCACGGTCCATCTGTCTGTCTGTCTGTCTGCCTCTCTCTCTCTCTCTCTCTCTCTCTCTCTCTATATATATATATATATAAATATATATATATATATATATATATATATATATATATATATATATATATATATTATAACATAAAGTACGAGGCTTTAGATTAAATTAAGCTAGTTGCTAAAATAATCATCTGTAGAATTAAGCAAGAAAAGACACAAATAGTTTTTCTAGTGCGGACAAAGCAGGTACCATGTCATTATCCTTTCCAGGAAAGCTATAAGTTGAGTCCGGCAAATAGACAATAGAGAAGGGTCCATAGTGGTTAAGACGGGCAATCCAGCGGCCGATTTAGCCTGGGGAAATAACCGTGTACCATTAGGTTTAGCTAATTGTAGAACTGTGGGAAACTTACAAAGAACGTATTGGTGGTAGTGGGAGAGATTAGGGAATTCATTAAAACTAAATGATCGGGAGTTTGGAAGGAAGTTTGAAGAGAGTCTCAAAGAAAGCCAGGCAGGTTGGTGGGGACCAGGACGGAAGTGTTGTAACGGGAGAAATTTGTTAAATTAAGTAGAGTTTCTTTATAAGTAAAATTTAGAAAAGTGCGACGTAAAGTTTTTTTGAAGTATAAAAGTAAGTTTTTTTGTGTGTCAAGTGTAAGCGCTGAAGTGAACAAGCCAGGATGCAAGGGACTCTTCAGAACAATAAGTATATTTGAAAATAAGTGTAGCCAACAGACATTTATCTTTTAGTTTAAAACAATTTTTAAGTTCATCAAAATTTATAAATATTATTCTAGTCACCATTTCTAATTTAAAAGCAAGTTCCCGTAATAGCGACCCCGAGAGCAAGAATAAAATTTTAATACTGTTTTTTTTTTTTTTATTATTCTATTAGAAATCTAAAGCCTCAGAAGTCCACCTTTATCATTGTAATTTTAGTTAAGATATCAAGCCTGTCACTGCACAATATTAATATTAATTAGGAATAATGTGTAGAGTTAAGTGAAGAAAATAAATGCAAGTGATTTTAAAAATCGATAAGATAATTAATTCTTTTATAAACCTGAAGGTGTGACATTAATAGGTAAGGTAAATAAATAACATTTCAAAATAAATTTAATTATATCAAAAGTTAAGTTATAATATATATATATATAGTTTTTTCTTGTATTCACTTATCACTTCCACCATATGTACCTTAAACAAGAATCTTACTTGGAATTTATGTGAGGTAACTTTCAAAGATTAATAGTATCTCCATTGTCGAGCATCACAGTGAAAGTAGCATCAATATTTGAAAGTTAACTCACATAGATACCAAGTAAGATTCTTTTTCAAGTACATATAGTGAAAGTGATAAGTGAATACAAGAAAACAGTGTTGCAAAGTTTTATATATAAAGAACTAAGTCAAAATACAAATACAAGAATTATAATTGAATTTACAATTATAATGAATTGTAAATTCAATTATAATTCTTGTATTTGTATTTTGACTTAGTTCTTTAATAATACACAAGAATACATATTGCGATATATATATATATATGCGTGCATGCAAGGCCTTGCTGTCAACGTGTTCTGACACTCACTAATCTTTTAATCATCACAGTTTCAATACATAACCTTTTCATACCCTCCAACTAGGTTTACTTCCATGTCATTACCTGCAGAACTATAATCTTCTCTAGCTCTCCATTAAGGGTCATTGTTATTAAACAATAACACAACTTAACAATAACAAAAGATTAGCGATCAGTAGCTCAGGCGCCCAGCTGCTGAGGGTAACATGTGTGTTATAGGGTGGAATAAGGGTTGTTTATGTAGAGACCCTTCGGTGCTCGTGTGTTGCGAAATTTCACGTGGAGTACTTGATCGGTCACAACACACAGATTGTTTGGAAACTGTTGTGTGTCTGTGCTTATGTGAGAGGAGAATGTCTGGAGGGCAGTAACAGCAGTCTGCCTCTATCAATCGGGTCAGAATTGTAAGCTGTAGAAAGGTTGATCAATTCCCACGATTTAGTTACAAGGATAACCGAACACAGAATATCCAAGTCTTGAGGTCAGAATGGTAAGCTGTAGAAAGGTTGATCAATTCCCACGATTTAGTTACAAGGATAACCGAACACAGAATATCCAAGTCTTGAGGTCAGAATGGTAAGCTGTAGAAAGGTTGATCAATTCCCACGATTTAATTACAAGGATAATCGAACACAGAATATCCAAGTCTTGAGGTCAGAATTGTAAGCTGTAGAAAGGTTGATCAATTCCCACGATTTAGTTACAAGGATAACCGAACACAGAATATCCAAGTCTTGAGGTCAGAATTGTAAGCTGTAGAAAGGTTGATCAATTCCCACGATTTAGTTACAAGGATAACCGAACACAGAATATCCAAGTCTTGAGGTCAGAATGGTAAGCTGTAGAAAGGTTGATCAATTCCCACGATTTAATTACAAGGATAATCGAACACAGAATATCCAAGTCTTGAGGTCAGAATGGTAAGCTGTAGAAAGGTTGATCAATTCCCACGATTTAATTACAAGGATAATCGAACACAGAATATCCAAGTCTTGAGGTCAGAATGGTAAGCTGTAGAAAGGTTGATCAATTCCCACGATTTAATTACAAGGATAACCGAACACAGAATATCCAAGTCTTGAGGTCAGAATGGTAAGCTGTAGAAAGGTTGATCAATTCCCACGATTTAATTACAAGGATAACCGAACACAGAATATCCAAGTCTTGAGGTCAGAATGGTAAGCTGTAGAAAGGTTGATCAATTCCCACGATTTAGTTACAAGGATAACCGAACACAGAATATCCAAGTCTTGAGGTCAGAATGGTAAGCTGTAGAAAGGTTGATCAATTCCCACGATTTAATTACAAGGATAACCGAACACAGAATATCCAAGTCTTGAGGTCAGAATGGTAAGCTGTAGAAAGGTTGATCAATTCCCACGATTTAGTTACAAGGATAACCGAACACAGAATATCCAAGTCTTGAGGTCAGAATGGTAAGCTGTAGAAAGGTTGATCAATTCCCACGATTTAATTACAAGGATAATCGAACACAGAATATCCAAGTCTTGAGGTCAGAATGGTAAGCTGTAGAAAGGTTGATCAATTCCCACGATTTAATTACAAGGATAATCGAACACAGAATATCCAAGTCTTGAGGTCAGAATGGTAAGCTGTAGAAAGGTTGATCAATTCCCACGATTTAATTACAAGGATAACCGAACACAGAATATCCAAGTCTTGAGGTCAGAATGGTAAGCTGTAGAAAGGTTGATCAATTCCCACGATTTAATTACAAGGATAACCGAACACAGAATATCCAAGTCTTGAGGTCAGAATGGTAAGCTGTAGAAAGGTTGATCAATTCCCACGATTTAGTTACAAGGATAACCGAACACAGAATATCCAAGTCTTGAGGTCAGAATGGTAAGCTGTAGAAAGGTTGATCAATTCCCACGATTTAATTACAAGGATAACCGAACACAGAATATCCAAGTCTTGAGGTCAGAATGGTAAGCTGTAGAAAGGTTGATCAATTCCCACGATTTAATTACAAGGATAACCGAACACAGAATATCCAAGTCTTGAGGTCAGAATGGTAAGCTGTAGAAAGGTTGATCAATTCCCACGATTTAATTACAAGGATAATCGAACACAGAATATCCAAGTCTTGAGGTCAGAATGGTAAGCTGTAGAAAGGTTGATCAATTCCCACGATTTAATTACAAGGATAACCGAACACAGAATATCCAAGTCTTGAGGTCAGAATGGTAAGCTGTAGAAAGGTTGATCAATTCCCACGATTTAGTTACAAGGATAACCGAACACAGAATATCCAAGTCTTGAGGTCAGAATGGTAAGCTGTAGAAAGGTTGATCAATTCCCACGATTTAATTACAAGGATAACCGAACACAGAATATCCAAGTCTTGAGGTCAGAATGGTAAGCTGTAGAAAGGTTGATCAATTCCCACGATTTAGTTACAAGGATAACCGAACACAGAATATCCAAGTCTTGAGGTCAGAATGGTAAGCTGTAGAAAGGTTGATCAATTCCCACGATTTAAATACAAGGATAACCGAACACAGAATATCCAAGTCTTGAGGTCAGAATGGTAAGCTGTAGAAAGGTTGATCAATTCCCACGATTTAATTACAAGGATAACCGAACACAGAATATCCAAGTCTTGAGGTCAGAATGGTAAGCTGTAGAAAGGTTGATCAATTCCCACGATTTAGTTACAAGGATAACCGAACACAGAATATCCAAGTCTTGAGGTCAGAATGGTAAGCTGTAGAAAGGTTGATCAATTCCCACGATTTAATTACAAGGATAACCGAACACAGAATATCCAAGTCTTGAGGTCAGAATGGTAAGCTGTAGAAAGGTTGATCAATTCCCACGATTTAGTTACAAGGATAACCGAACACAGAATATCCAAGTCTTGAGGTCAGAATGGTAAGCTGTAGAAAGGTTGATCAATTCCCACGATTTAATTACAAGGATAACCGAACACAGAATATCCAAGTCTTGAGGTCAGAATGGTAAGCTGTAGAAAGGTTGATCAATTCCCACGATTTAGTTACAAGGATAACCGAACACAGAATATCCAAGTCTTGAGGTCAGAATGGTAAGCTGTAGAAAGGTTGATCAATTCCCACGATTTAATTACAAGGATAACCGAACACAGAATATCCAAGTCTTGAGGTCAGAATGGTAAGCTGTAGAAAGGTTGATCAATTCCCACGATTTAATTACAAGGATAACCGAACACAGAATATCCAAGTCTTGAGGTCAGAATGGTAAGCTGTAGAAAGGTTGATCAATTCCCACGATTTAATTACAAGGATAACCGAACACAGAATATCCAAGTCTTGAGGTCAGAATGGTAAGCTGTAGAAAGGTTGATCAATTCCCACGATTTAATTACAAGGGTAATCGAACACAGAATATCCAAGTCTTGAGGTCAGAATGGTAAGCTGTAGAAAGGTTGATCAATTCCCACGATTTAATTACAAGGATAATCGAACACAGAATATCCAAGTCTTGAGGTCAGAATGGTAAGCTGTAGAAAGGTTGATCAATTCCCACGATTTAATTACAAGGATAATCGAACACAGAATATCCAAGTCTTGAGGTCAGAATGGTAAGCTGTAGAAAGGTTGATCAATTCCCACGATTTAATTACAAGGATAATCGAACACAGAATATCCAAGTCTTGAGGTCAGAATGGTAAGCTGTAGAAAGGTTGATCAATTCCCACGATTTAATTACAAGGATAATCGAACACAGAATATCCAAGTCTTGAGGTCAGAATGGTAAGCTGTAGAAAGGTTGATCAATTCCCACGATTTAATTACAAGGATAATCGAACACAGAATATCCAAGTCTTGAGGTCAGAATGGTAAGCTGTAGAAAGGTTGATCAATTCCCACGATTTAATTACAAGGATAATCGAACACAGAATATCCAAGTCTTGAGGTCAGAATGGTAAGCTGTAGAAAGGTTGATCAATTCCCACGATTTAGTTACAAGGATAACCGAACACAGAATATCCAAGTCTTGAGGTCAGAATGGTAAGCTGTAGAAAGGTTGATCAATTCCCACGATTTAATTACAAGGATAACCGAACACAGAATATCCAAGTCTTGAGGTCAGAATGGTAAGCTGTAGAAAGGTTGATCAATTCCCACGATTTAATTACAAGGATAATCGAACACAGAATATCCAAGTCTTGAGGTCAGAATGGTAAGCTGTAGAAAGGTTGATCAATTCCCACGATTTAATTACAAGGATAATCGAACACAGAATATCCAAGTCTTGAGGTCAGAATGGTAAGCTGTAGAAAGGTTGATCAATTCCCACGATTTAATTACAAGGATAACCGAACACAGAATATCCAAGTCTTGAGGTCAGAATGGTAAGCTGTAGAAAGGTTGATCAATTCCCACGATTTAATTACAAGGATAATCGAACACAGAATATCCAAGTCTTGAGGTCAAAATGGTAAGCTGTAGAAAGGTTGATCAATTCCCACGATTTAATTACAAGGGTAATCGAACACAGAATATCCAAGTCTTGAGGTCAGAATGGTAAGCTGTAGAAAGGTTGATCAATTCCCACGATTTAATTACAAGGGTAATCGAACACAGAATATCCAAGTCTTGAATTTTGTAGTCCTTTACATTAGGTGAAAATTAATTAATAACTTTTACATTAGTTCATGACTATCCGAAATTTAATATTGTAAAATTGGAAAACCTTGCTGAGACAGAACGTTTTCACTCCGTGGTGATCTTCATCAATGTCTAAATTTTCCGCTTGGAGTGGTTAGGCTAAGCGGTGGCGGTTTTAAAGGCAGTATTTCAACAGTATCAAAGAATATGTATGGTTTGTATAGTGGTTTTTCGTTTAATATGTTTATACAATGTGTTTTTGTGTATTTGTAAATTGCATATTGATCTATTGTGTTGAGACGTGGGCCTTTTTTGTTGATGTGTAAGATTTCTAGGTTATGCTAAACAGAATATCAAACAGTTTATATCTCAGTTATGAAACTACCTTCCAAACTTGTCTCCCTTTCATTCTCCCTTGGGCTACAAATGCAGCAACAATCATTATTCCTCTCGCTTTATATGACTAGACATACCCTTTTCTCTTTATAACAGTTGCTATCAATTCATATTCTTTCCTACTATTTACCTTTCATTCTCCCTTGGGCTACAAATGCAGCAACAATCATTATTCCTCTCGCTTTATATGACTAGACATACCTTTTCTCTTTATAACAGTTGCTATCAATTCATATTCTTTCCTACTATTTATAAATTCTTCTTTCTCTTCATTATATTTCCCACATTCTCCTTCAGTACCACATCTGGAATACTTCCTTTGCTTCTTGTTTTTGAAGTCACTTTACATTAATCTAATCTCTATTTATAAACGATATTCGAGCTGGGTTGTGAGTGAAAGTTATAAATATGCTGCGACTCATAATTATAAAAACTTTATGTTTAATATACGCGTATCAAAGATATGTGATCAATTTTAATGAATTAGATGCATGGGAAACTTTATTTATAAATGGAAATAAAAATAAAATTGTTAATATTGAATTAGGACCAATTCAAAATTCAATATTACCTTTTATTAATTTTAATGTTATATATTACCTTTTTAAATTATTTATATTTGTGAGTTATACAACTACAGCGAAAACACAATAGTTACAGTATTCGTGCAGTTGCAACTTAGGGTCGTCATAACTCGCTGGAGAGAATACGTCAGAGTTAATAAAGTGATATTTGTGAGTTATACAACTACAGCGAAAACACAATAGTTACAGTATTCGTGCAGTTGCAACTTAGGGTCGTCATAACTCGCTGAAGAGAATACGTCAGAGTTAATAAAGTGATATTTGTGAGTTATACAACTACAGCGAAAACACAATAGTTACAGTATTCGTGCAGTTGCAACTTAGGGTCGTCATAACTCGCTGGAGAGAATACGTCAGAGTTAATAAAGTGATATTTGTGAGTTATACAACTACAGCGAAAACACAATAGTTACAGTATTCGTGCAGTTGCAACTTAGGGTCGTCATAACTCGCTTGAGAGAATACGTCAGAGTTAATAAAGTGATATTTGTGAGTTATACAACTACAGCGAAAACACAATAGTTACAGTATTCGTGCAGTTGCAACTTAGGGTCGTCATAACTCGCTGGAGAGAATACGTCAGAGTTAATAAAGTGATATTTGTGAGTTATACAACTACAGCGAAAACACAATAGTTACAGTATTCGTGCAGTTGCAACTTAGGGTCGTCATAACTCGCTGGAGAGAATACGTCAGAGTTAATAAAGTGATATTTGTGAGTTATACAACTACAGCGAAAACACAATAGTTACAGTATTCGTGCAGTTGCAACTTAGGGTCGTCATAACTCGCTGGAGAGAATACGTCAGAGTTAATAAAGTGATATTTGTGAGTTATACAACTACAGCGAAAACACAATAGTTACAGTATTCGTGCAGTTGCAACTTAGCGTCGTCATAACTCGCTGGAGAGAATACGTCAGAGTTAATAAAGTGATATTTGTGAGTTATACAACTACAGCGAAAACACAATAGTTACAGTATTCGTGCAGTTGCAACTTATGGTCGTCATAACTCGCTGGAGAGAATGCGTCAGAATTAATAAAGTGATGTTTGTGAATTATACAACTACAGCGAAAGACAATAGTTACAGTATTTGTACAGTTACAACTTATGGTCGTCATAACTCGCTGGAGAGAATACGTCAGAGTTAATAGAGTGATATTTGTGAGTTATACAACTACAGCGAAAACACAATAGTTACAGTATTCGTGCAGTTGCAACTTATGGTCGTCATAACTCGCTGGAGAGAATGCGTCAGAATTAATAAAGTGATGTTTGTGAATTATACAACTACAGCGAAAAGACAATAGTTACAGTATTTGTACAGTTACAACTTATGGTCGTCATAACTCGCTGGAGAGAATACGTCAGAGTTAATAGAGTGATATTTGTGAGTTATACAACTACAGCGATAACACAATGGTTACAGTATTCGTGCAGTTGCAGTTTATGGTCGTCATAACTCGCTGGAGAGAATACGTCAGAGTTAATAAAATGATATTTGTGAGTTATACAACTACAGCGAAAACACAATGGTTACAGTATTCGTGCAGTTGCAGTTTATGGTCGTCATAACTCGCTGGAGAGAATACGTCAGAGTTAATAAAGTGATATTTGTGAGTTATACAACTACAGCGAAAACACAATAGTTTTTAGTATTCGTGCAGTTGCAACTTATAGTCGTCATAACTCGCTGGAGAGAATACGTCAGAGTTAATAAAATGATATTTGTGAGTTATACAACTACAGCGAAAACACAATAGTTTTTAGTATTCGTGCAGTTGCAACTTAGCGTCGTCATAACTCTCTGGAGAGAATACGTCAGAGTTAATAAAATGATATTTGTGAGTTATACAACTACAGCGAAAACACAATGGTTACAGTATTCGTGCAGTTGCAGCTTATGGTCGTCATAACTCGCTGGAGAGAATACGTCAGAGTTAATAAAGTTATATTTGTGAGTTATACAACTACAGCGAAAACACAATAGTTTTTAGTATTCGTGCAGTTGCAACTTATAGTCGTCATAACTCGCTGGAGAGAATACGTCAGAGTTAATAAAATGATATTTGTGAGTTATACAACTACAGCGAAAACACAATAGTTACAGTATTCGTGCAGTTGCAACTTATGGTCGTCATAACTCGCTGGAGAGAATACGTCAGAGTTAATAAAGTGATATTTGTGAGTTATACAACTACAGCGAAAACACAATAGTTACAGTATTCGTGCAGTTGCAACTTATGGTCGTCATAACTCGCTGGAGAAAATACGTCAGAGTTAATAAAATGATATTTGTGAGTTATACAACTACAGCGAAAACACAATAGTTACAGTATTCGTGCAGTTGCAACTTATAGTCGTAATAACTCGCTGGAGAGAATACGTCGGAGTTTATAAAGTGATACTTGTGAGTAATTGTATTCAGCTCAGTTCTAATTCTGAAATAATAATAATACTTCATTTACTCAAGCATTTTTTCGATAAACCTACTTTTGTAACCTGAGCCAATATCATATCTATGAGCTAAGTTTTATGACCTTACGCCAATAAATAGCAGTTGACCGCAGAGCAAAGTATATGCAATAGAGCCTAAAGCTAAAGTTAGATTTATCGTAAAGGGGGCACAACGCAGTAGAATTGTCTGCCGAATTGAGTGGCCATAATTTAAGCCTGGTAGACTAATATAGACAGAGGCCGCCATACAAACGGAGAGAACTGTCGGGCTTAGTGCCTAAATAGGAACGCGTGCTGCTGAAATGCCCCCAACAAATTGCAACTAACCGCCTCGGTTGCAACATGCTGTGAAAATTGTACTTAGCGATGAGAGGGCGTCGAGTAGCTCATATACACTGTTCCCGATATTTGTTTACAGATATACCACCCTTATACATCAGGACATGAGGGCAAGCGGCGTCTAGCATATGTTGTGCCCCTCTGTGTTATAGACTCGAGGTTGCTATGAAGTGGTATTTCTTTTAGAAAACAAATATAGAAAAAATTTTAAAATGATGTATTATTTACAAAATGTACGAAATTTCGTAAAGTACAAAAATTAATTCAGAGCGTGAGTTACAACACAAACAGGACCACTGTTGCGTGCAATGAGAAAGTAAATATACAAACCTTTATCCTCATTCAGTTAAAAGGATTAGTTCCAGAGGTCTCACGATGCTGACTGATGTTTTAAACCAAAATGTATTCATTTTCTAGTCTGAATTTTTAATATTCTATTAGTAATTATTTACTTCAGGGGGGATAATATTGGAGAATGGAAAATATAAAAACTGAAGGAAGGTTTAGAGTGAACGTTTGGCGAGAAATCGCTACGAGTCTGTAACTCCGAGTAAATTACAAATTTATATTTTGCTGTTGAAATATGTTTCAAGGAAACGAAGGTAGCACAGCGGAAATTAAATGCTGTTTCATCAGAAAGAGTATTGTCAAATTCAAACATGGTGCCAAGAATTGTCTGTTTCTTCAAAGTACCAACGAGATGCTATAAAACAATGTACGGAAATAAACAAAAATTACGAACAAAATTATTTACAGTTCTGATACTAATAATTTAGAACGTTTATGAAGATCCATAGAAATGTAAGAAACTCAAAATGAGCCAAAGAAATGTTTATTTCTTTTATAAACAAAATTAACATAATATGAAATTATTAATTAAGGAATAACAATTAAAGAGTGATTGATTTTAGAAGAGGCAGTAAGTCTTTTAATTTTCACCAAACATTCTTTAGTTCTCTCTTTTTCTCTAATAAATTTTCAAGACGTAGGAGTTTAAATTAATTTGTTTGTATTTTTCTACACAGTAAGTATGGATGTACAGGTCGTCTGGTTCAGCCTGACCGCTGATATGCACATAGACAGATGAAAACTGCTGGGGGGGCTCAGAGTTGTATACCATATTATCGACTACCTTGTTCACTGCTGGGGGGGGCTCAGAGTTGTATACCATATTATCGACTACCTTGGCTCAGAGTTGTATACCATATTATCGACTACCTTGTTCACTGCTGGGGGGGCTCAGAGTTGTATACCATATTATCGACTACCTTGTTCACTGCTGGGGGGGGGGGGCTCAGAGTTGTGTACCATATTATCGACTACCTTGTTCACTGCAGGAAAGTAATTAAGAGCTTGTATTTGCCGGTAACCTCACTAACCACATCCAATTCAAATATTTTTGCGCATCTCAAGGTCATCGGTCAGACTAATCCTGACGCCCTACAATAAACTCTATATAGAAGAAAACTTATGGGAAGGAACTAATACCGGCAACTAATTTGATTGCTAATTTTCCCTGACTCCATCCTGAGCATGCAAGTACAATCTCGCAGGTTCATTTCACGTCGTTAAGTTGACCTCAGATGTTATCACCTATTGTGTTAGCAAAACGTACATAAAGATTGTGTAACTATTTGTAGCAAGGGTTAATAATTATAAAAAAACCACCTAATCAATTAATACTCACTAATCACTTAGAATAATCAGAAGAATCAGAAAAATAACATAAAACCATATCATACAAAGTGAACAATTGTAATTAACGAAAATTTGAAATATATATAACTAAAGATAAAATTACAATAAAAATATTGGCAAAAACCCCAATAGCAAAAAAATAATCAAAAATAACTAGTATTACTAGTTACTTGAGATTGAACCCTTATGTACATTTCGATGACCAAGCCTCGATGATCATCATCAGAAGGTCTTGTTACAAAATTACGATCTAGAATAGAATAATTTACAAACTAGACTAACTAGTTGGTTGGTTATTTTTGTGTAATTGGAGTTTTACCAATAACTTTATTGTATATATATATACTGTGCTCCTTTTAAAATAACAGATTTGGAATTGTATATTGAAAATCTTGATAAAATTTTAAACTATATTTCTGTTGTATTTTATTTTGCATTTATACAAGAATAAGACGAAGTATTCCTCGTCTTGACCGCCAGGCGAGTAAGCCTAATGGCAGTTGTTAGAAAGCTCGGTTGCCATGACGACGGCGTGTTCTGGACTTGGTGACGTCATGCACCGTCTACTTTAAATCTGCTCGTTAAAATTTGCGAAAACAAATTGTGTTCAGAGAACGTGAATATTTCCTAAGAATTCCTGGAAAGCAGTAACCTTGAGGTTGTCAACTTTGTAACAATAAGTCATCAGAATTAAGTGTTCTTATGTAACACTAATAAAATGATAAACAGTACAGTATTGCTTAATAAAATAATGAGATATATTGGTAAAATGTTGAACTAAATTGGCGTTAAAACAGTTAAAAAATCAAGAGTAATAAAAACACATCCATGAACTGGTTGCTTGAACCATACCACAGCGTTATATAGTTCGGACTAAGTAGCCGTGCACTCGGCCTTGCGAGATTTCTCGTGTACTACCACTTCTTAAAACATGTTACATATTCAGAATGTTCTATACATCAACACCTTCTGTATTCGATATGTTTACACATATTTCAAGATTGTTTTTTTATCATACCGCAGCTAAATTATCATCGAATTTATCTAATATCAACGTAAGTCAGTGTTTTGACAGCCCTTATCATGTTTCTATGAAAGTAATTATACTAACCCTCTACCTCCCGTCTCGCCTACTGCGATCTCTCAAGGGCAAGTGCATGGTTCCGTGGTCCGTACTATACAAGGCGGAAATGAAATACAATAGAACTCCAGTTGCACGTAAACGTTATATGTTTGTTTTCTTTCTTTTCCTGGCGAAAAACCAATTTTTGTTTTCATCGCCAAGCAAACGTTAGATGGATGCTGAGTCTTCGTGTCAGTAAAGTTCTGTGTATATGACAGTCGTCCGGAACGAACGTCACTTTTCGTTTTGATTAGTCAGAGTGTCTTTGATTCGCATCGGTCCGTTGTTCTGTTTATAAGTGTCTTTCGTCGTCCCCCGTGGTTCCAGAAAGAAAACAAGTTATCCTATCGTTAGTGGAGAAACTTATAATAGACCAATCAAAAAAAGAGTTATGGGTAAACAAATGGCTGAGATGTACAGTGATGGAAAGCCAACGATTTCAGACTATAAAAGAACAAGCCTACACTTGTAAACTTCGTGTCAGTGCTTGGAAATAAAGATTAATTCTATAGAGATCCCCTTAATCGAATAGTTCGTACTATTACTTTTACGGTTTGATGCCAATTTCTAAGCAATAGTTTCCTCTGTCTATACGAGGCCAAGAAGGATAAACTAGTTAGTTAAATGTCGCGAGATATAGCGAGATACTTATCCGGTTGATACGATGTTGGCATTTACAGACTGTTGGGAGAGCCACACTGACTCATTGTTGGCCAAACATCGCTCCAATTTAATGGCCACAACCACTTTGACTTGTTTCCTCTGGCCCTAGATACGATGGAAAGTTGGGAAGCTACTTGACCTTCCACCTCCACTAGTCAGGGATCTCCCCTCGTGCACACCACAAGACTGTTGTTGCAGAATTTTATTGTTTGTCACCGAATAATATGACTTCAGAATAATAGTAAAAATATAGATGGCGCCCTAGTTGGTTGCATTTTATGATTTTACCATGAACACATGATTCCCGTTATATCAGTGTTTTCTTAATATATTACTTCAATTGATTCTTTTCAATACAACAAGCACACATGAAATCACAGTCCCGTATATTGTTTAAAAAGTTCACCAGTACTTTGATTGTTCTTGAGAGTTCTCTATTCCTTATATTACGGACATTGTTGAAGTGCAACTGATTTTACCCTTTCAGTTTAAGAGCCAGAATCGGTTGCATTAATACGTTTTGTTATAGTGAACCAACAAGAACCTTACAAGGTTAACTAGACTGGCATCGCGTGCGGTTGTAAACCTTCTGGCTAAATCTGGGCAAGGACAAAAGTTGTTTTCCTCAAACATTGTGATTAGAATATTTTTAGTAACATTTATTTTATAACTATTAATAATAAACAAAAAGTAAATTTACAATGAACACAACGTATCAAACTGTAAAAAGTGGTTATTGTAAGTTGAATATTATTAATTTATTTAACTTCAAATAATGTCTTATTAAATATATTTTTACTTATATTTATTTACCTTTCAAATCTAAAATACTCTTCACCACGAGTAATGCTTCTACAGGAGCTTTTGTGGTTTATTTAGTGATTTAAATAGAAGTCAGGCTTAGTAAGCTGAGTTTCTAGTAGCAGAGCACGTGATTACTAACCCAAACGTACTGAGGTTCCACATCTAAAATACTCTTCACTACGAGTAATGCTTCTACAGGAGCTTTGTGGTTTATTTAGTGATTTAAATAGAAGTCAGGCTTAGTAAGCTGAGTTTCTAGTAGCAGAGCACGTGATTACTAACCCAATCGTACTGGGCTTCCACATCTAAAATACTCTTCACCACGAGTAATGCTTCTACAGGAGCTTTGTGGTTTATTTAGTGATTTAAATAGAAGTCAGGCTTAGTAAGCTGAGTTTCTAGTAGCAGAGCACGTGATTACTAACCCAAACGTACTGAGGTTCCACATCTAAAATACTCTTCACTACGAGTAATGCTTCTACAGGAGCTTTGTGGTTTATTTAGTGATTTAAATAGAAGTCAGGCTTAGTAAGCTGAGTTTCTAGTAGCAGAGCACGTGATTACTAACCCAATCGTACTGGGCTTCCACATCTAAAATACTCTTCACCACGAGTAATGCTTCTACAGGAGCTTTGTGGTTTATTTAGTGATTTAAATAGAAGTCTGGCTTAGTAAGCTGAGTTTCTGGTAGCAGAGCACGAGATTACTAACCCAAACGTACTGGGCTTCCACATCTAAAATACTCTTCACCACGAGTAATGCTTCTACAGGAGCTTTGTGGTTTATTTAGTGATTTAAATAGAAGTCAGGCTTAGTAAGCTGAGTTTCTAGTAGCAGAGCACGTGATTACTAACCCAAACGTACTGGGCTTCCACATCTAAAATACTCTTCACCACGAGTAATGCTTCTACAGGAGCTTTGTGGTTTATTTAGTGATTTAAATAGAAGTCAGGCTTAGTAAGCTGAGTTTCTAGTAGCAGAGCACGTGATTACTAACCCAAACGTACTGGGCTTCCACATCTAAAATACTCTTCACTACGAGTAATGCTTCTACAGGAGCTTTGTGGTTTATTTAGTGATTTAAATAGAAGTCAGGCTTAGTAAGCTGAGTTTCTAGTAGCAGAGCACGTGATTACTAACCCAATCGTACTGAGGTTCCACATCTTGTAGTGGCAAGAAAATGTGGTTCCACCATCCCCCCAGGTCATCTATTTCAAAATGAATTGAAAATGCTTGACCCTCCAACCCAAACGTACTGGGATTACACATCTTGTAGTGGCAAAATATGTGCTTCCACCATCCCTCAGGTCATCTACTTCAAAATGACCTGAAAATATTTGACCCCCAACCCAAACGTACTGGGCTTCCACATCTTGTAGTGACAAAGAATATGCTTAAACCATCTCCCCAGGTCATCTATTTCAAAATGACCTGAAAATGCTTGACCCCCCCAACCCAAACCTACTGGGCTTCCACATCTTGTAGTGGCAAAGAATATGCTTAAACCATCTCCCCAGGTCATCTATTTCAAAATAACCTGAAAATGCTTGACCCCCCCCAACCCTAACGTACTGGGCTTCCACATCTTGTAGTGGCAAAAAAATGTGCTTGAACCATCTCCCCAGGTCATCCATTTCCAAATGACCTGAAAATTCTTGACCCCCCCCCAAACCCAAACGTACTGGGCTTCCACATCTTGTAGTGGCAAAATATGTGCTTCCACCATCCCTCAGGTCATCTACTTCAAAATGACCTGAAAATATTTGACCCCCAACCCAAACGTACTGGGCTTCCACATCTTGTAGTGACAAAGAATATGCTTAAACCATCTCCCCAGGTCATCTATTTCAAAATGACCTGAAAATGCTTGACCCCCCCAACCCAAACCTACTGGGCTTCCACATCTTGTAGTGGCAAAATATGTGCTTCCACCATCCCTCAGGTCATCTATTTCACAATGACCTGAAAATGTTTGACCCCCAACCCAAACGTACTGGGCTTCCACATCTTGTAGTGGCAAAGAATATGCTTAAACCATCTCCCCAGGTCATCTATTTCAAAATAACCTGACACTGCTTGACCCCCCCCCAACCTAAACGTACTGGGCTTCCACATCTTTTAGTGGCAAAATATGTGCTTCCACCATCCCTCAGGCCATCTACTTCAAAATGACCTGAAAATATTTGACCCCCAACCCAAACGTACTGGGCTTCCACATCTTGTAGTGACAAAGAATATGCTTAAACCATCTCCCCAGGTCATCTATTTCAAAATGACCTGAAAATGCTTGACCCCCCAACCCAAACCTACTGGGCTTCCACATCTTGTAGTGGCAAAATATGTGCTTCCACCATCCCTCAGGTCATCTATTTCACAATGACCTGAAAATGTTTGACCCCCAACCCAAACGTACTGGGCTTCCACATCTTGTAGTGGCAAAATATGTGCTTCCACCATCCCCCAGGTCATATACTTCACAATGCACTGAAAATGCTTGACCACTAACCCAAACATACTAGGGTTTCACACCTTGTAGTTAAATCCTAAATTTTCGATTCCGACTTCGATTTTAAAATTTTATTCCGGTTCTCGATTCTTTTAAGACCTACATGATCTTCTCTAATGAATGTAGTCTCTACATAATGCATCTCTAATGAAGGTAGTCTCTACTTAATGCATTTCTAATGAATGTAGTCTCTACATAATGCATCTCTAATGAATGTAGTCTCTACATAATGCATCTCTAATGAATGTAGTCTCTACATAATGCATCTCTAATGAAGGTAGTCTCTACTTAATGCATCTCTAATGAATGTAGTCTCTACATAATGCATCTCTAATGAATGTAGTCTCTACATAATGCATCTCTAATGAATGTAGTCTATACATAATGCATCTCTAATGAAGGTAGTCTCTACTTAATGCATTTCTAATGAATGTAGTCTATACATAATGCACCTCTAATGAATGTAGTCTCTACATAATGCATCTCTAATGAATGTAGTCTCTACATAATGAATGTAGTCTCTACATAATGCATCTCTAATGAATGTAGTCTCTACATAATGCATCTCTAATGAATGTAGTCTCTACTTAACGCATCTCTAATGAATGTAGTCTCTACATAATGCATCTCTAATGAATGTAGTCTCTACATAATGCATCTCTAATGAATGTAGTCTCTACATAATGCATCTCTAATGAATGTAGTCTCTACATAATGCATCTCTAATGAATGTAGTCTCTACTTAACGCATCTATAATGAATGTAGTCTCTACATAATGCATCTCTAATGAATGTAGTCTCTACATAATGCATCTCTAATGAATGTAGTCTCTACATAATGCATCTCTAATGAATGTAGTCTCTACATAATGCATCTCTAATGAAGGTAGTCTCTACTTAATGCATTTCTAATGAATGTAGTCACTACATAATGCATCTCTAATGAATGTAGTCTCTACATAATGCATCTCTAATGAAGGTAGTCTCTACTTAATGCATTTCTAATGAATGTAGTCTCTACATAATGCATCTCTAATGAATGTAGTCTCTACATAATGCATCTCTAATGAATGTAGTCTCTACATAATGCATCTCTAATGAATGTAGTCTCTACATAATGCATCTCTAATGAATGTAGTCTCTACTTAACGCATCTCTAATGAATGTAGTCTCTACATAATGCATCTCTAATGTAGTCTATACATAATGCACCTCTAATGAATGTAGTCTCTACATAATGCATCTCTAATGAATGTAGTCTCTACATAATGCATCTCTAATGAATGTAGTCTCTACTTAACGCATCTCTAATGAATGTAGTCTCTACATAATGCATCTCTAATGTAGTCTCTACATAATGCATCTCTAATGAATGTAGTCTCTACATAATGCATCTCTAATGAATGTAGTCTCTACATAATGCATCTCTAATGAATGTAGTCTCTACTTAACGCATCTCTAATGAATGTAGTCTCTACATAATGCATCTCTAATGTAGTCTCTACATAATGCATCTCTAATGAATGTAGTCTCTACATAATGCATCTCTAATGAATGTAGTCTCTACTTAACGCATCTCTAATGAATGTAGTCTCTACATAATGCATCTCTAATGAATGTAGTCTCTACATAATGCATCTCTAATGTAGTCTCTACATAATGCATCTCTAATGAATGTAGTCTCTACATAATGCATCTCTAATGAATGTAGTCTCTACTTAACGCATCTCTAATGAATGTAGTCTCTACATAATGCATCTCTAATGAATGTAGTCTCTACATAATGCATCTCTAATGAATGTAGTCTCTACATAATGCATCTCTAATGAATGTAGTCTCTACATAATGCATCTCTAATGAATGTAGTCTCTACATAATGCATCTCTAATGTAGTCTCTACATAATGCATCTCTAATGAATGTAGTCTCTACATAATGCATCTCTAATGAATGTAGTCTCTACTTAACGCATCTCTAATGAATGTAGTCTCTACATAATGCATCTCTAATGAATGTAGTCTCTACATAATGCATCTCTAATGTAGTCTATACATAATGCACCTCTAATGAATGTAGTCTCTACATAATGCATCTCTAATGAATGTAGTCTCTACATAATGCATCTCTAATGAATGTAGTCTCTACTTAACGCATCTCTAATGAATGTAGTCTCTACATAATGCATCTCTAATGTAGTCTCTACATAATGCATCTCTAATGAATGTAGTCTCTACATAATGCATCTCTAATGAATGTAGTCTCTACTTAACGCATCTCTAATGAATGTAGTCTCTACTTAATGCATTTCTAATGAATGTAGTCTCTACATAATGCATCTCTAATGAATGTAGTCTCTACATAATGCATCTCTAATGAATGTAGTCTCTACATAATGCATCTCTAATGAAGGTAGTCTCTACTTAATGCATTTCTAATGAATGTAGTCTCTACATAATGCATCTCTAATGAATGTAGTCTCTACATAATGCATCTCTAATGAAGGTAGTCTCTACTTAATGCATTTCTAATGAATGTAGTCTCTACATAATGCATCTCTAATGAATGTAGTCTCTACATAATGCATCTCTAATGAATGTAGTCTCTACATAATGCATCTCTAATGAATGTAGTCTCTACATAATGCATCTCTAATGAAGGTAGTCTCTACTTAATGCATTTCTAATGAATGTAGTCTCTACATAATGCATCTCTAATGAATGTAGTCTCTACATAATGCATCTCTAATGAATGTAGTCTCTACATAATGCATCTCTAATGAATGTAGTCTCTACATAATGCATCTCTAATGAATGTAGTCTCTACTTAACGCATCTCTAATGAATGTAGTCTCTACATAATGCATCTCTAATGAAGGTAGTCTCTACTTAATGCATCTCTAATGAATGTAGTCTCTACATAATGAATCTCTAATGAATGTAGTCTCTACATAATGCATCTCTAATGAATGTAGTCTCTACATAATGCATCTCTAATGAATGTAGTCTCTACATAATGCATCTCTAATGAAGGTAGTCTCTACATAATGCATCTCTAATGAAGGTAGTCTCTACTTAATGCATTTCTAATGAATGTAGTCTCTACATAATGCATCTCTAATGAATGTAGTCTCTACATAATGCATCTCTAATGAAGGTAGTCTCTACATAATGCATCTCTAATGAATGTAGTCTCTACATAATGCATCTCTAATGAATGTAGTCTCTACATAATGCATCTCTAATGAAGGTAGTCTCTACATAATGCATCTCTAATGAATGTAGTCTCTACATAATGCATCTCTAATGAATGTAGTCTCTACATAATGCATCTCTAATGAATGTAGTCTCTACATAATGCATCTCTAATGAAGGTAGTCTCTACTTAATGCATCTCTAATGAATGTAGTCTCTACATAATGCATCTCTAATGAATGTAGTCTCTACATAATGCATCTCTAATGAAGGTAGTCTCTACATAATGCATCTCTAATGAATGTAGTCTCTACATAATGCATCTCTAATGAAGGTAGTCTCTACATAATGCATCTCTAATGAAGGTAGTCTCTACTTAATGCATTTCTAATGAATGTAGTCTCTACATAATGCATCTCTAATGAAGGTAGTCTCTACATAATGCATCTCTAATGAAGGTAGTCTCTACATAATGCATCTCTAATGAATGTAGTCTCTACATAATGCATCTCTAATGAATGTAGTCTCTACATAATGCATCTCTAATGAATGTAGTCTCTACATAATGCATCTCTAATGAATGTAGTCTCTACATAATGCATCTCTAATGAAGGTAGTCTCTACATAATGCATCTCTAATGAATGTAGTCTCTACATAATGCATCTCTAATGAATGTAGTCTCTACATAATGCATCTCTAATGAATGTAGTCTCTACATAATGCATCTCTAATGAATGTAGTCTCTACATAATGCATCTCTAATGAATGTAGTCTCTACATAATGCATCTCTAATGAATGTAGTCTCTACATAATGCATCTCTAATGAATGTAGTCTCTACATAATGCATCTCTAATGAATGTAGTCTCTACATAATGCATCTCTAATGAATGTAGTCTCTACATAATGCATCTCTAATGAATGTAGTCTCTACATAATGCATCTCTAATGAATGTAGTCTCTACATAATGCATCTCTAATGAATGTAGTCTCTACATAATGTATCTCTAATGAATGTAGTCTCTACATAATGCATCTCTAATGAATGTAGTCTCTACATAATGCATCTCTAATGAATGTAGTCTCTACATAATGCATCTCTAATGAATGTAGTCTCTACATAATGCATCTCTAATGAATGTAGTCTCTACATAATGCATCTCTAATGAATGTAGTCTCTACATAATGCATCTCTAATGAATGTAGTCTCTACATAATGCATCTCTAATGAATGTAGTCTCTACATAATGCATCTCTAATGAATGTAGTCTCTACATAATGCATCTCTAATGAATGTAGTCTCTACATAATGCATCTCTAATGAATGTAGTCTCTACATAATGCATCTCTAATGAATGTAGTCTCTACATAATGCATCTCTAATGAATGTAGTCTCTACATAATGCATCTCTAATGAATGTAGTCTCTACATAATGCATCTCTAATGAATGTAGTCTCTACATAATGCATCTCTAATGAATGTAGTCTCTACATAATGCATCTCTAATGAATGTAGTCTCTACATAATGCATCTCTAATGAATGTAGTCTCTACATAATGCATCTCTAATGAATGTAGTCTCTACATAATGCATCTCTAATGAAGGTAGTCTCTACATAATGCATCTCTAATGAATGTAGTCTCTACATAATGCATCTCTAATGAATGTAGTCTCTACATAATGCATCTCTAATGAATGTAGTCTCTACATAATGCATCTCTAATGAATGTAGTCTCTACATAATGCATCTCTAATGAATGTAGTCTCTACATAATGCATCTCTAATGAATGTAGTCTCTACATAATGCATCTCTAATGAATGTAGTCTCTACATAATGCATCTCTAATGAATGTAGTCTCTACATAATGCATCTCTAATGAATGTAGTCTCTACATAATGCATCTCTAATGAATGTAGTCTCTACATAATGCATCTCTAATGAATGTAGTCTCTACATAATGCATCTCTAATGAATGTAGTCTCTACATAATGCATCTCTAATGAATGTAGTCTCTACATAATGCATCTCTAATGAAGGTAGTCTCTACATAATGCATCTCTAATGAATGTAGTCTCTACATAATGCATCTCTAATGAATGTAGTCTCTACATAATGCATCTCTAATGAATGTAGTCTCTACATAATGCATCTCTAATGAATGTAGTCTCTACATAATGCATCTCTAATGAATGTAGTCTCTACATAATGCATCTCTAATGAATGTAGTCTCTACATAATGCATCTCTAATGAATGTAGTCTCTACATAATGCATCTCTAATGAATGTAGTCTCTACATAATGCATCTCTAATGAATGTAGTCTCTACATAATGCATCTCTAATGAATGTAGTCTCTACATAATGCATCTCTAATGAATGTAGTCTCTACATAATGCATCTCTAATGAAGGTAGTCTCTACATAATGCATTCTAATGAATGTAGTCTCTACATAATGCATCTCTAATGAATGTAGTCTCTACATAATGCATCTCTAATGAATGTAGTCTCTACATAATGCATCTCTAATGAATGTAGTCTCTACATAATGCATCTCTAATGAATGTAGTCTCTACTTAACGCATCTCTAATGAATGTAGTCTCTACTTAACGCATCTCTAATGAATGTAGTCTCTACATAATGCATCTCTAATGAAGGTAGTCTCTACTTAATGCATCTCTAATGAATGTAGTCTCTACATAATGCATCTCTAATGAATGTAGTCTCTACATAATGCATCTCTAATGAAGGTAGTCTCTACATAATGCATCTCTAATGAATGTAGTCTCTACATAATGCATCTCTAATGAAGGTAGTCTCTACATAATGCATCTCTAATGAAGGTAGTCTCTACTTAATGCATTTCTAATGAATGTAGTCTCTACATAATGCATCTCTAATGAATGTAGTCTCTACATAATGCATCTCTAATGAATGTAGTCTCTACATAATGCATCTCTAATGAATGTAGTCTCTACATAATGCATCTCTAATGAATGTAGTCTCTACATAATGCATCTCTAATGAATGTAGTCTCTACATAATGCATCTCTAATGAAGGTAGTCTCTACATAATGCATCTCTAATGAATGTAGTCTCTACATAATGCATCTCTAATGAATGTAGTCTCTACATAATGCATCTCTAATGAATGTAGTCTCTACATAATGCATCTCTAATGAATGTAGTCTCTACATAATGCATCTCTAATGAATGTAGTCTCTACATAATGCATCTCTAATGAAGGTAGTCTCTACATAATGCATCTCTAATGAATGTAGTCTCTACATAATGCATCTCTAATGAATGTAGTCTCTACATAATGCATCTCTAATGAATGTAGTCTCTACATAATGCATCTCTAATGAATGTAGTCTCTACATAATGCATCTCTAATGAATGTAGTCTCTACATAATGCATCTCTAATGAATGTAGTCTCTACATAATGCATCTCTAATGAATGTAGTCTCTACATAATGCATCTCTAATGAATGTAGTCTCTACATAATGCATCTCTAATGAATGTAGTCTCTACATAATGCATCTCTAATGAATGTAGTCTCTACATAATGCATCTCTAATGAATGTAGTCTCTACATAATGCATCTCTAATGAATGTAGTCTCTACATAATGCATCTCTAATGAATGTAGTCTCTACGTAATGCATCTCTAATGAATGTAGTCTCTACATAATGCATCTCTAATGAATGTAGTCTCTACATAATGCATCTCTAATGAATGTAGTCTCTACATAATGCATCTCTAATGAATGTAGTCTCTACATAATGCATCTCTAATGAATGTAGTCTCTACATAATGCATCTCTAATGAATGTAGTCTCTACATAATGCATCTCTAATGAATGTAGTCTCTACATAATGCATCTCTAATGAATGTAGTCTCTACATAATGCATCTCTAATGAATGTAGTCTCTACATAATGCATCTCTAATGAATGTAGTCTCTACATAATGCATCTCTAATGAATGTAGTCTCTACATAATGCATCTCTAATGAATGTAGTCTCTACATAATGCATCTCTAATGAATGTAGTCTCTACATAATGCATCTCTAATGAATGTAGTCTCTACATAATGCATCTCTAATGAATGTAGTCTCTACATAATGCATCTCTAATGAATGTAGTCTCTACATAATGCATCTCTAATGAATGTAGTCTCTACATAATGCATCTCTAATGAATGTAGTCTCTACATAATGCATCTCTAATGAATGTAGTCTCTACATAATGCATCTCTAATGAATGTAGTCTCTACATAATGCATCTCTAATGAATGTAGTCTCTACATAATGCATCTCTAATGAATGTAGTCTCTACATAATGCATCTCTAATGAATGTAGTCTCTACATAATGCATCTCTAATGAATGTAGTCTCTACATAATGCATCTCTAATGAATGTAGTCTCTACATAATGCATCTCTAATGAATGTAGTCTCTACATAATGCATCTCTAATGAATGTAGTCTCTACATAATGCATCTCTAATGAATGTAGTCTCTACATAATGCATCTCTAATGAATGTAGTCTCTACATAATGCATCTCTAATGAATGTAGTCTCTACATAATGCATCTCTAATGAATGTAGTCTCTACATAATGCATCTCTAATGAATGTAGTCTCTACATAATGCATCTCTAATGAAGGTAGTCTCTACATAATGCATCTCTAATGAAGGTAGTCTCTACATAATGCATCTCTAATGAATGTAGTCTCTACATAATGCATCTCTAATGAATGTAGTCTCTACATAATGCATCTCTAATGAATGTAGTCTCTACATAATGCATCTCTAATGAATGTAGTCTCTACATAATGCATCTCTAATGAATGTAGTCTCTACATAATGCATCTCTAATGAATGTAGTCTCTACATAATGCATCTCTAATGAATGTAGTCTCTACATAATGCATCTCTAATGAATGTAGTCTCTACATAATGCATCTCTAATGAATGTAGTCTCTACATAATGCATCTCTAATGAATGTAGTCTCTACATAATGCATCTCTAATGAATGTAGTCTCTACATAATGCATCTCTAATGAATGTAGTCTCTACATAATGCATCTCTAATGAATGTAGTCTCTACATAATGCATCTCTAATGAATGTAGTCTCTACATAATGCATCTCTAATGAAGGTAGTCTCTACATAATGCATCTCTAATGAATGTAGTCTCTACATAATGCATCTCTAATGAATGTAGTCTCTACATAATGCATCTCTAATGAATGTAGTCTCTACATAATGCATCTCTAATGAATGTAGTCTCTACATAATGCATCTCTAATGAATGTAGTCTCTACATAATGCATCTCTAATGAAGGTAGTCTCTACATAATGCATCTCTAATGAATGTAGTCTCTACATAATGCATCTCTAATGAATGTAGTCTCTACATAATGCATCTCTAATGAATGTAGTCTCTACATAATGCATCTCTAATGAATGTAGTCTCTACATAATGCATCTCTAATGAATGTAGTCTCTACATAATGCATCTCTAATGAATGTAGTCTCTACATAATGCATCTCTAATGAATGTAGTCTCTACATAATGCATCTCTAATGAATGTAGTCTCTACATAATGCATCTCTAATGAATGTAGTCTCTACATAATGCATCTCTAATGAATGTAGTCTCTACATAATGCATCTCTAATGAATGTAGTCTCTACATAATGCATCTCTAATGAATGTAGTCTCTACATAATGCATCTCTAATGAAGGTAGTCTCTACATAATGCATCTCTAATGAATGTAGTCTCTACATAATGCATCTCTAATGAATGTAGTCTCTACATAATGCATCTCTAATGAATGTAGTCTCTACATAATGCATCTCTAATGAAGGTAGTCTCTACATAATGCATCTCTAATGAATGTAGTCTCTACATAATGCATCTCTAATGAATGTAGTCTCTACATAATGCATCTCTAATGAATGTAGTCTCTACATAATGCATCTCTAATGAATGTAGTCTCTACATAATGCATCTCTAATGAAGGTAGTCTCTACATAATGCATCTCTAATGAATGTAGTCTCTACATAATGCATCTCTAATGAATGTAGTCTCTACATAATGCATCTCTAATGAATGTAGTCTCTACATAATGCATCTCTAATGAAGGTAGTCTCTACATAATGCATCTCTAATGAATGTAGTCTCTACATAATGCATCTCTAATGAATGTAGTCTCTACATAATGCATCTCTAATGAATGTAGTCTCTACATAATGCATCTCTAATGAATGTAGTCTCTACATAATGCATCTCTAATGAATGTAGTCTCTACATAATGCATCTCTATTGAATGTAGTCTCTACATAATGCATTTCTAATGAATGTAGTCTCTACATAATGCATTTCTAATGAATGTAGTCTCTACATAATGCATCTCTAATGAATGTAGTCTCTACATAATGCATCTCTAATGAATGTAGTCTCTACATAATGCATCTCTAATGAAGGTAGTCTCTACATAATGCATCTCTAATGAAGGTAGTCTCTACTTAATGCATTTCTAATGAATGTAGTCTCTACATAATGCATCTCTAATGAAGGTAGTCTCTACATAATGCATCTCTAATGAAGGTAGTCTCTACTTAATGCATTTCTAATGAATGTAGTCTCTACATAATGCATCTCTAATGAATGTAGTCTCTACATAATGCATCTCTAATGAATGTAGTCTCTACATAATGCATCTCTAATGAATGTAGTCTCTACATAATGCATCTCTAATGAATGTAGTCTCTACTTAACGCATCTCTAATGAATGTAGTCTCTACATAATGCATCTCTAATGAAGGTAGTCTCTACTTAATGCATCTCTAATGAATGTAGTCTCTACATAATGCATCTCTAATGAATGTAGTCTCTACATAATGCATCTCTAATGAATGTAGTCTACATAATGCATCTCTATTGAATGTAGTCTCTACATAATGCATCTCTAATGAATGTAGTCTCTACATAATGCATCTCTAATGAATGTAGTCTCTACATAATGCATCTCTAATGAAGGTAGTCTCTACTTAATGCATTTCTAATGAATGTAGTCTATACATAATGCACCTCTAATGAATATAGTCTCTACATAATGCATCTCTAATGAATGTAGTCTCTACATAATGCATCTCTAATGAATGTAGTCTCTACATAATGCATCTCTAATGAATGTAGTCTCTACATAATGCATCTCTAATGAATGTAGTCTCTACTTAACGCATCTCTAATGAATGTAGTCTCTACATAATGCATCTCTAATGAATGTAGTCTCTACATAATGCATCTCTAATGAATGTAGTCTCTACATAATGCATCTCTAATGAATGTAGTCTCTACATAATGCATCTCTAATGAATGTAGTCTCTACTTAACGCATCTCTAATGAATGTAGTCTCTACATAATGCATCTCTAATGAATGTAGTCTCTACATAATGCATCTCTAATGAATGTAGTCTATACATATTGCATCTCTAATGAATGTAGTCTCTACATAATGCATCTCTAATGAATGTAGTCTCTACATAATGCATCTCTAATGAATGTAGTCTCTATATAATGCATCTCTAATGAATGTAGACTCTACATAATGCATCTCTAATGAATGTAGTCTCTACATAATGCATCTCTAATGAATGTAGTCACTACATAATGCATCTCTAATGAATGTAGTCTCTACATAATGCATCTCTAATGAATGTAGTCTCTACATAATGCATCTCTAATGAATGTAGTCTCTACTTAACGCATCTCTAATGAATGTAGTCTCTACATAATGCATCTCTAATGAATGTAGTCTCTACATAATGCATCTCTAATGAATGTAGTCTCTACTTAACGCATCTCTAATGAATGTAGTCTCTACATAATGCATCTCTAATGAATGTAGTCTCTACATAATGCATCTCTAATGAATGTAGTCTCTACATAATGCATCTCTAATGAATGTAGTCTCTACTTAACGCATTTCTAATAATGTAGTCTCTACATAATGCATCTCTAATGAATGTAGTCTCTACATAATGCATCTCTAATGAATGTAGTCTCTACTTAACGCATCTCTAATGAATGTAGTCTCTACATAATGCATCTCTAATGTAGTCTATACATAATGCACCTCTAATGAATGTAGTCTCTACATAATGCATCTCTAATGAATGTAGTCTCTACATAATGCATCTCTAATGAATGTAGTCTCTACATAATGCATCTCTAATGAATGTAGTCTTTACATAATGCATCTCTAATGAATGTAGTCTCTACATAATGCATCTCTAATGAATGTAGTCTCTACTTAACGCATGTCTAATGAATGTAGTCTCTACATAATGCATCTCTAATGAATGTAGTCTCTATATAATGCATCTCTAATGAATGTAGTCTCTACATAATGCATCTCTAATGAATGTAGTCTCTACTTAACGCATGTCTAATGAATGTAGTCTCTACATAATGCATCTCTAATGAATGTAGTCTCTACATAATGCATCTCTAATGAATGTAGTCTCTACATAATGCATCTCTAATGAATGTAGTCTCTACATAATGCATCTCTAATGAATGTAGTCTCTACATAATGCATCTCTAATGAATGTAGTCTCTACATAATGCATCTCTAATTAATGTAGTCTCTACATAATGCATCTCTAATGAATGTAGTCTCTACATAATGCATCTCTAATGAATGTAGTCTCTACATAATGCATCTCTAATGAATGTAGTCTCTACATAATGCATCTCTAATGAATGTAGTCTCTACATAATGCATCTCTAATGAATGTAGTCTCTACATAATGCATCTCTAATGAATGTAGTCTCTACTTAACGCATCTCTAATGAATGTAGTCTCTACATAATGCATCTCTAATGTAGTCTATACATAATGCACCTCTAATGAATGTAGTCTCTACATAATGCATCTCTAATGAATGTAGTCTCTACATAATGCATCTCTAATGAATGTAGTCTCTACATAATGCATCTCTAATGAATGTAGTCTCTACATAATGCATCTCTAATGAATGTAGTCTCTACATAATGCATCTCTAATGAATGTAGTCTCTACATAATGCATCTCTAATGAATGTAGTCTCTACATAATGCATCTCTAATGAATGTAGTCTCTACATAATGCATCTCTAATGAATGTAGTCTCTACATAATGCATCTCTAATGAATGTAGTCTCTACATAATGCATCTCTAATGAATGTAGTCTCTACATAATGCATCTCTAATGAATGTAGTCTCTACATAATGCATCTCTAATGAATGTAGTCTCTACATAATGCATCTCTAATGAATGTAGTCTCTACATAATGCATCTCTAATGAATGTAGTCTCTACATAATGCATCTCTAATGAATGTAGTCTCTACATAATGCATCTCTAATGAATGTAGTCTCTACATAATGCATCTCTAATGAATGTAGTCTCTACATAATGCATCTCTAATGAATGTAGTCTCTACATAATGCATCTCTAATGAATGTAGTCTCTACATAATGCATCTCTAATGAATGTAGTCTCTACATAATGCATCTCTAATGAATGTAGTCTCTACATAATGCATCTCTAATGAATGTAGTCTCTACATAATGCATCTCTAATGAATGTAGTCTCTACATAATGCATCTCTAATGAATGTAGTCTCTACATAATGCATCTCTAATGAATGTAGTCTCTACATAATGCATCTCTAATGAATGTAGTCTCTACATAATGCATCTCTAATGAATGTAGTCTCTACATAATGCATCTCTAATGAATGTAGTCTCTACATAATGCATCTCTATTGAATGTAGTCTCTACATAATGCATCTCTAATGAATGTAGTCTCTACATAATGCATCTCTAATGAATGTAGTCTCTACATAATGCATCTCTAATGAATGTAGTCTCTACATAATGCATCTCTAATGAATGTATCATCTTGGTCATATTATGAAGCTTTTAAAGTTCCGCTTTGAAGTAACAGGCTACACAAAACATTCAATCTTCATTTATGAATAGGAATGTCTGAAAACATGACAAACTTATCGGATAAAAGTAATGATTTATTTAAAATTACAAATGGGAACTCCAATTCACAATTACAATATAACTTCGGTAATAGGCATTTCAGTTTGTGTAACTGGAAAAATTGCAATTAGACATTTATATAGCTGTGTTGGAGTAGGGGCAACCAGAGACGGAGGGACGGGAGTTAGAGTCTAGTCCTCCCGAGTGAGAGTGACACAGCAGAGTGAGGGGAGGGAGTAAGAGTCGAGCACTCCCGAGTGAGAGTGAGACAGTTGAGGGAGGAGAGCGGTGGCGGAGTAGTGGCGACCAGAGACGGAGGGGAGGGAGTAAGAGTCGAGCCCTCCCGAGTGAAAATGAGACAGCAGAGCGAGGAGAGCAGTGGCGGAGTAGTGGCGACGAGAGACAGAGGAAAGGGAGTAAGAGTCGAGCCCTCCCGATTGAGAGTGAGACAGCAGAGCGAGGAGAGCGGTGGCGGAGTAGTGGTGACCAGAGACGGAGGGGAGGGAGTAAGAGTCGAGCCCTCCCGAGTGAGAATGAGACAGCAGAGCGAGGAGAGCGGTGGCGGAGTAGTGGCCACCAGAGACGGAAGGGAAGGAGTAAGAGTCGAGCCCTCCCGAGTGAGAGTGAGACAGCAGAGCGAGGAGAGCGGCGGCGGAGTAGTAGCGACCAGAGATGGGGGGGAGGGAGTTAGAGTCGAGCCCTCCCGAGTGGTAGTGAGACAGCAGAGCGAGGAGAGCGGTGGCGGAGTAGTGGCGACCAGAGACGGAGGGGAGGGAGTAAAAGTCGATCACTCCCGAGTGAGAATGAGACAGCAGAGCGAGGGGAGCAGTTTCGGAGTAGTGGCGACCAGAGACGGAGGGGAGGGAGTAAGAGTCGAGCCCTCCCGAGTGAGAATGAGACAGCAGAGCGAGGAGAGCGGTGGCGGAGTAGTGGCGACCAGAGACGGAGGGGAGGGAGTAAGATTCGAGCCCTCCCGAGTGAGAGTGAGACAGCTGAGCGAGGAGAGCGGTGGCGGAGTAGTGGCGACCAGAGACGGAGGGGAAGGAGTAAGAGTCGAGCCCTCCCGAGTGAGAGTGAGACAGCAGAGCGAGGAGAGTGGTGGCGGAGTAGTAGCGACCAGAGACGGAGGGGAGGGAGTAAGAATCGAGCCCTCCCGAGTGAGAGTGACACAGCAGAGTGAGGGGAGGGAGTAAGAGTCGAGCCCTCCAGTGAGAATGAGACAGCAGAGCGAGGAGAGCGATGGCTGAGTAGTGGCGACGAGAGACAGAGGAAAGGGAGTAAGAGTCGAGCCCTCCCGATTGAGAGTGAGACAGCAGAGCGAGGAAAGCGGTGGCGGAGTAGTGGTGACCAGAGACGGAGGGGAGGGAGTAAGAGTCGAGCCCTCCCGAGTGAGAATGAGACAGCAGAGCGAGGAGAGCGGTGGCGGAGTAGTGGCGACCAGAGACGGAAGGGAAGGAGTAAGAGTCGAGCCCTCCCGAGTGAGAGTGAGACAGCAGAGCGAGGAGAGCGGTGGCGGAGTAGTGGCCACCAGAGACGGAAGGGAAGGAGTAAGAGTCGAGCCCTCCCAAGTGAGAGTGAGACAGCAGAGCGAGGAGAGCGGTGGCGGAGTAGTGGCGACCAGAGACGGAGGGGAGGGAGTTAGAGTCGAGCCCTCCCGAGTGGTAGTGAGACAGCAGAGCGAGGAGAGCGGTGGCGGAGTAGTGGCGACCAGAGACGGAGGGGAGGGAGTAAAAGTCGATCACTCCCGAGTGAGAATGAGACAGCAGAGCGAGGGGAGCAGTTTCGGAGTAGTGGCGACCAGAGACGGAGGGGAGGGAGTAAGAGTCGAGCCCTCCCGAGTGAGAATGAGACAGCAGAGCGAGGAGAGCGGTGGCGGAGTAGTGGCGACCAGAGACGGAGGGGAGGGAGTAAGAGTCGAGCCCTCCCGAGTGAGAGTGAGACAGCTGAGCGAGGAGAGCGGTGGCGGAGTAGTGGCGACCAGAGACGGAGGGGAAGGAGTAAGAGTCGAGCCCTCCCGAGTGAGGGTGAGATAGCAGAGCGAGGAGAGTGGTGGCGGAGTAGTAGCGACCAGAGACGGAGGGGAGGGAGTAAGAATCGAGCCCTCCCGAGTGAGAGTGACACAGCAGAGTGAGGGGAGGGAGTAAGAGTCGAGCCCTCCAGTGAGAATGAGACAGCAGAGCGAGGAGAGCGATGGCTGAGTAGTGGCGACGAGAGACAGAGGAAAGGGAGTAAGAGTCGAGCCCTCCCGATTGAGAGTGAGACAGCAGAGCGAGGAGAGCGGTGGCGGAGTAGTGGTGACCAGAGACGGAGGGGAGGGAGTAAGAGTCGAGCCCTCCCGAGTGAGAATGAGACAGCAGAGCGAGGAGAGCGGTGGCGGAGTAGTGGCGACCAGAGACGGAAGGGAAGGAGTAAGAGTCGAGCCCTCCCGAGTGAGAGTGAGACAGCAGAGCGAGGAGAGCGGCGGCGGAGTAGTAGCGACCAGAGACGGGGGGGAGGGAGTAAGAGTCGAGCCCTCCCAAGTGAGAGTGAGACAGCAGAGCGAGGAGAGCGGTGGCGGAGTAGTGGCGACCAGAGACGGAGGAGAGGGAGTTAGAGTCGAGCCCTCCCGAGTGGTAGTGAGACAGCAGAGCGAGGAGAGCGGTGGCGGAGTAGTGGTGACCAGAGACGGAGGGGAGGGAGTAAGAGTCGAGCCCTCCCGAGTGAGAGTGACACAGCAGAGTGAGGGGAGGGAGTAAGAGTCGAGCCCTCCAGTGAGAATGAGACAGCAGAGCGAGGAGAGCGATGGCGGAGTAGTGGCGACGAGAGACGGAGGGGAGGGAGTAAGAGTCGAGCCCTCCCGAGTGAGAGTGAGACAGCAGAGCGAGGAGAGCGGTGGCGGAGTAGTGGCGACCAGAGACGGAGGGGAGGGAGTAAGAGTCGAGCCCTCCCGAGGGAGAGTGAGACACTAGAGCGAGGAGAGCGGTGGCGGAGTAGTGGCGTCCAGAGACGGACGGGAGGGAGTTAGAGTCTAGCCCTCCCGAGTGGGAGTGAGACAGCAGAGCGAGGAGAGCGGTGGCTTCTCATCTCTTATCTTCTTTGCCAAAGAACACAGTTTTAGAAATAAGGTTTGGAGTGTACAGACCATTTCATGAGACCTCTGCCACCAGGAACCGCCCTCAAACTCGTAATCGAGGCTTCGAAGGGTTGGTGTCACGATCCGTTGTGCCAGTATATAAGAGTCTTTTGACCTTACTTTAAGGTCTTGACTACCGGGCCACCACTGGGAGGAGACGACCTCCACCAGTGACAGCAGATCGACCGCTCTTCCAGAACTACTCGGGTCGGGACCAGTAGATCCTTCCAAACGGTAAGGTTTCAGAACATCAATACCCCCTCTGATTAGTTCATTCCAGGTAGTACAATTGGACGTTTATCCACTTTCGGGTGGCCTTACCTAAGGGCCGACTGTCAGACTAGGGGTATATACACAAGGAAGAGTGGATGCCTATCTTTCGATTCATTCTTGCTCCCAGGTTGTCGATGCTTCCACAGAGACATGGAAGATAAAGTCCGCCACTAGGAGATGAAACCTCTCCTACCAAGCAACTATTCCTGAAACTCTTGAGCACCATAAAGGGCTGATGAGGCTCGTCTCACAATATTATGGCCCGTAGCATTATATTTTGGCTAAAGGCGTAGGTATATTGGCTAAAGCCTCCCGGAAATGCCAGAATGGTGACAGTAACTTATACACTAGAAGCTATACCTCCTCTTCGGCTTTATACGGCCAACAGCCTATCTGGACTGATCTCAAACTTCCAGTAAACCAATTCCAACCATACCTAAGAGTCTAGCCTATCTGGACTGATCTCAAACTTCCAGTAAACCACTTCCAACCATACCTAAGAGTCTAGCCTATCTGGACTGATCTCAAACTTCCAGTAAACCACTTCCAACCATACCCAAGAGTCTAGCCTATCTGGACTGATCTCAAACTTCTAGTAAACCACTTCCAACCATACCTAAGAGTCTAGCCTATCGGGACTGACCTCAAACTTCCAGTAAACCACTTCCAACCATACCTATCTGGACTGATCTCAAACTTGTAGTAAACCACTTCCAACCATATACCTAAGAGTCTAGCCTATCTGGACTGATCTCAAACTTGCAGTAAACCACTTCCAACCATACCTAAGAGTCTAGCCTATCTGGACTGATCTCAAACTTCCAGTAAACCACTTCCAACCATACCTAAGAGTCTAGCCTATCTGGACTGATCTCTAAATTCCAGTAAACCACTTCCAACCATACCTAAGAGACGCCTGAACTGGCGCTCCATCTTGGGCCTCGCCTCATATTGACTTATCTCACCTAATCTACACTTATCATTTCCTCATCAACGTCTTCCGCAAAGTAAACGAACTACGTATTCTTTCCTTATTTACCATAACTCTCACAACAAACGAACATCCAGACACTCTCCCCTGGCCAGAACTGACGAACTGAAACCGTATGCCCCAAATCCTCTTCTGATACACATGTTCAGTCTCCGGTCTTTCTAATCCCCTTCTTTCGCAAGTACTCCTCAAAATCCTAATGCCCGTTGAACAAACCGTGTTACATTATATCCTGGCTGAATCGATCTCATATCTTTTTTCTACCCTCGCTAAGCATTTCTCTTCCGATATCCAACCTTCGCTGACTCCCAACTGCTAAGCCATCTTCATTCTACTAACAAGAACACTCTTTATGGCCCGATAGAGGAAGGTCTACCTCTGGTACGTGACGTCATGGGGTGACGTCATTGCCCCTATCAACACTCTATCTCGGGCTCCGTATACCTCCCTTAATCCTAACTATATCCACAATCCTTCATAAGCGATATTAGTTATATTAGTTGATCACCTAAAACGGCAACATAAAATGAAAATCTGTTTTTTCCAAAGTGTTTCGAAAGATTGACCGTTCTCGCACAGATGTTTTCCCGAACTGAGCCGCCTAAATGAATTAAATTGAGCCGTTAGGTTAACCACCCTTCAGTAGTTGCTAAGCAAGACGTATGAGAGACGAGCGTACCTGAGTCAGCACTGGGGGTGTGTCACGATCCATCACCCTGCTTCTTTCACATCAAGTCTGATTTATCTACAAGTAATACTTCTGCCAAATATACAAAGTAAAACTTCCCCTGATCGATCTAAATAGCCTCTTATCGACTCTTCTTTAAATTACTTTCTACAAAATGTGTGTTGCTTTTACAAATGCTAGTAAATCCACATTTTAATCTAACTTACTGGTACAAACGTGGGCAAAACAATTTTCAATTATTTATGAATATGACCGTAGCATAAATGGGTACCGAACACGACTTATGGGTCTCAAACCTTCGCCTTATGTGATCAGCTCATTCAGACAGGGCCGAAGGTGACAGAAGCTGGTGGATAAGATAAATAGCTTTTACCGAATTCTGCTTGGATTATAAAAGCAGAGCGGGAATCCGGATAGCCGTGGAAACAAGAAATATAAACAAAAACAAAATCAATTCCTACTTGGGTCAAAAAATTTAAAAAAATATTTTATTTTACTTACTTTTTATTAAATAACTACAATTAATATCACTAAACTAAGATAACCATGCGTTAAAACAACTGTTCTACCTCAATACCTATAACATGAAATCAGCTGTTTTATAAAATCTTATCATTTATTTCGAGCCAAATGACGAAATAACTATGTTATCCTGCTGCATACCTTGTCCTTTTTGTGAAACGTTTTCCTCTCATACAAAACTAAAAATAATTCATTATTAAGTTTAATTAATGAATTATTATTTGAAAAACTCAATTAAAATAAAGAGTCATCAACTAAAAGTTTAAAAAAATATATTTGAACTTAAGCGGAGGAATGAAAAGTATTTTAATATCGATTGTAAACTAGAACAAGATATATATATATATATATATATATATATATATATATATATATATTTATTATAACTTAACTTTTGTTATAATTAAATTTATTTTTAAATGTTATTCATTTACCTTACCTGTTAATGTTACACCTTCAGGTTTATAAAAGAATTAACAATCTTATCAATTTTTAAACATCACTTGCATTTATTCTCTTCAATTAATTCTACACATTATTCCAAATTTATATTAATATTTTGCAGTGACAGTAATGATATTTTAACTAATTTTACAATGATAAAAGGTGGACTTCTGAGGCTTTAGATTTCTAATAGAATAACATAAAAAAAAAACAGTATTAAAATTTTATTCTTGCTCTCGGGGTCGCTATTACGGGAACTTTGCTTTTAAATTTGAAATGGCGAAACTAGAATATTTTTTATAAATTTTGATGAAATTAAAATTTGTTTTGAACTAAAATATAGATGTCTGTTGGCTACAATTATATTCAGGATTTCCCGTCTTAACCACTATGGACCCTTCTCTATTGTCTATTTGCCGGACTCAACTTATAGCTTTCCTGGAAAGGATAATGACATGGTACCTGCTTTGTCCGCATTAGAAAAACTATTTGTGTCTTTTCTTGCTAGCAGATAATCATTTTAGCAACTAGCTTAATTTAATCTAAAGCCTCGTACTTTATGTTATAATCTATATATATATATATATATATATATATAGAGAGAGAGAGAGAGAGAGAGAGAGAGAGAGAGACAGACAGACAGACAGACAGACAGACAGATGGACCGAGACAGAGATTGTGAAGTAATAGAAGGAAATGAAAAAACAATGATAACAATGTTAATTATGCATCATCGATTTTCCAAACGAGAAACTATACCTTGTGGTATGCAAGGCGGCCTGTAAGCAGGGTCCGCGTGTTCGCTGCATCCACTACAAACCAGCGAGGTTCCTGTGCTCGCTACTACCAACTGCTACTCGTCCCAGATACTAAATACAACTGAACGAAATCGGGCGGTTGGCTTGTTTAGCGCTGTTGCCTCGTATGGAACTGGCCTAGAGGTATGGTCGAAAGTCGCTTACCTTTGAGTACTATATGGCAACGCTGTATTTTTGGCCACCCGCCCGATTTCGTGCAGTGAACTTTAGCTAGGACTGTATGCCGAGTGTTCGAAAGTACGATGAATCAAAGAGTTGCAGAGCCGACTTCACTAATCAGACCAACTTCATAAATGAGCACATCTTAGTTTGGTGGAAGTATTTTCTACCACCCGCCATTCTTGACCTAGCGCCGCGATACTTGAACGAAGAGTTGTCTAGAACGACAGCGTTCCCAAACGAAGCAGGAGCTATTCCAATGGAGATTTAAATAGAGCTTTTCTCTATTCTAAATAAGGACCGACCAATGACTCATTGGTCCACAATGGCCAGTTATAAACTGACGTAGTCGAGGTAGAAAGAATAAAGATAAAATTATTAACCTAATAATATAATCACCTAATAGCCTAATCTAATAACTTAAAGCTCTATTTATATACAAAAAAGTAACATTTTATTACATTTATAAATTTTTATTGCAAATAAAATCACCATTTGTTAACTTTGAGTTCTTGTCAATTACTTTTAATAAAATCTTTGATTAATTAAAATCTTTATTCCATTTCGTCTATCCGTTCACCTCTCCTTATATATATATATATATATATATATATATATATATATATATATATATATATATATATATATATATATATAGACCTATATATACAAATTTTCAATCCGTAATAAAATAAGTTTTTATTCATCCAATCAAAATCACTCATTTTTTTTTAACTTTAGTGGATGACAATTGATGTTAATACGGTTTATACAAACATTTATTCGTTAACTTAAATTTTAAAAAAACTTGATGTCCCGGACGGATTCGAAATGAGGACTACATATTAGAAATCCACCACTTTGCCACTGAGCCAACTTTTCTATAGCGGAAATTAAACTTAAAGATGTGTATGAAATTATAAGAGAAAGGTTCTTTGCTATAATTAAACATTATAAGAGGTGGATGGAAAGAGAAATTATAGACCACCATCCGCTTTAAGCAAAATTAATAGTCCAACATCTTGTACTGCTTTGAGAGGAAAATAGAAAATTGCAAGGAAATTCGCTGTCTATTTTTCCACTTAATACTGTGATTCTGTCACAGGTATATAGACATACTTATTTATAATAATTGTATTTATAAAAACATTATTATTTTTGTAGGCCTCAGTAGTAAACCACTAATTCTATATTACTTGTTTTATTATTCTCTCTCTCTCTCTCTCTCTCTCTCTCTCCCTAATTAAATACTCCTAATCTGAAGGATGACGTTATATTTGGCAACTTGATCCAACGGCCTTGAGTGATTGGGGGAACTGTTTCAGAGGAATAAACATATTTATGTACATAAGCTTTCCTAAGTCATCTTGAAGGTCACGACGACGCTAACGTCCGACTTCAACTTTCCACTTAGAACACAACAGGTGCCGAATGCACAGTGCCTAACCTCGTCAACAAGGCCGTCCTTTTTATTATACTTGGGTAAGTAACAGTTTGTACTTGCAAATTCCCTTTACAAATATTGCTTTCAATAATTAAGAGATATATATTTATTTCATTCTTTATTTTGTGCTGATTACTTGCTTGGAATATTTTTACTTTCAAGGAAATGACATTACTTTCCTTAATGACATTACGTGAAGTCAGATAAGTGCGCAAATTATGTGATATCTAGAAAAGCGTCAAAATAAAGAAAAGAAAAATGTAATTTCATACTAAAACTTTCCGTCGCGATTTCATCTTTGAGCTTATATCAGTGATTAGGAGTGTAATGTCGTCGAGAGATATTAAAGTTTAAAATATATGTTTCAATTCTCTCTATTAGTTCACACTCTCCCTATGTATGTCTTGTTCAAATTTTCAACAGTTAATAAAATACTTGAATAATTAGATTTAAAAAGTCAATTTCTTTAGGTTGGATTCGAACTGAATGGCTACACGTTTAAAACGCAGGAGTTTAGTTGAGTAGGAATTTAGAATTCCTAATTTAATATTGAAATAGCTAGTTTAGGTTTACTTAAAACAACTAGATTTGAATTGCTAACTTAGAATAGCAAACAGAATATTTAAATAAAATTCAAATAGCTAGCTTAGATTAGGTAACTAAAAATAGATACCTCAGAAATACTAACTTGAAATAGCTAACATAGAATACTAACTTAAAATGGTTAACATAGTATCGCTAACTTGAAATTGCTTACATAGAAAATCTAAATAAAACTAAAACAGCTAGCTTAGATTACATAACTTAAAATAGCTACCTCAGAAATGCTAACTTTAAATAGCTAACATAGAATACTAACTTAAAATGGCTAACATAGTATCGCTAACTGGAAATTGCTTACATAGAAAATCTAAATAAAATTAAAACAGCTAGCTTAGATTAGGTAACTTAAAATAGCTACCTCGGAAATGCTAACTTTAAATAGCTAACATAGAATACTAACTTAAAATGGCTAACATAGTATCGCTAACTGGAAATTGCTTACATAGAAAATCTAAATAAAATTAAAACAGCTAGCTTAGATTAGGTAACTTAAAATAGCTACCTCGGAAATGCTAACTTTAAATAGCTAACATAGAATACTAACTTAAAATGGCTAACATAGTATCGCTAACTGGAAATTGCTTACATAGAAAATCTAAATAAAATTAAAACAGCTAGCTTAGATTAGGTAACTTAAAATAGCTACCTCGGAAATGCTAACTTTAAATAGCTAACATAGAATACTAACTTGAAATGGATAATATAGTATCGCTAACTGGAAATTGCTTACATAGAAAATCTAAATAAAATTAAAACAGCTAGCTTAGATTAGGTAACTTAAAATAGCTACCTCGGAAATGCTAACTTTAGATAGCTAACATAGAATACTAACTTGAAATGGATAATATAGTATCGCTAACTGGAAATTGCTTACATAGAAAATGTAAATAAAATTAAAACAGCTAGCTTAGATTAGGTAACTTAAAATAGCTACCTCGGAAATGCTAACTTTAAATAGCTAACATAGAATACTAACTTAAAATGGCTAACATAGTATCGCTAACTGGAAATTGCTTACATAGAAAATCTAAATAAAATTAAAACAGCTAGCTTAGATTAGGTAACTTAAAATAGCTACCTCGGAAATGCTAACTTTAAATAGCTAACATAGAATACTAACTTAAAATGGCTAACATAGTATCGCTAACTGGAAATTGCTTACATAGAAAATCTAAATAAAATTAAAACAGCTAGCTTAGATTAGGTAACTTAAAATAGCTACCTCGGAAATGCTAACTTTAAATAGCTAACATAGAATACTAACTTGAAATGGATAATATAGTATCGCTAACTTCAAATAGCTAATTTAGAATATTTAACTTAGAGTGACTAGCATGGAATAGCTAACTAAAATTAAAATAGGTAGCTTAGAATAGCAAACGTAAAAAAGCTAAATTATAATAGCTAACTAAAATTATATTAGCTAACATAAAATAGCTTTTTAACTCGACTATCACAAAGCTATTTTATAAAATACTAGCAATCTTTCCATTTGAAAATGTAGGATCAATTTATAGGCTATACTGAAATATTAGTTTGTGGGCCGAACAATATTATCGATAAAAAAATTCTGAACTCCATCAAATCAAAAATAGAATAGTGGTCCGTTCATGGTACCACCTGACCTAATTAACTACATGCACTGATATTAGTTGTACAGTTACCTTAAAACGTTCAGAGCTGTATAGCGATTCCTAACCTCAATATGATAAATCGGGCGACCACCTATCAAAGGTTTATCTTTCATTTGGTCTGTTTAGTTTCGAAGAAGACGCAGATGAAAAGATTTTATTCCTTTTCAGAGAGCAAGAGACCGTTCTATTTTTTAAATATAATTGTTTTAAATTTATTATCTGTGATGTTTATCCACGACAGCACGTATATAAAAAAATATATCTTAATATGATTTTCTAATACACTTTACTAAAGTATTGAATTTATTATTTTATAAGAACATAAACTTATCTAACCATTTACCGATGTTTTTATTTTTCAACATTATAATCATTTTGAGATAAACATAATGTACTAAAAATTTGAAACCCATTATTTTTATGTGGGAAGAAATATCATCATAAATAAAGTTTATAAAACATGTAATATAAAAAAGAAATTTCGAGTAAATTCCAACTGAGGTTAATAGAATTTTTTTTTATTAATGTTAGAATGGTGACAGTAACTTATACACTAGAAGCTATACCTCCTCTTCGGCTTTATACGGCCACCAGCCTATCTGGACTGATCTCAAACTTCCAGTAAACCACTTCCAACCATACCTAAGAGAAGCCTGAACTGGGTCTCCTCTCATATTGACTTATCTCACCTAATCTACTCGCATCATTTTCTCATCCCAAGTTAAATACATCAAATCCTTGTATCATTTCCTCCCACGAGTAAACGAACTACGTATTCTGTCCTTATTGTTTGCCTACTTACAATTTGTTTGTTTCTTTAATTCGTTTCATTCATTTTAAACCTTACAGCACTATCTATGATATTGTGTGGTAACCATGCCAACAGTTTGAGGTTGTATAATGGAGATTTCGTCGAAAACCAGATGGGAGAAACAAATTCATATACATATTTGAGAAATATATTTCAAGGTACTGGAAAACTGGAGCAGTGGCAAGGCAGTAAACTTCGAACATGAAGATTTCTAGTTCGAATCCGGCTTGACCCCCTCAATTTGTAATTTAATTGTTGAATAAATATTCAAAGCCTTATTAACATCAATTGTCATCCACTATAAGTTAAACAATATGTATTTGAATTTGATTGGATGAATAAAAACGTATTTTATTAACGATTGAAATTTTGTACAAGATATATATCAAGAAAGTGTGAGTTAATAGAAGGAATTGAATAAACGCAATAAAGTAACATGTGAAGAGCTTTCGAACAAAAAGTTACAGTTTTATTTATGTAGATTTGAATTTTAGATTATATAATTTGTCGCCAATATATTAAATGAGCAAATATACTGAACAATCTATTTTACAGGTTTACTGATTGGCCAGTGGCGGCCCGGGCCTACCCATCTTTTTTATATGTACTGTATTTCTTGTAATCCTTCTTAGTTTCTATAATTGTAAAAAGATAAATTATATATATATATATATATATATATATATATATATATATATATATATATATATATATATATGAGATAAAAAAGTTCTCGTAATATTATAGCTAAATTTAGAATGGACTAACCAACAATAAAATATGAAAAAATCATTCTTTTGCGATTACATTATTTACCCTGAAACCACTTCTGAGGGGCTAGACCCAGCCACAACTAACCTAAACTGTGCCTACCAAAAAATAAATCCTGAAGCCACCCCAGATATAGGCCTTGCATTAGGCTTTTAGGGATATAAACGGTAATGGCCGTGGGATAAAAAAAACACAATGAAAACTTTCAAAAAACAACAAAAACTATAGAAAAGCTTGCATATCCCTTATTACCCCACGCGAATGTATATAAATACTGAAAGCCGCATCCGCGGAGGAACAATCCATTAACCTGGAATCCTGCCCATCCTAAAAGCAAACAGAGTTTAGGATTAGTTTAGATTTAAAAGTCCATTCCGTAGTATTGTTTCAAACAACACGCTAATGCCAGCGGCTGGGCCTTTTGGAGTTCAGTGTGAAATCGTGTTTAAAATATTAATCGAATACGGAGCATAAAATAAATACCCAGCTAAGTATAGGCTACTATTGTGAGGCTTGGGTTGGATAGGTCAGACCAGCGTGAGCTAAGGTGTCCTGTTAGACTCGCAGATAATTACCATGTAACAGCTGATTTTGTGTTATAGGTTATGTTGTAGAAGAAAGGTTTTAAATAGAAGATTATTATTAAACAGTTTTGATCAGTTAATAAATATATAAATTTATTTAAATTTTCATAAATCTCAATTCAAATTATTCAATATAATATTAATAAGTTATGTATTAATAATCCAACGTTTGAAAATAAACCATATTTAGGCCTGTCTTATACTTCTTAACGAACTGATTCGATTTGTGGTTAGGAAAATTTGTAATCAGTAAACATCTAATAAATGTTTTTGTTACACACATTATTTTACTATTAACTACAACAAATATTAGTCTTTATTAAATATATTGGTGAAATAAAGATGTGAAACTCGAATGAAATGTATAATTCATATTTTTGGCGATTTTCGTTGCAGCTTTTGCGAAACTATTGGCTCTGTTTAATCACTATCCCGAGACACACAACCAATTTTTTTATTCTAATTTTTAAAAGAAAGCTTTTTGATCCAAGTCGGATACTTATTATGAACCGACTTCTATATTAAGTTCGTTGAATATAATTTTTGTTCAGTAAATTTTTTTAACACTTGATAAACGTTTTCTACTTACTAAATTGTTATATTAACTTCGTTAAATATTTTCTGTTAAAATATCTATTAGTTACATTCTTAAAATGAAGTATTTATTCTGTCAATCAGTCCCACAACTATTTTTTGGGTTTTTTTTGATTCGGTAAAGTTTGTTTTCCATGACGATTACTGAAACTTTTATACCGACAGTAATTTCACGATTTACATAAGCGTCGCTGTATTTAAAGATATTTTTAAAAATTCACTGAGACAAACCTTTTCCAACCGAACTAAGCGATATTAAACTCTAATGGTGATTTCCTAGTTCGGCCAAAACGGCAAGAACTAGTCATTTCTGTCGGTTAGCCACACGACTGCCTTTTTTTCGCAAGGTTTCTGCACACCCAAGACCGATTCCCGGTGCACAAGTAAAGCGACAAATACATATTTATTGATGCAATGTTTTGTGGCCGTTTTCGAATTGGAAGTATTTAATTGTTGGTTTGTTGGAAAATTAGTGTTTTTTTTTAACAAAAAGGAAACTCATCGAAAATGTAGCCGAAAAAAACTTTCCTAACCTGAAAGTAATGCTTTTCGTACAAAGCAATTCCTTGAATACGAAAACTGGCGACAATTTGTAGCAATCCCTTGTAGCCGTCATCGTTCCGAAACTGAATAGCTTAGTCCGATCCCGAGGTTTTAATCATGAACCCTGATCATTTGCAACAGTATAATAGTTCCCCAGGGTAGGAACGGGATCCGCCCCTACACGTATCTCGGCCCCTCCTTCTATTGGAGAATGCATGTATCCTACAGGAAGATTGATTGTCACATGTTTTAATAACGATAGAGAAGAGTCGTCTAAGACTGCTTTAGAAACACCCTTTACTACGACAAGATTAATGTTGCTTCAAATTAACCATTCTTTAACCTGCGCTTTATTTATCTGTGTTTTTATAAAACAGTAAGTTCTGTTTATGTATACGCTATTCTAATGGCTGCCAGTCAGGGTCCTAGAAAACGCAATTATCAATCATCCGATGTTTATACAAGTGTTATGTGATTTGAAAATATATTTGCACTTAAAACTACAACTATACTTTTGTGTTGTATTTAAGGATTGATCTTAAACAACTGTGGCATATGCTGCAGGCCTAACTAAACTAAACAACTGTGGCATATGCTGCAGGCCTAACTAAACTAAACAACTGTGGCATATGCTGCAGGCCTAACTAAACTAAACAAATAGAAACCCAATTGCCTTTAACTTGCTGTAAATCAACCCCCGACGAGGATTTCAGTTACAAGGTGCATAGCTTCAGAGGATAACATTAATTTAAAAATTGTCAATTAACAAGACAGCCTCAACCCCTCCCGCTTTCCTACTTACAAAGTCAACCAAATCACGAATAAACCAAACTAGTTATAAACCCACGGAGAAACACGACAGGCAGTACGTCAACCTTGAACGGGCTTTGCCTAGAAAACTCAAACTCAACGCAAATACTCAATAAAGTCAATACTTACCAAACGTAGCACATTCTTCGTGACATACACAAACGTAAAACACCCCCCACACACCACACACACATACGCACGTACACGTACACGCACACACACGCGTGCGCGAAGACGCACACTACGAAGACTATTTGGAGACCAGCAGAATAAAAGACCCTCTGAATGATGTCACAAGGTGTTCGCTCACATTCAAATCGCTCACAGATCGAGATAGCAGAAAGCTAAAGCAAGTGAAATGTATTGACAAACGTCACCACACTGTTAGTCCCGATTATTGTAAAGACGCCAGTCTCTAAATGGGCAAATTATGCGACGCCTGTATTAAAAAATACCTTTTTTTAATTAATTTTACCGTAGTTTAAATTGATCGAGTAACATATTAAAAAGTACACTAAATCCATATGTTTGACCTTCACGTATTTAGGAAGTACAAAGCTGGAAAAGAGTATCTTTCTGTAAGAACTGGGAAGAGACTATATTCCGTTGCGAACTCATACAGCGCAAAACCATATTCAAAACCTTGTTGAATCGAATAAAATACTTACCCTTATTTCTGTCATAAAGTTACAGCGTCCAATTGTCATCTCCAAAACAACAGTTGTAATTACTTTTGGTAAGAAATAACACAAACACAAGAGTGATTGAAGACTTGCCCTGAAGGGTTCTGGCTTTGTCCAATGAACGAGACGCTTGGTAAGGTGAACTACCCCGCAAGGGGTATTAATCACTTCCTAATCCTTTTTGCTGTTCTTTAAGTGACTCTTGATTACCAATAAAAAAAGAGACTGGCAAATATCTGTATTCATTAGAAAGTTTTAACGCCTTCTACCGATCGTCGTGGTTCAATTACTTCATTATTCAATGCTTCAATTTGATTTTAAAACAAATTTATTTTCCCATCGAATACCAATTAGGATTAATTAAAGTAAAATTTTGTTCTCACATACATTAAAATTGTTTCTGTTTTTAGATTAGGAAAATAAATTTCAGAAATACATTTTACACCTATCTTCAATATTTCGCCTTTCCTTCTTAAATATATATATATTTTTAAAAAGGTCGGTACTTTTGTACAACAAATTAGAACTCACAGATTTTCTATGAATGAACCATTAGGCCTTCAATCACCCTTGTTTAGGTTACCTGCCATGCATTGCTTAAAGTGATACAAGCTGTCTGTCCTACTGTTAGAATAGTCCGCAGAGGAACTATTCACGGGCCCATGTATAATTACTGTGTTTAGTATAACCTCTATTAGGAAAACAAATTTAAACTGTGATTACTTCAGTTGTCAAACAAACAAGTAATACAGAAAAAAACATTTTAAGTCAATTCCTATTTAGATTTAAAAAAATATTTTATTTCAGTTACTTTTTAATAAATAATCAAAGTTAATATATATAAAGTGACATAACATATACGTTAAAACAGCTGTTCTACCACATAACTTATAACATAAAATCAGCTGTTTTATGAAATTATGTGTAATCACTTATTTTAATCCAAATGAAACTAACTATATTGCATACCTTGCAACTTTTACAAAACATTATTTTCCCACAAAAAACTAAAATTATTTATTTAAATTTATTAAAAGAATTTATTTTAAAAAAAAAACTCTATTAACACAAAGTCTCATCCACGACAAGTATTGAATGAGTGGGTGGATAAAGAGTGTTTTATTAGCGACTGAAAATTTGAACAAGGTATATATGTATAAGGAGAGTGTGAACTAACAAAAGGAAGTAAAAAACGTTATCGTACAATACAATGCAAAAACATGAAACATTGAAAAACTAATCACTACCGTCACAAAGACAAAATATACGTTGTAAATCAATAAACAATTGACTGTAATTACTAGCTACAAAAATCGTAATGTTTCTTATAAAATGAACGTATCTCAACAACTTTTCCGCCACAGAACCCAGAACAATCACCACCCTACAAGCAAACGCCCTCCTTGGGATAAATATATCACATTATGCTATTTATTCTCCAATTCTAAACCACTAAACTAAATCCCAGCCCGAAACTTGAGCGGACTTTCTTCGCGCCATTCCTTGTCATTAAAATCGCATTTTGTCCCTCATCCCTTAAACAAAGCCAGATTTACTCACTTTATGTCAGGCGAGGCGTTTAGCGACGATTATACCCACAAATTTATAACTTTTCTCTCACTATTTTATAACTATAAATACCTGTTTAGACTCTTAGTGAGCTTAGCCAGTTTTAATTCGATTTTGGTAACGAAAATTGTTGGTATACTGATTTTTCTATGGCTTAGTAGGACTTATTGTGTCAGACTATATGTTTTATGTATTTATTAAAATTGAAAAACTCTCAAGCATCAATGGCTCTTAAGAAAACCTCTCAAGCATCAATGGCTCTTAAGAAAACCTCTCAAGCATCAATGGCTCTTAAGAAAACCTCTCAAGCATCAATGGCTCTTAAGAAAACCTCTCAAGCATCAATGGCTCTTAAGAAAACCTCTCAAGCATCAATGGCTCTTAAGAAAACCTCTCAAGCATCAATGGCTCTTAAGAAAACCTCTCAAGCATCAATGGCTCTTAAGAAAACCTCTCGAGCATCAATGGCTCTTAAGAAAACCTCTCGAGCATCAATAGCTCTTAAGAAAACCTCTCGAGCATCAATGGCTCTTGAGAAAACCTCTCGAGCATCAATGGCTCTTAAGAAAACCTCTCAAGCATGAATGGCTCTTAAGAAAACCTCTCAAGCATCAATGGCTCTTAAGAAAACCTCTCAAGCATCAATGGCTCTTAAGAAAACCTCTCAAGCATCAATGGCTCTTAAGAAAACCTCTCAAGCATGAATGGCTCTTAAGAAAACCTCTCAAGCATGAATGGCTCTTAAGAAAACATCTCAAGCATCAATGGCTCTTAAGAAAACCTCTCAAGCATCAATGGCTCTTAAGAAAACCTCTCAAGCATCAATGGGTCTTAAGAAAACCTCTCAAGCATCAATGGCTCTTAAGAAAACCTCTCAAGCATCAATGGCTCTTAAGAAAACCTCTCAAGCATCAATGGCTCTTAAGAAATCCTCTCAAGCATCAATGGCTCTTAAGAAAACCTCTCAAGCATGAATGGCTCTTAAAAAAACCTCTCAAGCATCAATGGCTCTTAAGAAAACCTCTCAAGCATCAATGGCTCTTAAGAAAACCTCTCAAGCATCAATGGCTCTTAAGAAAACCTCTCAAGCATAAATGGCTCTTAAGAAAACCTCTCAAGCATCAATGGCTCTTAAGAAAACCTCTCAAGCATGAATGGCTCTTAAGAAAACCTCTCAAGCATCAATGGCTCTTAAGAAAACCTCTCAAGCATCAATGGCTCTTAAGAAAACCTCTCAAGCATCAATGGATCTTAAGAAAACCTCTCAAGCATCAATGGCTCTTAAGAAAACCTCTCAAGCATCAATGGCTCTTAAGAAAACCTCTCAAGCATCAATGCCTCTTAAGAAAACCTCTCAAGCATCAATGGCTCTTAAGAAAACCTCTCAAGCATCAATGGCTCTTAATAAAACCTCTCAAGCATCAAAGGCTCTTAAGAAAACCTCTTAAGCATCAATGGCTCTTAAGAAAACCTCTCAAGCATCAATGGCTCTTAAGAAAACCTCTCAAGCATCAATGGCTCTTAAGAAAACCTCTCAAGCATCAATGGCTCTTAAGAAAACCTCTCAAGCATCAATGGCTCTTAAGAAAACCTCTCAAGCATCAATGGCTCTTAAGAAAACCTCTCAAGCATCAATGGCTCTTAAGAAAACCTCTCAAGCATCAATGGCTCTTAAGAAAACCTCTCAAGCATCAATGGCTCTTAAGAAAACCTCTCAAGCATCAATGGCTCTTAAGAAAACCTCTCAAGCATCAATGGCTCTTAAGAAAACCTCTCAAGCATCAATGGCTCTTAAGAAAACCTCTCAAGCATCAATGGCTCTTAAGAAAACCTCTCAAGCATGAATGGCTCTTAAGAAAACCTCTCAAGCATCAATGGCTCTTAAGAAAACCTCTCAAGCATGAATGGCTCTTAAGAAAACCTCTCAAGCATGAATGGCTCTTAAGAAAACATCTCAAGCATCAATGGCTCTTAAGAAAACCTCTCAAGCATCAATGGCTCTTAAGAAAACCTCTCAAGCATCAATGGGTCTTAAGAAAACCTCTCAAGCATCAATGGCTCTTAAGAAAACCTCTCAAGCATCAATGGCTCTTAAGAAAACCTCTCAAGCATCAATGGATCTTAAGAAAACCTCTCAAGCATGAATGGCTCTTAAGAAAACCTCTCAAGCATGAATGGCTCTTAAGAAAACCTCTCAAGCATCAATGGCTCTTAAGAAATCCTCTCAAGCATCAATGGCTCTTAAGAAAACCTCTCAAGCATGAATGGCTCTTAAGAAAACCTCTCAAGCATCAATGGCTCTTAAGAAAACCTCTCAAGCATCAATGGCTCTTAAGAAAACCTCTCAAGCATCAATGGCTCTTAAGAAAACCTCTCAAGCATGAATGGCTCTTAAGAAAACCTCTCAAGCATGAATGGCTCTTAAGAAAACATCTCAAGCATCAATGGCTCTTAAGAAAACCTCTCAAGCATCAATGGCTCTTAAGAAAACCTCTCAAGCATCAATGGGTCTTAAGAAAACCTCTCAAGCATCAATGGCTCTTAAGAAAACCTCTCAAGCATCAATGGCTCTTAAGAAAACCTCTCAAGCATCAATGGATCTTAAGAAAACCTCTCAAGCATGAATGGCTCTTAAGAAAACCTCTCAAGCATGAATGGCTCTTAAGAAAACCTCTCAAGCATCAATGGCTCTTAAGAAATCCTCTCAAGCATCAATGGCTCTTAAGAAAACCTCTCAAGCATGAATGGCTCTTAAAAAAACCTCTCAAGCATCAATGGCTCTTAAGAAAACCTCTCAAGCATCAATGGCTCTTAAGAAAACCTCTCAAGCATCAATGGCTCTTAAGAAAACCTCTCAAGCATGAATGGCTCTTAAGAAAACCTCTCAAGCATCAATGGCTCTTAAGAAAACCTCTCAAGCATCAATGGCTCTTAAGAAAACCTCTCAAGCATCAATGGCTCTTAAGAAAACCTCTCAAGCATCAATGGCTCTTAAGAAAACCTCTCAAGCATCAATGGCTCTTAAGAAAACCTCTCAAGCATCAATGGCTCTTAAGAAAACCTCTCAAGCATCAATGGCTCTTAAGAAAACCTCTCAAGCATCAATGGCTCTTAAGAAAACCTCTCAAGCATCAATGGCTCTTAAGAAAACCTCTCGAGCATCAATGGCTCTTAAGAAAACCTCTCGAGCATCAATAGCTCTTAAGAAAACCTCTCGAGCATCAATGGCTCTTGAGAAAACCTCTCGAGCATCAATGGCTCTTAAGAAAACCTCTCAAGCATGAATGGCTCTTAAGAAAACCTCTCAAGCATCAATGGCTCTTAAGAAAACCTCTCAAGCATCAATGGCTCTTAAGAAAACCTCTCAAGCATCAATGGCTCTTAAGAAAACCTCTCAAGCATGAATGGCTCTTAAGAAAACCTCTCAAGCATGAATGGCTCTTAAGAAAACCTCTCAAGCATGAATGGCTCTTAAAAAAACCTCTCAAGCATCAATGGCTCTTAAGAAAACCTCTCAAGCATCAATGGCTCTTAAGAAAACCTCTCAAGCATCAATGGCTCTTAAGAAAACCTCTCAAGCATCAATGGCTCTTAAGAAAACCTCTCAAGCATGAATGGCTCTTAAGAAAACCTCTCAAGCATCAATGGCTCTTAAGAAAACCTCTCAAGCATCAATGGCTCTTAAGAAAACCTCTCAAGCATCAATGGCTCTTAAGAAAACCTCTCAAGCATCAATGGCTCTTAATAAAACCTCTCAAGCATGAATGGCTCTTAAGAAAACCTCTCAAGCATGAATGGCTCTTAAGAAAACCTCTCGAGCATCAATGGCTCTTAAGAAAACCTCTCGAGCATCAATAGCTCTTAAGAAAACCTCTCGAGCATCAATGGCTCTTGAGAAAACCTCTCGAGCATCAATGGCTCTTAAGAAAACCTCTCAAGCATCAATGGCTCTTAAGAAAACCTCTCAAGCATCAATGGCTCTTAAGAAAACCTCTCAAGCATCAATGGCTCTTAAGAAAACCTCTCAAGCATCAATGGCTCTTAAGAAAACCTCTCAAGCATGAATGGCTCTTAAGAAAACCTCTCAAGCATGAATGGCTCTTAAAAAAACCTCTCAAGCATCAATGGCTCTTAAGAAAACCTCTCAAGCATCAATGGCTCTTAAGAAAACCTCTCAAGCATCAATGGCTCTTAAGAAAACCTCTCAAGCATGAATGGCTCTTAAGAAAACCTCTCAAGCATCAATGGCTCTTAAGAAAACCTCTCAAGCATCAATGGCTCTTAAGAAAACCTCTCAAGCATCAATGGCTCTTAAGAAAACCTCTCAAGCATCAATGGCTCTTAATAAAACCTCTCAAGCATGAATGGCTCTTAAGAAAACCTCTCAAGCATGAATGGCTCTTAAGAAAACCTCTCAAGCATCAATGGCTCTTAAAAAAACCTCTCAAGCATCAATGGCTCTTAAGAAAACCTCTTAAGCATCAATGGCTCTTAAGAAAACCTCTCGAGCATCAATGGCTCTTGAGAAAACCTCTCAAGCTTCAATGGCTCTTAAGAAAACCTCTCAAGCATCAATGACTCTTAAGAAAACCTCTCAAGCATCAATGGCTCTTAAGAAAACCTCTCAAGCATCAATGGCTCCTAATTTTATAGAAGAAGCTTTATAAATTATAGGACTATTGAGTTGTACTTCTTTTTTAATTTGATTTTGATCCAGGAAAATTATTACAATAATTATTGGCAGTTTCCCACGCAATATTAATTCCACTGCAACTCTATAAGTCCTATTATAGAATATTAAGAACTCTATCGGACCTATTGCAGCAAAATGAAAGGGTGTATAGGACTTAGTAAAAACATTTAAAGACGCTATAGGACCAATTGTAGAAAATTGAAGGACTCCATAAGAATTTTTATAGAAAAGTTAGGATGTATATATAACCTATTGTAGAAAATTTAAGGACTTATTGAGAAAATTTAAGGATTATATAAGAATATTTGTAGAAAATGTAAGGACTCTATGGTACCTATTGTACAAAATCAGAGGAATTTATAGGACGTATTGTAGAAGATTTAATAACAGTATATGTCCCATTGTAGAAAATTGAAAGGCTGTATAGGACTTAGTATAATTTAAGGACTCTATAAGACCAATTGTAGAAAATTTAAGTACACTATAGGACTTATCGTAAAAAATTTATAGGTTATATAGGATCTATTATAAAAAAGACTCTATAGCCTACTGTAGAATGTTTATGGATTCTAGAGGATTTAATGTTGCAGATTTAAGGACTGTCCAGAGCCTATTATAGAAAATGTATTATAAAAATGTAAAGATTTTATAGGACCTATATTACAAAATTGAATGACTAGGAATTTTTACTAAATTTTACGGACCATATATTACCTATTGAAGAAAATTGAAGGACTCTATAAGACCTATTGCAGAAAATGTAAGGACTCTATAGGACCTATAAACCTTGAAGGACTCGATAAGACCTCTTGTAGAAAATTAAATAATTTTATATGATTTATTCTAGAAAATGAAAGGACTCTATAGGACTTGTAGATAATTTAAGGACTGTCCAGGACCTATTGTAAAGAATGTATGGACTCTATAGGACTTGTAGATAATTTAAAGAGTGTCCAGGACCTATTGTAGAGAATTTAAAGACTCTGTAGGACTTGTAGATAATTTAAGGAGTGCCCAGGACCTATTGTTAAAAATGTAAGGACTCTATACGACTTGTAGATAATTTAAGGAGTGTCCAGGACCTATTGTTAAAAATCTAAGGACTCTATAGTACATATATTACCACCTTGAAGGACTCTATAAGACTTATTGTAGAGTATTGAAGGCCTGTATAGGACTAACAGCTCTTATTTTTTTCAAAGTTTAAAATTATAATAACTTCTATTCTTATGGATCTGCTTTCATTAAGGAAAATAAACATGGTTTTCTCCCTAAACCTAAAACCTTCATAAAAACGAAGATTTTCGATAACATTTTCTCGTTATGTTTCACACTCTTTAAGCCCTTTTTTTGACCTGCTTTAAGCGTTACTAGATAAATTAATCGCATATACGATATTTCTCAAAATATCGCCAGTTACATTTAAAAGTTTTAAAACATATTCTCTAAATAACCACTAATTGAACACCAAAACATGTGCTGGCATTCCACCACATTTGGCTTCAAAAACCTTCTCTCAATTAGTTTATCTCTTTCCTCTCTTTAAGCTTCAGAAGGATATACCCGGATTTAGGTACGCGAGTGTCTGGACGGGGTTATATTGTGAGGATCAATCAAAATCTTCAAGATTTATCAAATGTTTATCAACAAACATTTTGTTTTATTAAAACTAAATTTAAAGTTTTTTGAACTTAAACAACTGTTTTAATTACATGTCAAAGTTAAATAACCGCCAACAATTCCGCTTGATGATTTATGTATTCTAAAGTGATTATATTTGTAGCTACCGTGTATGTTTTGAGGTTATAATTAGCCCTTTGGCAGCGCATGGTTGTTGCTGCACAATTATCTTGCACAATACAGATAATATCACCTTATTCATTCGGTAAAGGGCAGACCCCTCCATGGTTGTGGCACAGGTTCTTTAACGCACAATAGGACGCGTCTTGTTTATGCTAGAACCTTCTAGAGGTAAGCTGATAGAAATTACTGGAAGTTCTAAGTCGATATATATATATATATATATATATATATATATATATATATATATATATATATATATATATTCTTGATATTTAACGTTATCCATTGTTTTTCCGTTGCACTGACTTTATGAAGTTAATATATTACTATTGTAAGTAATTTTATCCACCATTAAGTGCAATAATTTTACCTTGAGTGATGAGGCACCTTTCGGTCATTTGACCATTGTCGAATCACTGAAGTTTTTTTGTTGTAGATGTTCGGTCCGTGATATTGGTATTTGTTGACGTTACACGCACTTTCTCTTGATCTGTGTGTATGACGTTTTTATATAGTATGTCTTCTGTATATGTTGTTTGTAGATTCATTAAATTGTTGTGTATGTTTTTATAAATGTGGTATTTTTCTAGTGAGTTTAGTTCTATTGGGTTGTTATTTATTTCAAGTATGGTTAGGTTATTTTCGTAATTTGTTATTTCATGTTTATGAGATATTAGGTGTGCTGCAACATTTGATACTTTTGAATTTTTGTTTTTGAATGCTCTATAATGTTCTTCAAATCTTATTTTAAATGTTCTGGTTGTTTTTCCTATGTAAAAAGCGTTACAGTTGTTGCATATGATTTTGTAAATTCCTGATAGGTTATGTTTTTCTGAATTTGTTTTGTGGTTTGTGTTATTAAGATATTTTATTATTTTGTTGTTTGGTTTGTATGTAGGAGTGTAGTATTCTTTGTTGTATATATTTGTTATTTTTTCTATTTTGTTATTGGTGTATTTATATTTTAGGTAGATTTTTTTATTTTCATTATTTTCGTGTTCTGGTTGTAGTGTTGTGTTGAGGTTAGGTTTTTTTGTGAATTTATTGTATATATTTTTTATAAGGTGTTTGTTGTATCCATTTTCTATTGCTATTTTTGTAATGTTATCTAATTCTTCATTTAATTTTTGTTTGTTATCCTGTGTGTATTTTATTGCTTTATTTATCATGTTACTGTAAGTGTTAATTTTGTGTGTCCAGGGGTGGTTAGATTAGTAGTGTATTGTGGTGCTGTTGGAAGTAGGTTTCCTGTGTACTGTAGTTTCTATTTTATTACCATTTATATTTAAAGTGATGTCGAGAAAGTTGATTGTTCTATTTGTTTCTGTTTCAACGGTGAATTGTATGTTTTCGTTGTATATATTTAGTTTGTTTAATATTATGATGTGTTCGTTGTGAATGGTAGGTTGGTATATTACAAGTATATCGTCTACATACCTTGTCCATAGTGAAATATTGTGTGTGTTTATTATAGGTTTAATTATTATTTGTTCTATATATATATATATATATATATATATATATATATAGCCTTTGTTAAGTGAGAAGAGAGATCAGTGCTTACAATGTATTGAAGAGAGTCAAAGCTTATACAGTGACAACGTCCCTTAGAACGATATTTTATTCCTACACTGCAAATTGATATCGATTAATCAATCGATCAACTACAATCGATATAATTGCATTTATATTTAAGTTGGAAACATATTACAAATTAATTTGATCGCAATTAACTGGGCCGCGCCAGAAGTTAATTACATTTTCCGCGTCATTATTCCGTTGCGGATAATGTCTATGCAAATTATCGCAGTCCAATAAAACAGCTGTAATGTCGTTTATATTGAAATTGTTATTTGATGAAATTATTATTATTTATTGAAACTTGCCAACATTACCTATGTTCGACCTGAATTTAGTCATTTGTGAAATGTTTTTTAACTGAAATCAGATAATTAACTTGAGTATAATGAATTTATTTGAAGGTAAACCTTCCCAGTTTTGGTGTGTGTGTGTGTGTGTGTGTGTGTGTGTGTGTGTGTGTGTGTGTGTGTGTGTGTGTGTGTGTGTGTGTGTGTTTGCCCTTGCAATCTAAAAAAATTAAAACTTTTATAAATTTGAATTTAAAAAATTAAAATGTAATGACCAAATGTTAAAATTTTATTATTAAAGACAAATTATTACAAAGTATAGAATAACAGAGTGGAAAAGCCAATATTTTACAGTAAATAATAAAAACTGTAATTACAAATAAATTTGACAAGCCGGAAGTGTAGTGCCAATAATTAAGTGAAAACAAATGACTAAAAAATACTACTGTATCTAGTGAACCTGACCACCTACAACCACTATTGACATTTCTAAAGAACAAGTAAAGTGTGAACAAAATCAATGGTGAAATCATAAAACTTTAGTAAATAAAAAATTACAGCAAAGTTATATAAAATAGACATTTTAAGAATTAAAGAACGGTAACGGCCTTCAAGCAAGCTGGTTCATGTTATCAGAGGAGTGAGACCAAGCGGGTGGAGGGGGAAGTGCGGCGACATTCAAGCCACCTTGGTGCGGCGAGACCAATAAACCAAAGCATAAGAGATTTTACGGGAGGCCGAATGCAACTATGTCGGTTTGCAGTTAGACAAAAGTCAACAAGCCAGATGGCGTCTACAAGAACATTTCTACCGTCAAATTTATAACGCACGAAATAGATCGGTATTTCCATTTGTTAGAAAATGTAACTCAAATCGTAACGACTTACCATGGTTTCGCTGTCCAAAAATCCAAAGGATCCAGGGAGGAAGAAAGAAGACCCCAGCCTCAACAAGATCTAAGGGCCAGGAAGTGAAACTTTTGGCGTCATTTTTTAAAGGCAAATTTATTAGTTATAATTTAATAAACTTTTCAGAAAATTATAATTCAGAATTTTTAATCATAAAAAAATAAACAATGGCTTCACTCTAATTAAAATTGTCAAATAGTTTTAAAAAAATAAAATATTTGTTTTATATGTAATATTAAAGTGTGTAAAAACATTAAAACCAGATGATAAAGTCAGATTTCCAAAAAGGCAAGTTTTTGCATGTAAATTATTCAAATTTCGCATTAAAGTCTCTAGACCGGCTTAATCATGAAGAAACTAACAAATGAAAATTTAATTAAACTTATTAGAGTGGTTTCGACTATAAATTTGGTCATTTTTAATAAGTTCGAAAAAGTAAAGAATTGTTGCAAAGGTTTGAATAATTTAAAATATTAAATATGAGTAATAATTTCATGCAATATTGGTAAATGATTTTGAAGCAATTAAATAACTATTAACACAACAGAATGTTATATTATCACTTAGGAAACATTAGTTCAAGAGTTAAAAATTATGGAAATAATTAACGTATGATATACTGTGAAAATTTCAAATATAATTTTAATTTAGTTTTCAAGAATCAATGATTAAATTCATAGGATAAAGTAAATATATGTAAAAAAGTATTTAAATCAAATATGTAGTGTTAAAATATTTTCTGCATATTTACAAAGGCAGTAGAAATCATAAAGTGTATAATTTTGTTACTTTTTATATATTTTTGTATCACTAAAATTATTATACAAAATCTTTATAATTTATTTCAAAATATCCTGTGTTAATAAATAAATAAAAACTCAAAGTGTTTTCTAACTATTAAATTAATGGTTACAAAGTTATATATCAAGAATATTTAAATTCATAAAATAATAAATGCAATAAAATAAAAGCCTAATGTTACAACAGGAGACTTTCCTCCTGACAGTAAATTAATTTAAAATATTTGAGCTATATCAAAAGATAGTTGGTTTTCAAATCAAAGTCCAGTAACAAATTACACTAGCAGATCCTGCTTAAATGTAACACAGGAGCCTATAAAAAGGTAAAATTAAGCAGGATCAAATTTTGCACGGCTCAACCTGGATCACCAGTTAAGAATGCACATGGTAAGATCTATGTATGTTATGATTGTTCATGCTAATATGTATCTTTTCACCTGACAAAATGACTATATAGAGCTCACAATATTAGTTAAAAGTAGGAAGCATATTTAGAACAGTAGGTCAAGTCGGCGTATCTTTGCATTCTCTTAAGTGCATTTTAAACAGTAGGCAGATGATTAAAAATAGAATAGTAGGCAGGTAAAGATGGGTTCACTGCAGTGTCTGTGTAAGCGCGTGCGTGCGTGCGCGCGCGCGTGTGTGTGTCTGTGTGTGTGTCTATGTATGTATTTATAACTAATATGTTTTACCTACTTTAAAGATATGTACAAGGCTATCACTGTAGGATTGCAATCAATGTCAGGAAAATAAATGTTTGTAACTAAAGTTAAACCAAATTATCTGATGTGTATTTGGCGTAACCGGCTTCAGTTTCAAACTGCAATTGTATAAATGCAAAGGGACGTGACCTCATAACCGCGTTATAAAGTGGGGGGGGGCGCAGAGCTTGAAAGATTGAGAATCCGCCCTTTGACTAACCACTAGTGACGTATTTTTATTACATTTAAATAAAATAAAGTTGGTTTACGTAAAAATTGTAAAACCCGCTAAAAATTGATTTGTCTAATTTATTTAGTCTTCGCAGAACGTTTTGCAAGTAGCAGGTTGTTTCCCCCCAATAGGAACTACTTTGCACTATATCGTTAATTATCGGCCTTAAAATGAACTAGTGGTCACGTGGAGGTTATGCAGGTTTGTAGAGCATATATATGTTAGATTACAATGCATACTCTACCCAATGCCTTTCGAATTAAGTATCTTTCCATCGAATGTATACGATCCGTTTAATGCCAGTTTTTGGTAATTTAAGGGAGTTTCAGTCCCATTTACCTGGAATTATCGAGACTCTACTGTAATTATTTGTGCAAAAGCAGTTCACATAAAATGCCTCTTTCTGTAACTATTTCGCTTATCGATAACACTTTACTCACATTTGTCACAATCTATATAAGTATGCCAGTTTAAATGGAGCGATATTTCACCATCTTGTAAACAAGCCAACCTCTCCCCGGAAGAAAATCACCGATAACGACTACACTACGACTATGCCTATACATCTATTGTCCGCGTTGAGTGGACGCACGCAATGTAAGCTGGCCGAGTAATTGCGTGTGCGTGCGAGGTCGAACAAAAACACCGCGCCGAAGTAAATAAATCACGGAACGCTACCAAATCTGCAGTAATACGAGTGTATCTGTGTTAATAATGCGTTATCTGAGGGCGCAGGACTGCACGTCATTGTAAACAATAAAAGCAAAGTTTAATGCTTACATCATATAATGAGCAAACCTGGTGGTAATAGCGAGGGAATATGCATCTGATACAGACAATAGCAAGGTCTAGTCTGAGGGTAAAGATCCGATTGCACTACATGGACCTTTCTAATTAGACGAGGTATTGAGGCCGTTCGGAAGGTTCTATTAGTCCCGAGAGGATAGTCACTATTTTTCTTTTTCTGCCGTATTTATTACTCTTCTACACTTTTACAAAACACACTGCCGCATGATATTGAGAAAATACGTCTTTCCGAGAATATAGAAAAACTATCTCTATTCAATATGAAATTACTCAAATATAAAAATGTTTTGCGACTTATTTTTAAAACTAAATAAAAACAAGTAATATGAACAAACACATTTTAAAGTCACTTCCTTCTTAACTCAACAAAGAAAAATTTTATTTGAGTTACTTTTAATAAATAATATAAATTAAGTTACATAACCCTTGCGTTAAAAAAGCAGTACAACCACATAATCTATAATACAAAATCGCCTGTTTAAAGAAATCATGTGTTATCACTTTTATCAAGCCAAATATGACGAAATAACTATAGTGCATACCTTGCACCTTTTGTGAAATGTTTTTCTGTATTATAACACTAAAATTAATTCAATAAATTTAATTATTGAATTAATATTATTTTTTTAAACTATACTAACATGACGTGTCATCCACTAACAATTTTAAAAAATACCTTCCAACTAGAGCGGATGAATAAAAAATATTTTATTGATAATTGCAAATTTGAAAAGAGCGTGAACTAATAGAAGGAATAACGCCATATCCCAAACCTTTAAGTCTAAGTTTAATATATTATTTGTAGATATACAGCAGACGCGCTTCGCGATAGATCAGCGCATTTTTCAATGCTGTGAGTTATTGACAAGACTGCTTACCTTCGCAAATCACCTCATGGGCACTAAACACTCATGCAAAAGTATGGAAAATAACATGAGCATTATCCACACATGCAACGAAGTCCATAAATTAAACACACTAGCACAGCATGAAATATATAGACATACAAAACACATAAAAATGACATCCTAAATGAATAAACACGGCACACATCACACATACTCTTCGATCACATGACTTCTAACTTTCAAAAATGATACCGAGGAAGCACAACTGCAGCTCTCCTAGGGGAAAAAAATACGAGACTGAAGGAGTCGTAATACGAAAACGTTTCCTCCAAGTGTAATTTCACAATTTAACAACCTTCAGTTAACAAACACGTTATGGTGTTTATATCTCTCATAGTTTTCTACTGTGTTAAGTTTCTTGCTTTTATAATTGTAATGTAGGATTTTTAGATTGGTGTCTATATTGGTGTGTGAGTGTAGTGTTTTGTACGTGTATGGCAAAATTTAATGTGGGTTGTGTCTTTCTTATCTGTTTTACGTGTTAGTTGTATCTTGTGGTAAATGTTCTCCCTGTTTATCCTATGTAAAAGCTGGGGCAGTTGTTGCATATAATCTTGTGTACGCCTGCCCTGTCGTGTTTATCCTGGTGTGTTTTTTAATTGTGTTGGATGTTGTGACTGCCACTTTGTATTTGACTCTGCAGAACGTGGAAGCTTTCTTGGAATGTTTTGTTGTGATATGTAAGTGTTATATATTTTTGTGTTTATGTGTTATTGTTTTTTATTGTGTTATGTGTACGTTGTTTTTTGCGCATTATGTTCTCTATCAAAGTGTGTTTGTATCCGTTTTTATGGGCTATGTCGTTTATTGTGTTTAGTTCGTTTATTTTGTCTTTATTGCTCATGGGTATGTTGATTAATCTGTGTATCGTGGTGTGGAAGGCAGCATGTTTGTGTTGTGTGGGGTGATTTGGAGGTGTTGTGTATAACTCTGTCTATGGTGGTGGGTTTCCTGTATATTTTGAATGTGTGTGTTGAAACGATCTGAATCAACGTTTCAATTAAGAAATTAATAATTTCCTATTTTTCAAATACCAATTTTAATATTTAAATAATAAGGTTTTAATTTATGGTATAATAAACATAGTAAAGAGCCAAGAAGTCAGTAAAATTTTGAATAAGTATTATTAAGACAAACTAAAAATTATGATAGCATGAAATTGTAGTAACTAACTAAATTTGACAAACGAGAGTGAAGTGAAAATTTTCTAAGTGCCGAAAAATGCTAACTTGAGAACTAGGCCACGTAGAACTATTATCGACATTTTGAAATGACCAGAAAAATCCATAATAAACAGTAGTGAAAACAGAATTTAAAAAACTCAAATAACAAAAAAGATACAGCCATTTTAAAATAATAGACATTTCTCAGTGTTCTAAAAACGATAACGAAATTATGCAGGTTGAAACTGATACGTTGTCCAACCCGCCCGTACAAGAAAAGAAGCACGGAGATAGCGAAGTGCTTAGAGCAGAGGGGAAGGGTTACATAGCCGCAATAAATACAGGAACTTAGGGACCTGTAAGGCAATCTGTAAAAATTTAATATAAGAGGTGCTAATGGTCGTAATGTCGGTCAGCGCCTAAGACAACCACCATAAGGCCAGATGGGTCCAAAATGGCCACGTTTCTGCCGTCTACTTTCATCCATGGACGAAGGCTCCAGACTCAGCCTCCATGGAGACGCGGAAATGGAGAAAGACTTCCATCGACTGACCGGGGATGGCAACTTCTTCCAGGGACCAGGGAATCCAGACGAGAGGGTTCTAGGACCGGCAGGGAAATCCTTGGCAAGTCATTTTCTCTATTATATACAAATTGACGTCAAATTTAGTCAGTTAAATTTATTAAATTCAAATTACCAATTAAACTTAAACAATGACTTCATTCTATGTTGAAAAAATAAATCTTAAAAGTAATAAAATTAATTAGTATAACAAAAATATTTAAATAATGAATAATAAATATTAAATTTGCAAAGTGGTTTTGGCCACAAGCCAATCATTTTCAAGAAGACCAGATTTATTGAATCATGTAAATTTTAAAATTATGTATATTAAAATGTGAATTTACCAATTAAATCTTGAATTAAGAAGATAAAATTTTTTATTATGTTAAATTTGCAAATAATTTTGTTTAAAAATGTGTAAATGTAATTAATGAATTGTATATGAAATGTAGGATTTAAATATCTGAAAAATAACGAACTTTTAATTAATAATTTGTGAAGATAAAGAGAGAGTAAAATGTGTTTTATTTGAAAAGATAATTATTTTAGTTTAAAATCAGTAATTAAATGCATTATAAAAACTTACAGTATTTGAAATTATCCTGTGTTGAACAACCAATAAAACTTTTAGTTTTTTCAAACTCATAAATAATGATTATAAAATCAAAGTACAGTTTTAATTAAATTTCATTAATTAATAAATATATAAAATTCAGAACCTAATGTTTCTTCAAACGAGTTCTCTCCTGAGAACAATTTTATTGAGCTATTCTAAAAATTAGTTAGTTTTTTGTATTGAAGCCCAGAGAGGATGTCTACTGGCAGATCATGTTTAAAGAACACAGGAGCCTTTTAAAATAGGTATCTTAAACATGATCATATTTTGCACGTCCCCTTGCTGTGCCTGCAGATCTCATGAAGTGGTAAGATTCTTTGAAAATTTTGTGTGTTCATATAAATGTTGTTTCTTTCCAGCTAACTATTTTACTGACATGTGTGACTAAATACAGACCCAACAAACCTGCCAACATACTTAGGGGAGGTCATACAAAGGTAGAAGTCAGCGGAAATAGGCTTGCATTTAGGCGTGGTACGTTACGCGGGAACACAAGACAAAACTTAAGGATCTTAACACGGTACACAAAACGGTGTGAGCAGCAGATATATAAATGTGTAATAAATATGTAATTCTGCAACAAAACACCAAAACCGAAGCGGAGCCAAGGGGAGGGACGTTGCAGTTTGTGGTTTTGTTTGTTATCATTAGGTCTAGGAAGTTGATTTTGTTCTGTTGTTCTGTTTCAAGTGTGAAGTTTATTTTATTGTGTTATTTTGTTTACGTAATTGTGAAAGGTGTTTATCTGTCTTAAGTTGCCGTTTTATAGGATTAGGATGTCATCTAAGTATGTATTTGTATCAATATATTATTTTGTGGCCGTGTTTGTTGTTGTTAAAAAACACACCAGGATAAACACGACAGGCCAGGCGTATAAAATATTACTTGCAACAACTGTCCTAGCTTTTACATAGGACAAACAGGGAGAACATTTACCACAAGATACGAAGAACAGGTAAAACAGATAAGAAAGACACAAACCAAATCAAATTTCACCATACACATACAAAACACTACACTCACAGAATGACATAGACACCAATCTAAAAATCCTACAAACTTAACACAGTAGAAATCTAGGAGATATACAAACACCGCAAATACTATCCACAACACATTCTAAACGACTAAACACACTCAAAATCAAACACTATATTTGAGCACATAATTAACAACTACTCTATGAACAATAACACACCACAGACTCACACCAGCACAACACACCTGAGCAACAGTCTTGTCAGTAATTCACAGCATTGAATAATGCGCTGACCTAGTGCGAAACGCGACTGCTGAATAAATCAGTAACTAGTGGTTATCTTGTCAAGTCAATACAAAGTGTACTTTCTATAAAAACCTCAAGATGTACAACACAAAAACTGCATGCTTTAATACGGTCTAATAGTGGACATAGCAAAAGCAAAAAGTAAAATTAACGCAATTATCAAGCAAAAAATAGCTTTGTCTTATTATCCATCAAACAAGCATTACAAATAAAATTAAAGTCAATTCCTACTAAGGTCAAGAAAAAAATATAATTTTAGTTACTTTGTATTTATAATTACAATACTTATAAATATGTATATACATAGGCCTATGATAGAATCACAACATTAGATAGTAAAATAGAAAGCTAATTTCCTTGCAAACTTCCTCTCTAAACAGTGTAAGGTGTTGAGATATTATTTTTCTTACTTATTATTTATTCGCTTTCTTTATTTTAGGTTCTAATTTATGAATCTTATAGTCTATAATTTCTCATTCTATCCATCTTCTCATAACTGGAAGGAACCTTTCTCTTATAACTTTGTATACATCCTCAGGAAATTGATTGCTCGTTATGGAACAGTTGGCTCAGCGCCACATTGCTGGATTTCAAACATGTAGCTACTCAGTTCGATTCCGACCGAGTCAACAACTTTTTTAAATTTAATTAATGAATAAATATTTGAAAAAACTGTAATAATTATAATTCACTAAAGGTTTACAAAAATCTATTTGAATTTGATTGGATAAATAGAAACGTATTTTGTTTACGATTTATTTGTACAATGTATATATATATATATATATATATATATATATATATATATATATACTATAACGGACCTTAGCCATCCACGTTGGGCGACAATTTTTATATAACGTACCTTCACTTATTTATGATTCTCTACAGGATATTTTGACTCTTAGGAAATTAATTAATAATCCAGCTACTTGCTTTTATAATTACAGATTTATTTTATCCTGAGATCAATATTGCATTTACAGGTAGTTCATATAATTCGTTTTACTAACTCTAATATTTGCCGATAGGCATCAAGACTATGACTATTAATTTTTTTAACAATTCTAAATTTACTTTCTTTAGCTATCTAAGGGCGTGTATAAGTTGCTGCACTTGGTTTGATAAATTTTATATTTCAATTAACTATGACTTTTTAAGGAATTTCGAAAGTTTAAAGGATGCTAAATATTGTTACTTTATAGAGTTGGCTTTAAGTTAAAATAAATGTATTGCTTATTACATGCGTGGTTCCTTGTTTCACTTCACCTGACACAAATTCACTTAGTAAGATTTTCCTATCAATTTCACTTTTCTTAATTTCTCGAAATGCTTCTATTCCTTAACTGACTTTATTAATCACTCCCTTATTTCAATCTCACTTGTTACCCTTTAATATCCTTCTTTATACTTCACTTTTTATTTATTATTCTCCCTGGCTACCCTTTAATCTCCCTCACTTTAAATTTCCACGTTACTTTGTTTGAATTTGATATTTCTTACTAAAACTGAACATTACTTCTCCCTCGAATCCTGCATTATGACTCCTCGAGTCCTACCACTTGACCCTTTCGAGTACTGAAAATTGACTGTCTTTCCTGAACATCCTCTTGGATCGTATCCGTTTGTGTTTCATCCCCTCTTCAAATTTGATTGGCTCCCCCATGGCGCTCAAACTATGGCCAGCCTTTGAATTTTTAACACTTCCCTCACCTTCCCTTGGGCTTCGTGGGAATTTGTTGAACTTTCCCACAGGTGCATGTATTTTTCTGTATTCTCAGGGATATCTAGTCATAAATCTCCCTGGTCCGTGGATGTGTAGGTAAAGCTTCTCTCCCATGAACGAGGCACGTCTTGGTTTACTTACAATGAACTCCTTTCGAATTATTTTTATCTATGACTTGCAGGTGTGTGTATGCAGTAACTTATTTCTCCCGATAGATCTGACAATAGACTAGCGCTAGCTAGGTATATCCCACAAGTTCAAATATTTTCTAACAGTTTTCTTAACTTAATGAATTTTGTTATTATATATATATATATATATATATATATATATATATATATATATATATATATATATATATATATATAGGGAGATTGTGAGCTGATAGAAGTAGTATAATAAACAGAAGATAACTAAAGAGTCATATTTTATCACTGTTAATAGCTTTATTTTTTTTTAAGACGAAAATATTACTTTTAATTTCTAAATGAAATTAAAGGAAGATTTGAATACATAAATAAGAAAACTAGTGAGTCGATAAAAGCTGTTTAAACCTTTCCTTGAATACAGTTACTTTTCCTATTTTTTGGTAATCAAGAGCCGCCAAAGAACAGCAAAAAGCATTAGGAAGTGATTAATACGCCTTGCGGGGTAGTTCACCTTAGCAAGCGTCCCGTTCATTGGACAAAACAGCCCGACTTGGCAGAAAGCCAGAACCCTTCAGGGCAAGTCTTCAATCACTCTTGTGTTTGTGTTATTTCTTACCAAAAGTAATTACAGATGTTATTTTGGAGATGACAATTGGACGCTGCAACTTTATGACAGAACGGTTTAATCCCTTGGGTTGGAATGTGACAAATCATCAAGTATTTTTTGTGGGGAAACGATGCGTACTAAATAATGAAAAACTAATATCAACAATTTATTTCCTAGATAAACAAATAACACGACCATTTTGATAGCAGGAGCTGGTGCTCAGGGACACATTTTTCATTTCCAATATAATTAGTCCGGCTAAACCCATTCACATAATTTTTTTTTTTTTTTTGTTTATCAAGCTATTCGATACAAACGCATCATAAGATTCATAGATTGATATAAACGTTTTCTCTGCAAAAGATCTACCAGGCAACGGCACCCATGGGACATGATATCTTACTAACCTATATATATGGAACCTCTATGAAATATTATTTAGCTTATTTTGTACATATTTCGTCTCCTATGAAAATACTTTGAATTGATGCCAATAAAGATTAAGTCTAATGAAAAGGCAGTCCTGGACACGCAAGCAGTGATTGTTTTAAAATCCCAGTGTAACTGAGAACGTTTTTTCTATTTTTCCACATTTCTTTTCTCTAAGTACATAAGTTGAGTAGGCCCTCATGAGGAAACGGCTAGCCTTCTGTCACCATCCCTAAAGAAATGGTAGCTTCATTCCCCTACGATAGATGATCGTATGGAATAGCCTTATTCTTTAATCATCACTTATCCTATGAAAATACTTAGGATAGGCGCGATAAGGAATATATCTCAGGAAGTGGCACTCCACATGCCACCATCCATACACAAATAATTCGTCCATTTCCCTACGATAGATGATCGTATGGAATAGCCTTATTCTTTATTCATCACTTATCCTACGAAAATACTTAGGATAGGCGCGATAAGGAATATATCTCAGGAAGTGGCACTCCACATGCCCCCATCCATACACAAATAATTCGTCCATTTCCCTACGATAGATGATCGTATGGAATAGCCTTATTCTTTAATCATCACTTATCCTATGAAAATACTTAGGATAGGCGCGATAAGGAATATATCTCAGGAAGTGGCACTCCACATGCCACCATCCATACACAAATAATTCGTCCATTCCCCTACGATAGATGATCGTATGGAATAGCCTTATTCTTTAATCATCACTTATCCTATGAAAATACTTAGGGTAGGCGCGATAAGGAATATATCTCAGGAAGTGGCACTCCACATGCCACACAAAATACTTAGGGTAGGCGCGATAAGGAATATATCTCAGGAAGTGGCACTCCACATGCCACCATCCATACAGAAATAATTCGTCCATTTCCCTACGATAGATGATCGTATGGAATAGCCTTATTCTTTAATCATCACTTATCCTATGAAAATACTTAGGATAGGCGCGATAAGGAATATATCTCAGGAAGTGGCACTCCACATGCCACCATCCATACACAAATAATTCGTCCATTTCCCTACGATAGATGATCGTATGGAATAGCCTTATTCTTTAATCATCACTTATCCTATGAAAATACTTAGGATAGGGGCGATAAGGAATATATCTCAGGAAGTGGCACTCCACATGCCACACAAAATACTTAGGATAGGCGCGATAAGGAATATATCTCAGGAAGTGGCACTCCACATGCCACCATCCATACACAAATAATTCGTCCATTTCCCTACGATAATCCCATAGCACTCTACAAGATCAGCCAAGAGTGTTTCTTTGCCACTCTCGAGTACAATCTGGGTTTTACCTTCTACGTCAGTCCTGTAGAAAGATGGCGCCTAATCCTGTATATACATTTCCTAATCCGAGCACATCTGTTGCATGGACTACTAAACTCAACTTCCTTTCTTCTAGCACAAATTTGAATGTTAGTTGTTGTCAATATATTACAGATGAACTTCAGTATAACGAATTCGTTAATGAGAAGTCGTCTTGCCAAGAATGCTCCCGCCCTATCTTATTGCAGTACAAGATCGCTTGGTTAACCACAAACCCAACACAGTATAATATCGTGGGCATTTGTAAGGAAATAGTTCATCGCTAGAGTGGCTAAACGTTTTATAATGTTTCTATTTGCAGTGTTTCAAGATTTATGTGATGGGAAATCTAAAAATACAGTACACACTAAACACAAACCTTACTATACACTACATAAGTCGGAATCAGAGTAAAAACATTAAATGGAACACATATTAATACAGTACACACTAAACACAAACCTTACTATACACTACATAAGTCGGAATCAGAGTAAAAACATTAAATGGAACACATATTAATACAGTACACACTAAACACAAACCTTACTATACACTACATAAGTCGGAATCAAAGTAAAAACATTAAATGGAACACATATTAATACAGTACACACTAAACACAAACCTTACTATACACTACATAAGTCGGAATCAGAGTAAAAACATTAAATGGAACACATATTAATACAGTACACACTAAACACAAACCTTACTATACACTACATAAGTCGGAATCAGAGTAAAAACATTAAATGGAACACATATTAATACAGTACACACTAAACACAAACCTTACTATACACTACATAAGTCGGAATCAGAGTAAAAACATTAAATGGAACACATATTAATACAGTACACACTAAACACAAACCTTACTATACACTACATAAGTCGGAATCAAAGTAAAAACATTAAATGGAACACATATTAATACAGTACACACTAAACACAAACCTTACTATACACTACATAAGTCGGAATCAGAGTAAAAACATTAAATGGAACACATATTAATACAGTACACACTAAACACAAACCTTACTATACACTACATAAGTCGGAATCAGAGTAAAAACATTAAATGGAACACATATTAATACAGTACACACTAAACACAAACCTTACTATACACTACATAAGTCGGAATCAGAGTAAAAACATTAAATGGAACACATATTAATACAGTACACACTAAACACAAACCTTACTATACACTACATAAGTCGGAATCAGAGTAAAAACATTAAATGGAACACATATTAATACAGTACACACTAAACACAAACCTTACTATACACTACATAAGTCGGAATCAGAGTAAAAACATTAAATGGAACACATATTAATACAGTACACACTAAACACAAACCTTACTATACACTACATAAGTCGGAATCAGAGTAAAAACATTAAATGGAACACATATTAATACAAAACGTAGTTTCCGTTCGATTCTAGTATTCGAAGATTTACTTGAAAAAGTGAGTCATTTTGTCTTTCACTTTGCATTTAAGTAAAACCATTTTGAAGTTTCTTGATGTAATCATCTTGAATTCACTGATTAAACTAATTTTACACTACTTAACTAAGTGAATACGTATGCTTACTTGCTGACGCTCTACTCACTTCAACTGTGTAGCAGGTTAGCTTCGAAAAAGGAACGATCGTTTTGAAACAGGTCAGCAAGAAAGCAATTACGTATTCACTTAGTTAAGTAGTGTAAAATTAGTAAAACCATTTTGTTTTAAAATCTAATCCCGATTTTTTACAATAGTCGAACTCTGAGGTATTCCAATTTTTTTTGAAACCTCGAACTATTTTACACCTTCATGAACTTCTTTTATAACGTTCACTTTTCCTTCAACACTTTAACACCTACTATTTTACATTTTAATAAAGCTCGACAAACTCAAAAGAAAGGAGAGAACACGTAGCTATCAATGCCGAACTCTTAGAATCCATTCTTTACTAACGTGTGAGGGCAGGAAGTAAACAACGGTACAGTGTTGTATCCGGTGTTGGATGAACCATATTTCCCACTACCTGACAACCTCTTGGTTTCACTGCACTTCCTGCTGCAAACAAAAAACACTTTCCTGGAAATACATTTACGAGCTACGGATACAGTACAATATTTTTTTCAGATGGAGAAAATATTTCGTTTTTTGAGTTATTAGAGAGGTTATTGAGAGGTCCGAAATTCCTGTACAGTTAGTACAGGCAAACTGTATTAATTTCTAGAATGTCAAGGGACGCCATAAAATCCGTTACTTAGAGGATTTCGTTATTTGCAAGCTCATTATACACAAGTTCGACTGTATATTAATTTCACCTATACTCAATTCTAGCCAAGCTTGTTTGAAACTTTCTCATTTCAAAAAATATCCTCTCCCAATTTTCCATATTTTAAATCGTGTTTTCAGTACTTTTCAAGTAAAACAATTTTCTAAAGATATAATAAATATTAATAAGTTTTGAAATTTTAAATTTACGTTTTCCCTAGAAAGTACTTTAAAAGTAATATAAAATCATGTTTATTTGTGAAAAAACGCAATTTAAGTTTATGAATATATTAAATTAAACACAGAAATTGTTAAAGTTGTAGCTGCTTAGACCAGAGGAAAGTTACAGCGTATTTCTAACATGCATTTGCATGACGCTGACTATACTCGTATTAACGTACTTTGGAATAGAAGTTTTATAGATTGCGCCATTCCAATAGTATAGCGACATGATGACTACCTTACGGACGTCTAGAAACGAAATTAATATGAAATTTTCAATCTCTTTAAGGTTAATTACAGACCAATTTATGCCTTTACAATTACTCTACATTTCGATTATCTATCCGAAAATCCTTTTCAAGAACAACAATTTATTAATCTAATATCAACCCCAAATTTACCGTTCATAACAATATTTTTAACATAATTAAAATCAAATATTTCATTATTCTTAATAAATATTAACATTAACAAGTCACATTGTGCTACTAGACAAGTCACATTGCGCTACTAGACAAGTCACATTGCGCTACTAGACAAGTCACATTGTGCTACTAGACAAGTCACATTGCGCTACTAGACAAGTCACATTGTGCTACTAGACAAGTCACATTGCGCTACTAGACAAGTCACATTGCGCTACTAGACAAGTCACATTGCGCTACTAGACAAGTCACATTGCGCTACTAGACAAGTCACATTGCGCTACTAGACAAGTCACATTGCGCTACTAGACAAGTCACATTGCGCTACTAGACAAGTCACATTGCGCTACTAGACAAGTCACATTGCGCTACTAGACGAGTCACATTGTGCTACTAGACGAGTCACATTGTGCTACTAGACAAGTCACATTGCGCTACTAGACGAGTCACGAGTCACATTGCGCTACTAGACGAGTCACATTGTGCTACTAGACAAGTCACATTGCGCTACTAGACAAGTCACATTGCGCTACTAGACAAGTCACATTGCGCTACTAGACAAGTCACATTGCGCTACTAGACAAGTCACATTGCGCTACTAGACAAGTCACATTGTGCTACTAGACAAGTCACATTGCGCTACTAGACAAGTCACATTGCGCTACTAGACAAGTCACATTGCGCTAATAGACAAGTCTCATTGCGCTACTAGACAAGTCACATTGCGCTACTAGACAAGTCACATTGCGCTACTAGACAAGTCACATTGCGCTACTAGACAAGTCACATTGCGCTACTAGACAAGTCACATTGTGCTACTAGACAAGTCACATTGCGCTACTAGACAAGTCACATTGTGCTACTAGACAAGTCACATTGCGCTACTAGACAAGTCACATTGTGCTACTAGACAAGTCACATTGTGCTACTAGACAAGTCACATTGCGCTACTAGACAAGTCACATTGCGCTACTAGACAAGTCACATTGCGCTAATAGACAAGTCTCATTGCGCTACTAGACAAGTCACATTGCGCTACTAGACAAGTCACATTGTGCTACTAGACAAGTCACATTGCGCTACTAGACAAGTCACATTGTGCTACTAGACAAGTCACATTGCGCTACTAGACAAGTCACATTGTGCTACTAGACAAGACACATTGTGCTACTAGACAAGTCACATTGCGCTACTAGACAAGTCACATTGTGCTACTAGACAAGTCACATTGTGCTACTAGACAAGTCACATTGCGCTACTAGACAAGTCACATTGTGCTACTAGACAAGTCACATTGCGCTACTAGACAAGTCACATTGCGCTACTAGACAAGTCACATTGCGCTACTAGACAAGTCACATTGCGCTACTAGACAAGTCACATTGCGCTACTAGACAAGTCACATTGTGCTACTAGACAAGTCACATTGCGCTACTAGACAAGTCACATTGCGCTACTAGACAAGTCACATTGCGCTACTAGACAAGTCACATTGTGCTACTAGACAAGTCACATTGCGCTACTAGACAAGTCACATTGCGCTACTAGACAAGTCACATTGCGCTACTAGACAAGTCACATTGTGCTACTAGACAAGTCACATTGTGCTACTAGACAAGTCACATTGCGCTACTAGACAAGTCACATTGCGCTACTAGACAAGTCACATTGCGCTACTAGACAAGTCACATTGTGCTACTAGACAAGTCACATTGTGCTACTAGACAAGTCACATTGTGCTACTAGACAAGTCACATTGCGCTACTAGACAAGTCACATTGCGCTACTGGTAATAGTGACGGCTAATGTTATTAAGATAACTAACTTGCGTAGAGATGTAATATTTCTTGTACAGATTAAAACTGATGGTTGCGAGATAAGCTCTACCATTAACTGTAACTGACGTGTAAATTTAAATTAGTTAATTTGTTTCCAGCACTGATGATGGCAATATTGCTGCCGAAACTAGTTCCTAACTACTGTAGTAAATTTGTGATTATTGAGAGTTTTAATTTATTTTTTTAATATTTATCTTCGAAAATGAATCGCACTATCTAATCTTTAGTTAACAATGCATAACGTTTTGTATTTAACGGTCTATCTCTCTGTTCGTAGTCCCGCATTCACGGACAACTGCATTAAACAAAATGCAATTGCATAACGTAAACTCTGCGAGAAACCTTGATTACGTCGGCATATGCTGAGGTATATAAGCAGGGTATTGTACGGCCATAAAGGGCATGTACATGTCGTCAAGGGTATGAATTGGAAATTCGAGGGTGGCATAACATTAGCTTACATTACCATCTCAAGTAGCTTGGCGTCAAGAAATATCGAGGGTAATATTTGATAAATAACCGCTGTTAACCCTGAGGACAAGAAGGGGATTGTATTGGCCAATTAAATGGCCCGTCCAATACTATTTAGATTTCCTTGTGGAACAATGTATTTGCGAATGGAATAATTTAACAACTGTGTCGCATTTAGACGATTTCGTTGTAAGAAACAAATCTTGTTGTTGTTCATGACGAGATGGTTGTTGTTCATGACGAGATGGTTGTTGTTCATGACGAGCTGGTTGTTGTTCATGACGAGATGGTTGTTGTTCATGACGAGCTGGTTGTTGTTCATGACGAGATGGTTGTTGTTCATGACGAGATGGTTGTTGTTCATGACGAGATGGTTGTTGTTCATGACGAGCTGGTTGTTGTTCATGACGAGATGGTTGTTGTTCATGACGAGATGGTTGTTGTTCATGACGAGCTGGTTGTTGTTCATGACGAGATGGTTGTTGTTCATGACGAGATGGTTGTTGTTCATGACGAGAGGGTTGTTGTTCATGACGAGATGGTTGTTGTTCATGAGGAGCTGGTTGTTGTTCATGACGAGATGGTTGTTGTTCATGACGAGCTGGTTGTTGTTCATGACGAGATGGTTGTTGTTCATGACGAGATGGTTGTTGTTCATGACGAGATGGTTGTTGTTCATGACGAGCTGGTTGTTGTTCATGACGAGATGGTTGTTGTTCATGACGAGATGGTTGTTGTTCATGACGAGATGGTTGTTGTTCATGACGAGATGGTTGTTGTTCATGACGAGATGGTTGTTGTTCATGACGAGCTGGTTGTTGTTCATGACGAGATGGTTGTTGTTCATGACGAGATGGTTGTTGTTCATGACGAGCTGGTTGTTGTTCATGACGAGATGGTTGTTGTTCATGACGAGATGGTTGTTGTTCATGACGAGATGGTTGTTGTTCATGACGAGATGGTTGTTGTTCATGACGAGATGGTTGTTGTTCATGACGAGCTGGTTGTTGTTCATGACGAGATGGTTGTTGTTCATGACGAGATGGTTGTTGTTCATGACGAGCTGGTTGTTGTTCATGACGAGATGGTTGTTGTTCATGACGAGATGGTTGTTGTTCATGACGAGATGGTTGTTGTTCATGACGAGCTGGTTGTTGTTCATGACGAGATGGTTGTTGTTCATGACGAGATGGTTGTTGTTCATGACGAGATGGTTGTTGTTCATGACGAGATGGTTGTTGTTCATGACGAGATGGTTGTTGTTCATGACGAGATGGTTGTTGTTCATGACGAGCTGGTTGTTGTTCATGACGAGATGGTTGTTGTTCATGACGAGATGGTTGTTGTTCATGACGAGATGGTTGTTGTTCATGACGAGCTGGTTGTTGTTCATGACGAGATGGTTGTTGTTCATGACGAGATGGTTGTTGTTCATGACGAGATGGTTGTTGTTCATGACGAGATGGTTGTTGTTCATGACGAGCTGGTTGTTGTTCATGACGAGATGGTTGTTGTTCATGACGAGATGGTTGTTGTTCATGACGAGATGGTTGTTGTTCATGACGAGATGGTTGTTGTTCATGACGAGCTGGTTGTTGTTCATGACGAGATGGTTGTTGTTCACGACGAGATGGTTGTTGTTCATGACGAGATGGTTGTTGTTCATGACGAGCTGGTTGTTGTTCATGACGAGATGGTTGTTGTTCATGACGAGATGGTTGTTGTTCATGACGAGATGGTTGTTGTTCATGACGAGATGGTTGTTGTTCATGACGAGATGGTTGTTGTTCATGACGAGATGGTTGTTGTTCATGACGAGATGGTTGTTGTTCATGACGAGCTGGTTGTTGTTCATGACGAGATGGTTGTTGTTCATGACGAGATGGTTGTTGTTCATGACGAGCTGGTTGTTGTTCATGACGAGATGGTTGTTGTTCATGACGAGATGGTTGTTGTTCATGACGAGCTGGTTGTTGTTCATGACGAGCTGGTTGTTGTTCATGACGAGATGGTTGTTGTTCATGACGAGCTGGTTGTTGTTCATGACGAGGTGGTTGTTGTTCATGACGAGCTGGTTGTTGTTCATGACGAGATGGTTGTTGTTCATGACGAGATGGTTGTTGTTCATGACGAGATGGTTGTTGTTCATGACGAGATGGTTGTTGTTCATGACGAGATGGTTGTTGTTCATGACGAGCTGGTTGTTGTTCATGACGAGATGGTTGTTGTTCATGACGAGATGGTTGTTGTTCATGACGAGCTGGTTGTTGTTCATGACGAGATGGTTGTTGTTCATGACGAGATGGTTGTTGTTCATGACGAGATGGTTGTTGTTCATGACGAGATGGTTGTTGTTCATGACGAGATGGTTGTTGTTCATGACGAGCTGGTTGTTGTTCATGACGAGATGGTTGTTGTTCATGACGAGATGGTTGTTGTTCATGACGAGCTGGTTGTTGTTCATGACGAGCTGGTTGTTGTTCATGACGAGATGGTTGTTGTTCATGACGAGCTGGTTGTTGTTCATGACGAGATGGTTGTTGTTCATGACGAGATGGTTGTTGTTCATGACGAGATGGTTGTTGTTCATGACGAGATGGTTGTTGTTCATGACGAGCTGGTTGTTGTTCATGACGAGATGGTTGTTGTTCATGACGAGATGGTTGTTGTTCATGACGAGCTGGTTGTTGTTCATGACGAGGTGGTTGTTGTTCATGACGAGCTGGTTGTTGTTCATGACGAGATGGTTGTTGTTCATGACGAGATGGTTGTTGTTCATGACGAGATGGTTGTTGTTCATGACGAGATGGTTGTTGTTCATGACGAGATGGTTGTTGTTCATGACGAGCTGGTTGTTGTTCATGACGAGATGGTTGTTGTTCATGACGAGATGGTTGTTGTTCATGACGAGCTGGTTGTTGTTCATGACGAGATGGTTGTTGTTCATGACGAGCTGGTTGTTGTTCATGACGAGATGGTTGTTGTTCATGACGAGATGGTTGTTGTTCATGACGAGATGGTTGTTGTTCA